>PYSS01000054.1:0-58876 GCA_003049465.1 Magnaporthiopsis rhizophila | reverse complement strand
CCCCCCACCAACACGAGTCCGCCATACACCTCGGCAGTCTGTTCCGCCTGCCGTGCCTCCTGCCTGCCGGCGCCGCGCCGGCCGAAATCATGACCCACCCACGCGGCCTGGGGCGGCTCGCGACACGGCTCCGCGCGCTTTCAGGCAGCTGCGCGCGTTTTACGGTCGGTCTTTAAGGGGCCAGCCTGGGTCGCGTCGGTCCGGCATCTGCCGCGGTTGCTTAAGCTGTATAAGCCTAGGTAGCCCTAGATAGCTCGCCAAGGGAGATGACAACATCCCTCCGGTTGTTCGGGCGTGGTGTTGGCCTTTTTGAAAGCGTAATATTCCTTAGCGATACTGAGGCACTGTTGTATGCGTAACCGCGAAGCAGCAGGAATTAAACGTCATATATAAACAACACCCAACCTTACGATAAATATCCGACATTAACATTCCTTGTTAATCTTTCCCATATTTCCGCCTGATATATTTCCCTGCTATTTTTATACCCCAGTCGGTGCCTTTGTTTTTTTTTTTTAAACAGGGTTTCCATGCCCTTTCCACCCTTTTTCCATGCTCCCTTTGATGCCCTTGCGTGCTTCTTCTTATGCTCCCGTTCATGCTCCCGTCCATACCCTTGTAATGCCGCGGCATGCCTTACTGGGCAGACGACTACTGTCTACTGTATTGTACTGTATACCAGCAGTATAGTACAATAAATGTTTTTTTTTCTGGTAGATTTCCTTTGCCTCGTCAAGGGGAGATGTACATACCTACACCGCAGCAGGTTTCGCGGAGGTGTTCAACTGAGTCGGGGTAAAGGTTCCACCAGGAAACAACAGGCGAGCGGGGTGGGCCCCGCTATGTGTCGTTCGTCTTGGAGTTTGGGCCCTGCATGAACCAAAAAAAAAAGCTTAACAAGCGGGCCTTTTCCTCTCTCGGATTAGCGTCTTGCGATGGTATTCGTGTGGGGACAACGCTTCTAAAGACGACACCGAGGAAGCAAGCGTTATTTCTTTGTATGATAGTCCCGTTATAATCCCGTTCCTCAATCTGGTTTTCCACCAGGACACGCTTACGCGTACAAACAAAACCACGCCCTGGCTGTTCTTTCCTATCCCCACTCTGCCTCGTACTTGACTTGCGCCGAAACTTGCACTCGCGCCCTGTAACCCCCAGCAGAGCAAGGGGAGTTTATCGGTTTAATCTTTATTATCCTTGGGGCCCCGTATGTAGGAATCAACGTGGGTAGCTGGCTGCGCTTCGAGGTAGCCGGAGAAACTTGTCAATGAACCGAGATTTTGGGGCCCCAGCAATGGAAAACTAGGTTTTGATTTTGGCTGGGGGTGGTGTTGACCCAGGACCTGCCTAACCGATACTAGAAAACGCGCAGAAAAGAACAGCTTTCACACAACCTTCCCTTCGAGAGCATCCTGGAAAAAATCGGCGGTAGCTTTGAGCATCTCGGCCGAGCCGTCGCAGGCCAGGATGTTGAAGTGACCCATCCCCTTGCCCTCGTACAGGCGTTTGGGAGTGCTCGTCATGGCTCCAAAGGCGGCGCGCTGCTCGGCCGGGCTGGAGATGTCGTCCAGCTCCGGGATGACCATCATGACGGGCACGCCCTCGATCTCGGCCATCAGCTCCTTGGGCCGGAAGAGGGCGAGCTTGTGGTAGGTCTGCAGCGTGATGCGGTCGGTGAAGCTCGGGTGGCCGCGCTCGGCGGCGGCGAGCAAAAAGTCGCGAGCCTCAATGCCGCCGGCGCCTCCCGCGCCGCCCATGCCGGCCGGGTTGTCGCCGCGGGCGTCGGCCGCCCGCAGCGTAAAGGGCTCGCTGCCGCGCAGCTGCGACTGTCGGTCACGCATCAGTTGCGCCGAGAGGCGGGCACGCCGGTCCGGGCGGATGAAGCTGAGCAGGGGGCACACCATGACGAGGGCGCGTGGGCGGCGGTCGACGGCGGCGGCGCAGGCGCTCACGGCGGCGCCGAACGACATGCCCCACAGCAGGATGCGGCGCGGGTCGACGCTGGGGAGCGTGGCCGCGTGGCTGACCAGGTCCGACACGTCCTCGGCCATCTGGTAAGGGCTGGGTTGGTTCCGCGGCTGGCCGTCGCTGGCCCCGACGCTGCGCCCGTCGTAGATGAGCACGTTGTAGCCCAGCGACTGGTAGGTCTCGGCCGCCTCCGGTAGTAGCATCTCCTTGACGCTGTTGAAGCCGTGCGTCATGACGATGGCCGGGGCCGGGCCTGGGACGGCAAACAGCAGTCCGCGAAGGGTGAGGCCATCTATGGTCCGGCACTCGAACGGCTGGTATCGCTTGTCAGTCATGGCGGTGGTGGTGGTAGCTGGTTGGTTGGATGGTCGGGGACTGGTGAGTTTGACAGGTATCGCTTGTCAGTCATGGTGGTGTGGTGATGGTAATGAAGTAGCAGTTCGTCGGCGACTTGGAGAGGTTTGACTCGGAGGTGATTTCAGGTCGACTTATGGTGAAACCCTGTTTGCTATCTCCCTCTCTCTCTTTCTCTCTCCCCTCCACGAGAGCTCCTGAGGACGGTCCTGGTGCTGACCGATGTAAGCCCCGGTTCATGACAGGCCGACGACTACGGATGACTCGCCTCCGTACACCGCTCCTACTTTTTGTTTCCTTCTTGGGTCCGGCAGCATGTAGCATGTGGGCCTTTCGACTGTCTTCACCATGTATGCGACATTCTGACAGTCCACAGCCTGAAGCATGTTAAGTGGGCAATTGGATGTGCCTGCCGGCAGTGAAGCCGGAGCCGAATGTGCCTGTCAGGAGGTTAATAGCCGACGGGAGAGGGCTATGGCCGGGGAGAGTGGCCGACCCTGTTCGTAGGTCGGGAACAGAGAGGTATATAAAGGCCTGGGAATTCCATTTGTGTCGACCTGATGAATTCACTCTCCTCAGCGGCAGTCGCTAGCAAAGGCCGGTTCTCCTTCTTCCCACTCTAATTTCCCAAACCCCCAATCTTCATCTTCTTCTTGTTACCCCTTGGGCTTGTTTCGGCGCAGGGCTGGAGATTTATAGATAGACCGAGAATCCCCCAAGACACACACACACACCAGCAGCAGTCATGACCACCGACATGGGAAAGCAGCTACAGCAGCAGGAGCCCATAGCCATCGTGGGTCTCGCTTGCCGATTGCCAGGAGGCAGCAGCTCACCCGAGAAGCTGTGGGATGTCCTCGAGAGGGGAGGGATAGCGTCTCGCGACGTGCCGGCGACCCGGTTCCGCGTGGACACGCACTACGACGGGTCGCTCAAGCCGGGGACGATGCGCCCGCCCGGCGGCATGTTCCTCAGCGACGTGGACCCAGCGCACTTTGATGCCTCGTTCTTCGAGGTGTCCGGGGCCGACGCCGCGACCATGGACCCGAACCAGCGGCAGATGCTCGAGGTGGTGTTCGAGGGCCTCGAGAGCGCGGGCCTGACGCTGGAGCGGCTGGACGGGCGCACGGTCGCGTGCTTCGTCGGCTCCTACGCCAACGACTACGCCGACATGCAGAATCGCGACCCGCTGGACCGCGCGGGCAACTACACGGTCGGCGTGGGGCGCGCCAGCATGGCCAACCGGCTGAGCTACTTCCTCAACGTCAAGGGCCAGAGCGTGACCCTGGACGCCGCCTGCGCCGGCAGCATGGTGGGCATACACATGGGCGCGCGCGCCCTGCACAACGGCGAGTGCGAGGCCGCCATCATCGCCAGCAGCAACCTCTTCATCAACCCGGACCACGTCCAGGACGTCGGCGGCCTGAGCACGGCGCACTCCCCTTCGGGCCTGTGCCACGTGTTCGACGCCGACGCCGACGGCTACATCAAGGCCGAGGCCGTGAGCGCCGTCATCATCAAGAGGCTCGCGGACGCGGTGCGGGATGGAGACCCGATCCGGGCCGTCATCCGGGGCACGGCCTCGACGCACAACGGCCGCACAAACGGGATAGCGAGCCCCAGCTCCGAGGCGCAGGCGGCCGGCATCAGGCAGCCCTACGCCAGCGCCGGCATCGACAACTTCAACGACACGGCGTACCTGGAGTGCCACGGCACCGGCACCCCTGCCGGAGACCCCACCGAGGTCAACGGCGCGGCCTCGGTTTTCGCGCCGTCGCGCGACCCGGCGAAGCCGCTGATCATCGGCTCAATAAAGAGCAACATCGGCCACTCGGAGCCGGCGGCCGGCAGCTCGGGCATCATCAAGGCCGTGCTCAGCATGGAGAAGGGGCGCATCCCGGGGACCGCGACCTTCATCAAGCCGAGCCCCATGATCGACTTTGCCGCCAACAGGGTCAGGGCGTCACGCACGACCATGGCGTGGCCCGACGAGCCCGGCAAGATCCGGCGCGCCAGCGTCAACTCGTTCGGCTACGGCGGCACCAACGCCCACGTCGTCGTCGAGCAGGCGCCTCCGGAGCTGCCCGTCCGGCACGTCTCCTCGTATGCGCCGCCGGGTGAGGACGACCTGAGCTTCGACGACGACGATGACGACGTTGGCGGCGGGGCCGCCAGGAGGAGGCCGCATACTCTGGTGCTCTCCGCCAACGACGAGGCGAGTCTGCGGGCCAAGATCGACGCGCTCTGTGCGCACCTCATAGACCCGCGCGTCCGCGTCAAGCTCCCCGACCTGGCCTACACGCTTTCGGAGCGGCGGTCGAGGTTCTGGCACCGGGCCTTCGCCACGGCGGCTAGCGCCACCGACATCCACCCCGGCGACTTCACCCTCGGGAAGAAGAAGCCCAAGACGCCGCGCATCGGCTTCGTCTTCACGGGCCAGGGCGCCCAGTGGCCCCAGATGGGCAAGGCCGTCCTCGAGCTCTTCCCCGACGCGGCCCGGGTCGTCCTAGAGGAGCTCGACGCCGTGCTGCAGCGCCTGCCGGACCCTCCGAGCTGGTCCCTGCTCGCCGAGCTCGTCGAGCCCCGCTCCGCCGAGCACCTGCGCCAGCCCGAGTTCTCGCAGCCTCTGGTCACGGCCCTGCAGCTCGTCATCCTGGCCGTGCTCAACGACTGGGGCGTCGTGCCGGTGAGCGTGGTTGGCCACTCGTCGGGCGAGATCGCGGCGGCGTACGCGGCCGGCCTGCTCGACCGCGCCTCAGCGATCAAGGCGGCCTTCTACAGGGGCAGAGCCGCCGTCAACCGCAAGGGTGAGTCCGAGGCGGACGTCGGCATGCTGGCTCTCGGTCTCGGTGCCGCGGGCGCCGCCCCTTTTCTCGAAAAGTATGCTGGCGATGCCTGGATCGCCTGCTTCAACAGCCCGGCCAGCGTCACCGTCTCGGGGCGCAAGAAGGCGCTCGAAGCACTGGCGGACGACGTCAAGGCGGCTGGTCACTTTGCCCGCCTGCTTCAGGTCGACCTGGCCTACCATTCCAACCTGATGGAAACCATCGGCGAAGAGTACGAATCCCTTCTCGCCCAGGACGGCCACGGCCGGTTTGGCTCCGACGCCTCGGCGGCGGCGGGCTCTGGCGTCACCATGTTCTCCTCAGTCACCGCGTCCAGCCGGTCGGAGCCGACGGACGACGCCTACTGGAAGGCCAACATGGTGTCGCCTGTCCGGTTCGACGAAGCGCTGGCGGCCATGGTCTCGGACCCGCAGAGCCAGCCCACGATCCTCATCGAGATTGGACCTTCAGGTGCGCTAGCCGGGCCCGTCTCTCAGGTTCTCAAGTCGCTTCCCGTCGCGGCCGACGTGGCCTACGTCTCGTCCTACTCTCGTGGCCCAGACGCGGCCAAGTCGCTTCTGGGCCTCGCCGGTCGTCTCTTCAACGCGGGCGCCCACGTCGACCTCGCCCGGGCCAACGGGGTTCCGCCGCAGGGAGCAGCAGCAACGGACCTGCCCCGCGTCATCGTCGACCTCCCCAACTACGCCTGGAACCACTCGATTAGGTACTGGTTCGAGAACCAGTCCAGCCGGGATTGGCGCTTCAAGCCGTTCAAGACGCACGACCTCATCGGCGGCAAGGTGCTCGGCAGCCCGTGGCAGGCGCCTAGCTTCCGCAAGCGCATCAGACTCGACGACGTGCCGTGGCTGAGTGACCACAAGATGGGCCCGGACGTGCTGATGCCTGCGGCTGGGTACATGGCCATGGCGCTCGAGGCCATGTACCAGACGCACTGCATGGTGAAGCCCGAACGGGCGGTCGATTCGCCGAGCCGGCTGGCGTACCGCTTCCGCAACGTCCGGTTCGAGCGCGCCCTGGTGTTTGAGCAGCACAAGCCCGTGCCTGTTGTGCTGTCGCTGGCGCCGGTGCCGGGAAGCGGCGCCGCCGGCTGGTACCAGTTCCACGTCTCGTCCGAGGTCGAGGGCGGCGCTGTGCTCCAGCACTGCCACGGCTCGGTGCAGGTGGTGCAAGAAGAGGAGGCAGTCGGCCAGACGCTGTCTGGTCCCTCGCTTGCTCCGCTCCAGCATCACACCTCGTCCAAGCTGTGGTACAAGGCGCAGGACGAGGTCGGCATGCACTTCGGCCCCGCCTTCCAGAAGGTCCTAGAGATCGAGTCAGCTAGCGGCCAGCCCAGGTGCCGCACGCGCATCTCGATGGAGCCGCCCAAGTCCAGATGGGAACCCCAGTCGCACTATCCCATCCACCCGGCCGTCCTCGACGCTTGCCTCCAGAGTGCGAACCCGGCTCTGGTCGACGGCGAGCGCTGCCGCACAAAGGACATCCTCATTCCGTCCCTGCTGGACGAGGTGCTCATCAACCGCCAGCCCAACAAGGTCCTCCCGGCCCAGGGTCTCGCGGTCGCCGAGGCCGTCTTCTCGGGGCGCGGCCGTAGGGACGAGGCCAAGAGCTACTTCGCCAACGTGGGCGTTCACGACCCCGACAGCGGCGAGTTTCTCATGCGGGCGCGAGGCATCCACGTCACCAAGCTGGATGCCGGAATACGGGGCCCCTCCCACACATTCAATCGCCTCTGCTGGAAGCCCGACATCTCCCTGTTGACAGAAGACCAACTGGCGCATCTGACACTGCCCGCCGCCAACGACCAGACCGCCTCCAAGCTAGACGTCGTCATCGACCTCGTGGCTCACCGCAAGGCCAACCTCAAGGTCCTGGAGGTCGACCTTGTCGGCGGCGAGGGGGCATCGAGCGCGTGGTTCCAGGCCGCCGCCGACTCGTCCGTGGCGTTGCGGGCGGCGTACTCCAGGTACGACTTTGCTTCCACCGACGCCAACTCTCTGGTCGAGATTCAAGCGCGGTACGGATCGCACGGCAGGACGTCTTTCCTTCTGGCGAACGCTGGCGCCGCCAGTGGCGCGCTCGGCTTGACCGTCGACGTGCAGTACGATCTGGTCCTCGTCAAGTCCCCGTATGGGGCCGCCGCTCCGCTGGCACCGGAGGATCTGGTCCGGAGACTGAAGCCAGCGATGGCACCCGGAGCGTTCGTGGTCTTGGTCGCGTGTGAAAAAACGCCGACCTCGATCAAAGAGCGTCTCAGTATAATCCAGGGTGCTGCTGCTGGTAGTGGTCATGAGCATGATGATGTCCCCGTTCCCTCCTCGTCTTCATCGGACTCCGGCTCCTACAACGTGGCTTCCCGCGGCGACTTCTCTCCTAGAGGCTCTCCCGAGGACGGCTCGTCCGAGGCGGGGACCACTCCGTCCGACACAGACGACGCTTCTAGCACGGCCTGGAATCGTCAAACATTGCGTCGTCTCGGTAAAGCTGGCGGCGGGCACTTCGACACCGTCCTTGGCGTTCACGTCGCAGCCGCGGAACGACAGACTATGTTTGTCGGCCGCATCAAGGCGAATGGCGCGAGTGAGACGACCCTAGGCGGCGGCCTCCGGAACCTGGCGGTGCTTCGATTCCAAGACAGCACCCCCGAGCTGATGCAGCCTCTGCGAGATATGCTGGAGACGTCGGCCTGGAAAGTAACACATCACACCCAGCGCGACGTCACCCAACTGCTCTCCCAGCAGCAGGCAAGCTCCTCCACCGCCGTCCTGGTCCTGGACGAGCTCGTCAGCCCCCTCCTCGCCACCGTGGACGGGCAGCAGTGGGAGTCCATCAAGGCGCTCGCGGGCTCGGGCACGCCCGTGCTGTGGGTCACCAAGGGCACGCAGTTCGAGCGCGTGACGGACCCGGACAGGGCGCTGGTCTACGGGCTCTTCAGGACGGTGCGGCGCGAGGACCCGTCGGCCAGGCTGACGGTGCTCGACGTCGAGTCAGGCGCGGCGAGCCCCACGACGGCATGGGCCATAGACAAGATGCTCCAAGTGATGCGGGCGGCCGGCGGCGGCGGCCAGCGAACGACGTCGGAAGAAGCAGCAGCAGCCGAGCTCGAGTTTGCCGAGCGCGGCGGCGTCCTGCACACGCAGAGGATCGTCTTGGACAAGGCGCTGAACGCGTCCCAGCGGGCCGAGGACGTCGGTGGCGGCGGCTGGGGCGAGCCCGTCATCAAGGGCCTGCACAAGACGGACGCGCTGGTGCGGCTGCACGGCGAGCGCGCCGGCACCTTGGACCTCGCCTGGTGCGAGGAGCCTGCCGAGAAGGAGCTGGAGCTGGATGCGCGCCACATCGAGGTAGAGGTCCGGGCGGTCGGGGTCAACTTCGAGGACGTGGCGACCGTGCCCGAGAATGAGTTCGCCCTCGGGTGCGAGTGCGCGGGCACGGTTCGACGCCTCGGGTCGGGAGTGACGGGATTCAAGGTTGGCGACCGCGTCGCCGTCGTCTCCAAAGGCGCCTATGCCAACCGCGTGCGTGTCCCTCAGGGTTGGGTCCATGCCATCCCCGACTCGGTGAGTCTGGAGGACGCGGCCACGATCCCGCTGGCGTACGTGACGGCGCTGCACTCCCTGTTCAACCTGGCAAACCTGCAGCCGGGACAGTCGGTCCTGATCCATTCCGCGACGGGTGGGGTCGGGCTCGCCGCCATTCAGCTGGCCCAGCACAAGGGGGCGGCCGAGATATTCGCCACGGTGGACAGCGACGAGAAGCGGGCGTTCCTGACGGACCGCTTCGGGATCCCGGCCACCCGCATCTTCTCGTCGCGCGACGCCGGGTTCGCCGAACAGATCAGGCGCGCCACCGGCGGCCGCGGCGTCGACGTCGTCCTCAGCTCGCTGGCCGGGGAGGAGCTTCTGGATGCCTCGTGGAGGCTCTGCGCTGACGGCGGCACCATGGTCGAGATGGGCAAGCGGGACATGATGGACCGCAACAGCGCGCTCTCCATGGAGCCGTTTGAGCGCAACTGCTCGTTCCGCGCCGTCGCCCTCTCACCAAACACGAAGCACTTCACGCCCGACCTAGCCGCCAAGCTCCTGAGCCAGGTGTTCGAGCTGGTCGGGGCCGGACACGTCAAGCCGATCCACCCCATTACCACGTACAGATATGGCTCGGTCCCGGCCGCTCTGGCTGAGATGCGGAAGGGTCAGCACATTGGAAAGATAGTCATCACGAACGGGAACGACCAGGACGTGCAGCTGCCCATCCGACCTGCCGTCCGCCGGCTTCGGCTGAAGCCCGAAGCTTCGTACCTCATCGTGGGCGGCCTCAAGGGGCTCTGCGGCAGTCTCGCCATCCACATGGCCCGCCACGGAGCCCGGCGCATCATCGTCTGCAGCCGTAGCGGCCTCAGCGACGCGACGTCGGCCAGAATCGTGCGCAACTGCCGCGCACTCGGGTGCGAGGTCGTCGAGGCGAAGGGTGACGTCGCTGACGCCGACTTTGTGCGGCGCATCTTCAGGTCGTCGTCGTCGGCCAGGATCGCCGGCGTCGTCCAGGGCGCCATGGTGCTGCGGGACCGCGCCTACGAGACCATGACCGTGGAGGACTTCCACGCGGTGCTGCAGCCCAAGGTGCAGGGCACGTGGAACCTCCACCGGGCCTCGCTGGACGAGGGCCTCGACTTCTTCACCATCCTCGGCAGCATGGCGGGCGTGGTGGGCAACAAGGGCCAGGCCAACTATGCCGCCGCCAACGCGTTCCTGGACGCCTTCGCCAGGCACCGGCGCCAGCTGGGCCTCGCTGCCAACGCGGTCGACCTGGGCGTGATCCAGGACGTGGGCGTCATGGCGGCCGCCGACGAGTCCGGCGGCGCCGACTTTAGCAGCCGCTTCGACGCGCGGCAGTGGACGCCCATCGGCGAGGCTGCCCTCCGCCGCATCCTCACCTACTCGATCCTGCGACAGGAGGACCACGCCGACAGCGCCGCCTCCTCCCAGATGATCACGGGCCTGGCGTACCCGCTGCCTGCGGCTTCGTCAGATTTGGCCGACGACGTGCGGTTTGGTCATCTTTTCGGCGGCGGCGACGACGATGCCGCCGGCGGCAGTGGCAACAGCGGTAGTGGCGAAACTAAGAACGACGAGGAGCGGGCCGCCCAGGCCTTCCGCATGATGGTCCAACAGGCGGCGGCGGCGGCAGAATCAGCGGCAGCGTCGTCCCCGGCGCTGGTCAACGCAGCCGTGGGGCTGCTGTCGGCCCAGGTGACCAAGCTTCTCCGGCTCGAGACGGCCATCGAGCCCGGGAAGCCGTTGGCTGCCTACGGGCTGGACTCGCTGTCGGCGGTCGACATACGGGGGTGGGCGCGCAGGCGGGCCGGTGCGGAGCTGAGCACGCTCGATATCGTCAACGCGGCCTCATTGTACGCGCTCGGGGAAAAGATGGTTGTTAGGGCGGTGGCTGGGGCGGCAGCTGCAGCGGCTTGAGGCAGGAGTAGATGCGCCGGACATAATTACGCCTTTCTTTTTCTTTTTCCCTTTCATTTAGCGTTCTACTTCCGTGCGCGCGGACGTTTAGGTAGCTTATCTCTATCGTTGTTCTTTTGCTTCCTTTTATTTTATTTTCCCTTGAGCGTCCGTTTGTTCCTTGCCTCCGCTTCTCTCTGTTTGATCCGGTACCTCTGTCTCAAAACGGATGTTAAAAGCCTGTGTACGGTGGTGTATAGCCTAAACGGGCAACAACGATTTTGTTTCCACGGTTTTGATAGGCTAACGGTAGGGGCGATATGCTTGTCATGAAATCCATTGACAGTGAACGCCAACGCCCAAAGAGGGGTAGGCAATTGGGTCGGACCCGCTTGGTGGGCCGCCCGCATCCTAGGCGCCCATATCCTCGTTGCCTCGTACTCCGGGCACTACCCAGCAAACACCACCACATCCATCCCCATCGTCGTCGTTGCGACGACGCCCAACTCATTTTCTCGATCCCCCACCCCCTCTCCCATTCCCCATGGGCCGCATTTGCGCCGACTGCGGGCGTAACCTGCCGCAGACCTCGTACACGGCAAACCAGTGGTCCAAAGGCGGCGGCAACTCGCGCTGCGCCGGCTGCGTTCACGGCCACTACTCCGACACCTCGTCTGCCCAGCAATCCGACGCTGGCCGCTACAACCTCTCCTTGCGCGCCGAGTACACCGACGATGCCCTCGACGACCCCTTCGCATCTGGCGCGTTTCGTTGGGTCGCCAAGGGATGCTACACCAACGGCCCGCGCCAGGGCCAAGCCAGCGTCTTGAAATGGTTCAAGACGGGCGCTGTGTTTGAAAACGACTACTTCGCTCTGGACATCAAGGCTTCCGGTAAAGCCTTGGAGATTGTGAACCGCTTCAACCAGCTGGGAATTGTGGACAAGACTGTCAAGATCAATGTTCCCCAAGTCTGGGTGTTCGACAAGTATGCTGGTCCTCGGTCTGGCCAGAAAGCGCTGAGCGAGCCCTTTATCCAAAACTACCAAAAGTTCAACAGCAACACTGGCTGGAACGACGAGACGCGGCCGTGGGCGCGGGTAATGCAGGCGTTGAGTCGTAAGTACAATTACCCCGCATATCCTCCAACAGCCTCAAAAAAAAAAAAAAATGTCGTATGATATACCCTACACCCCAGAGCTCACAATGATGTGGTTTTAGACTTCAGCTACCACGTCTCTGGCGGCAACTACGTCCTCTGCGACCTGCAGGGCGGCATTTACCAGCAGGAGCTCGTCCTGTCCGACCCCGTCATCCTCTCCCAGACGCGCGAGTACGGCGTGACCGACCTCGGCCCCAACGGCATCAGCTCCTTCTTCAGCCAGCATTCCTGCAACAGCTACTGCCGCCCCAACTGGACCCAGCCGGCCAATCCGCGGACCTATTTCGACCCGGTCCCGGGCACGACCATGGTCCGTCGCTCGGTGCCCACTGCCGCGTCTAGACCCAATAGAACTCGCTATTACGACAACTATTAGTACGAGTGAACGATGGATTCGCATTGCCCTTGGGTGTGCAAGGTCGAGAGGTGATATACTTGATGTACTTCCAGATCTTTTCGTAGGCGATATTAAAGGTGATGAGATGGCTGTCCGCGAGCTCAAGGTGTAGATTGGTGTCTTTTCGGATTTCTCTATCCTGCTCGATGTGACGATCCAGCTTTACATCCTGAACCCCATGTTCATCGCATACCTACCTCCGGCCACCCCCAGCTTGTTTCGCAAAGGGTCTTTTAAACGTGTCTCGTTCGTTGCAGGAGTTTCGCCCAATTAATGCGGCCGTTTTTTTTTTTTTTTTTTTTTTTTTTACAGTGCTTGCAGTGAGTGGCACCCGAGTCTTCCCCGCAAAAGCTCCATTCCCGGCTGCCTCCACCATATATTATGCATATCCATTACCCAAAACCTCGTTTAGGGGCCACCAAGCCAAACTCCTTTCTGGCATCGGTCGCGCCCGTGTTGTCCTCGGTGCCCTCGACGACGAACCGGTGCGGCTCCTGCAGCTCCCAGGGTGTAGGCGTCGGTGTAGGTCTTGCGGACCCGCCTCTCCTGGAAGGGAAGTCCTCCGCCGCCGTCGTCGTCGCCGGGAACCTTTTCTCGGACGGTCATGGCCGTCGGCAGGGCCCCCGAGATAAGAGGCTGTTAAACTCGACGCGGACAATCTTTGTCGGTCGGGTAAACCTCGATGTGGGCGTTAAAAGTCGGGCACGCGCTCGCTGAGAAGATGGCTGCCAGAGCGGTTTAAGGTCGGAGATGCACTGGGCATATAATTACGAAGGTACAAGGCCGCTTCTTTTTTTGCCCCCCTCGGGAGTGTCTAGGTAGCTAATGTCTTAATATCATCGTTTCATTTTGCTTCCTATTATTTTGTTTTCCCTCAAGTGACCGTTTCGTCTCTCGCCTCCGCTTCCCTTCTCCGTAATGTACAGTGTGGCTTTCAAGACATTTCCGACTCGCTAACTTCTTTACCGACCTCTCCGATTGTCGAATCGGTTGTTGGGACGGTTGCTGCTGGGGTTGGTTGTTATCCAGCCGTCGGCATCGCCTTTGGCGGTGAAGCCGTCAGGAAGCTCTCCTATGACTTCGCAGGTCGGCGAGGTCTTGATGGTGTACTGGACGCCGGCGCCGGACAGGGTTGTCTGAGCGTTGGGCTTCACCCGGACATTGAAGCTGGGCCCCGTGGCCGGAGAGACGACGATCTTGCACGCACTAGCCTGGACAGGCGGTGGCTTGGTTGTCACTGGTTGCTTCTTTTTCTTTTTCATCCCTAAGAGAGGGCTGCGGGCCTCGATCTTGGCCGCGACGTGGGAGCAGCCGTTTCCATAGCCAGGCGGACATCCCCCAGAGAGCCCATCACGGGCGACGAGGTTCCCCGTTGTGGTGCTGGTGGTGGTACCAATGGTGAGGGGAGCGGCGATGGCGTTGCTGGCCAAGAGGGCGAGCACGAGCCGGCTGGCGGTAACCAAGGACGGCGTCCGCATCTTGACTGTTTTTTTTTGTAGGGTTTTCCGGAAGAAACAGAACGGATGATCAAATGAGCCTCTGTAAGGGACCTGCGGAGAGGAAAAAGGAAGCTAAAAGATAAAAAAAGAAAACGAAGAAAGGGAAAACAAACGGTAGGAAAATAAACGGTGGGAAAAATAAACAGTAGGAAATGTACATCCGGCGGGATGGGAGAAGAATCAAAGGTAAAAGATGGAAAGGGTTTGGAAATGTCGACGTTATGTATGAATTGGGGGTTCGCTCCCGAAGGGGAAACCACCCTTTTTGCCAGCCCATGCTGTTAGCAAAAGAAGGGGGGGGGGGGGGAAAAGAAAGAAAAAATTAACCTTGACGTAAAACTCTACACGTTACAGTCCCCCTGAATTGGCAGGCGGGGACGCAAGTGTGTCACAAAGGAACGGGAACCCCGGTGCGTGTTACAAAGCCTTGTCCGGCCGAGCCCGACGAGTGCTTTCACCCTCTCCTACTCCCTTGGTTCTTATTGCGAGGGATCAACTATAAGCTCTGCTACATGCGTATGAACGCAACCGACATGGCGGTCCGGCGGCGGTTTTAGGCGGGACCTTGACGACTTTGATCGCCCGCTAATTAAACCTAATATGTTCAACGACGAATTCACCCAACGGCATGCGCTCCAGCTGTGCACGTCGTCATGTTGTTCCACCCAACGCACGCGCTTCCTGTCGTGCGAGCGCCAGAGATATACTACGGGACCTGCAACCAAAGCCCGTGCTTCCAAGGATGTCAGCTATGTTGTTTTTCCTGTGCAGGGTGAGGTAAAGTACTGGGTAGTCCCGCGATGGCTCGTGCGATTGTCCGTGAGCAGTGGAAACCTTTTTAAAGCCCCCGTAGAGTTCGAAGGTGGGGCCGTTAATACGCGACCCGACCAGAACGGGAAAAGGCGCGATCGCAATGCGGAAGTGTTGATATTTTTAGGTGCTTTGTTACTACCGACGATAATAAAATAAAAAAACAGGGGGTAAAGGCTTGCCAAAGATCTGGCTGTGCTTTCAACCCAGGTACAAAAGTTCACACCTGGGTGCTTTATACACACTCAAACCCGGTGCCCAGGCCTTTGGTGCAATTGCGGCGAGGAATGTCTCTTGCAGATCTCGATGTGGGGGGTCAAAAGTCGGGCACGCTGTCGGGGTCCGACTCGCACGCCACGCCAAAGTGGCCATCGTCGGAGAGCACGCAAAACATGCCCGGCAGGGTGAGGGGACGCGCCCGGGGCGTCGATGGGCACGCCGAGGACCTCGCGCGCGCGGCGGGGTCCCGCAAGCCTTCCTAACTGAAATCGTCGAACCGGCGCGAGAAGGCGCCCAACTGACCGGTCGACGAAGACGGCGTTGGGGCCGATGATGTCGCGGACGCGCGCGCGCGTACTGGATGCAGGTTCATTCTGCCGACCTCATCGACGGTGTGTAGAAACGCTCTGGCGAAGCGGCGCATGGTGCCGACGAAAACGCGGGGCATTGGCAGCAGCAGCAGCATCCTTCTCGACCGCCACCAGCCTGTCAATGTGGTGGAAGCACAGGCTCGCCGGCCCCTCGATCAGGCAGTGCCCGCCGTGCCGCAGGGCCAGGATGACGTGCTCGACGTGGTATTTACGCGTCAGCGTCGGCGATGAGCACCACCACGTCGACGTACGTCGTCGTCGTCGTCATCCTGAGGGTCACCCCGCCGGCTACCCTGCTCGCGAGATGTTGCACAGATGTTACGTTGTCCGGAACAGATGTGAGAGGAGGTCAATGTTAGGCGTGTGCGCAAACGTAGCTAATCTCCCACGCATCCGATGATGCCGACGCGGGTGGATCGGGCCGCCGCCGCCGCTGCCCATATTGTCCGATGTCGACGTCTAAAAAAATAGCTGGCGAGCGGGTAAATTCCTGTTTCCAACACATCTCTGGTGATGCGGTGATATGCTTCTACCAACATAACATACCGAAATACCAGCTAGGACACTTCATTCATGCGTTCCCGGGAAACCTGGTCCCCAGAGATTCTCCCCTCCGAGCTTTGTCTCCACCCAGCTCGCGACAAAAACCATGGCTCGCCCACGACAAGAGAAAATGAGCCTGTTAAAAGGAGTGACGTCGGCTTGACATCTCCCATCCTCCGGATTCCCTGAACCTTGGACGCAAGGAGAGACTGAATTCAATCATGTTATGCTACCCGCCGCAAAACGAGTGTTATACCCATCTACTTTTTTTTTTTTAAAAAAAAAAAAAAAAAAAGTAAAAGGGGTGCTTTGCTTTTACGCCTTTCTTCTCCCAGTTGTTCGTGTCAGTATTGGTAATGTACCTGACCGAGGAGACATAAATTGCAGGCTCGCTGTTGTTACTGTAGGGAGCACAGGTTAGGGGTGCGGGCAATGGCCTACATAATGAAGGGTGGAATGGCCATCTGTCTACCCTTATTCCACATGGGAACTCGTCGTCCTCCATCTTGACTTTTGGCCCTGGGGACCGTTTGTTCGTTTCGCAGCCCTGCTCTGCCCTATTTTTGCAGAGGAAAGGAAGGGCATCTGATCCTGCCAGTCAAAATGGGCGTCTTCGCCAAGAAGAAAGAAGACGCTGCGGGCTCCGAGTTCGCGGCCGTGCTTCCCAAAGATGCGAGACCGTGGTATCGGACGCCTCATCTCATCCGGCTGAACCTCCTTCTGATGGCCCCGTTGCTTTCTTCCACCGCAGCTGGATATAATGGTAAGAATTTTTCTGTCATATCTTCTCCAGAGAAAGCTAGCCGGAGGTAGAGACTAAGCCAGTTTACTGACCAGTTGCAACCATTCAGGCTCGATGACGAGCGGTCTCCAAATTCTCCCCTTCTTCAAGCATGGCTTCAACAACCCGGCGGGCGCCATCCTCGGCCTCATGAACGCCGTCTACCCTCTGAGCAAGGTCGTCGGCCTGTTCGTCGTCACGCCCGTCACGGACCGGTTCGGGCGCAAGACGCCAGTGGCCATTGGCTTTGTGGGCTGCATCGTCTTCGCCATCACGCAGGGCCCGCACGGCTTCCTGAGCTTCTGGGCCTCCTTCGTGTCCCAGCCCAGCCCCGTGCTGATCGCCGAGCCGGCCTACCCGACCCAGCGGGGCAAGCTGACGTCGCTCTACAACACCTTCTTTCTACTTTGGTGCCATCTTCGCCGCCTGGCTGACGTTTGGCACCTTCAAGATCAACTCGACCTGGAGCTGGAGGATCCCGTCCATAGTCCAGGGCGCCATCCCAGTTCTCCAGCTCGCCGCGCTCTGGTTCGTGCCCGAGTCGCCGCGCTGTCTCGCGTCCCAGGGCCGGTCCGACGAGGCCCGTCGGGACCTGATCAATCACCATGCGGGCGGCGACGCCGACTGGGCCCTGGTGGCCTTCGAGATGGCTGAGATCGAGCGGGCCATGGCGGCCGAGAAGGACGAGTCGTACTCGGCCAGCTCGCAGCTCGACCTATTCCGCGGCGCCGCGAACCGGAGGCGCACGCTTGTTGCCGTCATCGTGGGCATCTTCAGCCAGTGGAACGGCGTCGGCAAGACCGACCCCAGGGACCAGACCCTGATCAACGGCCTGCTGCAGAACTTTAACTGGCTGGCGGCCACCTTTGCCAGCGCCATGATGGTGGACCGTCTCGACCGCCGCACTTTGGTCCTCATCTCGACCTCGGGCATACTCGCCGTCTACGTCTGCTGGACGGGCCTGACCTCGGGCTTTGTGACGTCCAAGAACGACGACGGGATGAACCGCGCCGTGCTGGCCTTCGCCTTCATCTTCTACTTCTTCTACGACATTGCCTGGACACCGCTATTCCTGGCCTACCCGGTGGAGATGTATCCCTACACGCTCTGCAGCCGCGGTCTCTCCATTGCCCTCATCACGTCCTTCACGGGGCTCATCACCGACAATCAGGTCAAACCCATCGCTATGGAGGCTATCCGGTGGAAGTACTACATCGTCTTCTGCTGCCTGCTGGCGGCCCTGCTGGTGCTCATCTACTTCTTGTTCCCCGAGACCAAGGGCCGCACACTCGAGGAGATCCGCGAGGTCTTTGAGGGCGCCGCGACCCCGGCCGTCATGGATCTCAGGGCCGAGGAGGCTGCTGGCCGCGATGATGGTGGAGACGGTGACGACAAGGTGATGCAGTCCAAGCATGTTGTGCACCATGTGCTGTCTGTATGATGGCAAAATTGGAGGAGCCTGTGTATACAGGTATCCTTGTATCTGGTAGATATCTCCCCGTGGCCTACGTTCCAGCTTCAGGTTATACTTAATGCGTTGTTCCAACTTCCCCGGGACAATGTCGTGCCGTCATCCGTGCGTGCGTGCGGGGAGTCTTTTTTGCGCGTGCCGAATTTTTATAGGCTGCCAACCCTTGGCCGTAGCAATCCAGTCGTCAGCCGAGCGAGCTCATGGAGCGGCCCGCCCCGGTAATCCTCCTCCGTCAAGGCTGGCAACCGGGCTCGCGGGTGAGCGAGGCGCCCGCCCAATAAATAAGCCGCTCGGTTAGCGGACACTTCCGGGTGTCCGCGCCCCGCCGGCGTGTGAAGGTCCCAAGACGAACCGATGTTTTGTTACTCTCACACGCGTCTTCCCTTTCGGATACTCGTGGTTGTGAAAAGTCCACGGGGACAATGCCTGGTTGATACGCAGCAGGTATGTGACACATGCCTCAGTGATATTGGACCCCGCATCGGGAAACCCAACGCGGCCGTGTTCCTTTAAACACTCCCGCGTTGTGTCGCGGACGACTCTGATGATACCGCTCTGGCCCTCGACGGTGACCAAACCCCGCACACACACAGAGACTAACACCGAGAACTGGTTGCGAGCGTCGCTCTTCTGGGACTTGCAAGCTAAGCTACCGCCCAACCAACCCTAGACTATCCTGATAGTCATATTTTCGGGGGATCCAAAATGTGAAATGGGCTCGATACGGCCGAATTCAGGACAAGCAAGTTTGACTTCGTTCTCCCATCGGCACCACCCGACGCGTGAGTAATACGTTTCGTCAAGCTTCTTAAGCAGGATCATGTTGTACTCCGACTTGTAGGTGCCGGAGGCATCTACATCGAGAGAGAGGACAGAATATTCACCCCGGACCGAGACCAGGAGTTGGAAGAGCTCGTCGTTGCGGGCGAGGATGTCCGATGGATCCGTCTCAAAGTAATAAATCTCAAAGATATCCCTTATCCTGTCCCGTTGCGGTCCGTTCACATACCTCTTGTTTCTTAGAACCTGTCCCTGCACCGTAACGTGCCACTGCAAAAAACCCCGTGCCGTAGATTTGCCAATGGAAACAACCGTGTATGAGCCGTGGGGTGTCGTACACGTCCCAGTACACGGAATCGTCGACGGATGTCCAGGACCAGGTCGGCAATTTCGAAAGTGGTCCCTTGTCGCGATCACCCCAGGTGTCGATCAGTTTGGTCATCCAGCTCAAGCCCCATGTGATGTCCTCTCGCCACAGACCATAGAGGTACGCAGGGCAATCATCATGCCTTGTGACATCCCCGTCAAAAGAAGCAGAATCGACGAGGCCCATCTTGAGCCCGTGTATTTTGGCGAGTCCCTCGATGGCGTAAAGTTTGTCCGCCAGCGAGGTCAGGTGCCGCCCGCTATACTCCTCGGCCAGCGTGTACCACGCTTGGTAGAAGCGCTTGTCGGCCGACCGTAGGAGGATATCCACCACCCTCTTGGGGAACTCCCACCCCCGTATGGGAAACTCGTCGTGCTCGGTCACGAGTCTCGGTGGGAATCGCTCGAGCGGGAGCAAGGCGCCCTTGACCACACCTATGCTCGTTACCCCGTCTTCTGACCAGATCTTTTCCGTACAGGACCAGAGAATCTGGGGGCCCGACCCCTCCAGGAAGTGGTCATTGGATAAGGGAGTGTGGGAGCGGACGAGGGAAGGGGGGGAGGAAGACAAGAGGGCAGAGTAGGACTCATAGGTGTGCATTTGCATGAAGTAGAGGATTCGTGCAGCCATGATCTCCTCCTGGAGCGTCCACGCCCGGGTTCGCCATACCCCCTGCTGTATCGAATGAAGCGATCGAAATGGTGCGCCATTCCGAACCACCGCCGAGCGCCGAAAGTCCCAGATCCCGGGTCGCGAAAGACTGTCCAGACCAATTTTCAGGCCGAAATGCGAATCCCTCCCGTCCACGGCAGCCAGGACCGCGTACGCGCCCCGGAATATCTCGTGCATCTTCGCTATCTCCTTGGCCATGTCCTCGGGCGAGTCCTGGAGAATGCACAGCGAGTCGATCCACAGATACTGTACTCCCAACATCCGCGCCACGCACACGGCGTCGCAGAACGTCCTGGGCAGGTCGGAGAGCCGGAGTCCACCGGGCCGACAGTGGTCGACAAAGTTGGTGGTGAGGGTCTTGGGCGGATGTCTGTCTCCCCAGCAGTAGCTTAGAGCCAAGTAGCGAATGTTGTTGTTGTTGTTGTTGTTGTTGTTTTTTCCAACTGAGGAGTTTCCGTTTCCGGCCGTCGTGGTGTCATAAAGGAACGGGTCGTTGGCGCCGTCTCCGACGTCGATGACGCGAGCTGGCAATGACGACCCAGTAGATTCCCGTAGAGAGCGGCAGCGATGGTGGCTCGTATCGCAGGCGTTCGTCCATGCTCTCATTATGCTGCTCAGATCCGTCCTGGCCAAAAGACTCGGATTCGCCCCTGCCGGCGGGCTTGTCAGGTCCTGGGCGACGTCGGCAGCGGTACTCGCCATCTTTCCGCGAGCCTGCAGGTAACTGGCGGGGAAATTTTTTAAAATAAATCGAAAGGCGAAGGGGGGGACTGTTAAGAATAGGCTGTGGACGTGCGTGCGGACTTGGTTGATTACTTGGCTGAGGCTACGGCACGCTGCGCGCGACCGCGATGTTTTATCTTATGGCAGCCCGGGTAGGCTATGTGACGGCTCGCGTGAGTGTTCCGACTTGAGGCGATGCTCAACAAGAACTGCGTTGGCGTGATCCATATGTCAGAGAATGTGTCACCACTTGGGCGGCGACGTTGCTACCCGATGGCAGTTTGCCGTAAACAGGCGGACCAATCGACAATGCATCGTCAAGGCTGAGCATTGCCTCGATTGTCCGGCGCGATAAGATTCCCGAGGTCGACTTTCGCACCGCTGATACACGGCTGCTCTTCCGGTGCGAAGCAAGTAAAGTAAAATATTAGCAAAAAAAAAAAATAGAGAAATTCTGGCCAAAGTTATCAAAGCACGTTGAGGGCAGATGAATAGTAAGAAGCAAGATGGTGTATAAAAATGGGTGGCAAGCTAAAGGCCGGCCCTTCGCTGTCTAGTGCGGCCTGGGAGGCCCGTGCGCGGAGTCTGGCCAAGTGACTGGGAGGTCACTTGGGCACTTGGGTCCCCGGGCCGTGATAGTCTGCCGGCCCTATGGCCGTGACAAAAGCCCAATCTCATGCAATGGCGGATTGCAACCTGCAAACCATCCAGTGCCAAAAAGTCTAATGTCTGCTGGATCCTTAAACAACTCGAATCGAGAGTCTCGGGATCCCAGGGTGGTCGTGGTCCCCTGTGTCCACGTCTATGCGCGAGAAATTATATCCCAGCCGTCCGACTTTGCTGGACTCAAAAGTTGGTTGATTACATTATACCAGTGCGCAAGAAAACGGCCGGCAGCATCATTTTCCAACAAGTGGAAATCGCTCTACAACCGTTGGGAGTGTGATGGGGCGCCCACACCGCTGCTATATCATGACATGGGCGAAACGCTCCGCCCTCTAAAAGACGCCGACGTCCCCCTAGAGCCCCCCGAACGCGCAGACAGGCTCCTCCCGCTCCGGCTCTGCTGCAGGCTCGGCCGCCGCGGGTTGAAGCTCGCGCCCGTGGTGCCGACGACCTCGAGCCCGCGCCGGATGACGGCCAGCTCCGACTGGCGCGCGAACACGACCTCGCCGCCCTGCCCGAGGCCCATGACGGGCTTGTCAAAGGTGCTGGTCCAGTCGTTAGGCACGAAGAAGTGCTGCACGAGCGACGATGATGGCGCGGTGCCGGAACCGCCGTCCGTCAACGCGCGTCCGCCGACCTCCAGGTCCAGCGACGAGATCCACTTGCCGGCCGTGTAGACCGCCAGCCTGCTGCCGACGGAGCCGATCACTGTGTCTATTTCGGTCGAGTGGATGTTTATCTCTGTGTCGGGCGTTACGGGCGACTCCTCATGGGGTTTCAATAATCTGGCCGAGTTCCAGAGCTGCATGCTGTCGCCGAGAGCCGCCGCCTTGGAGGGCGCCGCGGCCGGTGCGTCTCTGGAGATGGAGACGATCATCCGGGGATGCGACAGCGCTATGACTCTGTCTATCGTTCCGGTGTAGCTGCATGGTATGGTGCGCACGAGCTCGAGTGTTTCCCACTTGTAGATCCCGAACCCTTCCGGCCCACCGCGCAGCAGAAGTTCACTGTCCGTTGGACATGTGGCCCATACCGGCCCCGAGGGCTCATCGAGGCGGGCGAGGCGGCGGGACTCGCCGGGCGGCTGCCCTCCAGCCAGCGACCAGAGCGTGCAAGTGTCTGTCGAGACGACCAGCAGCCGACTGGACGGTCCCGACACAAGCACCTCCTTCAGCGTTCCCGTGCCGGGACGCCGCATGTCGGCCGCCACGGCGTCATCCACCGCCCATGTCGCCTTCGCGCCGCTTTTTCCTTTGGTCTTGACGATGCTGCGCACCGTCACCCGGCCGGACAAGTCCCCACACGCGAGCATCAGGGGCCTCTCCTCGAGCGCCATGTGGTAGACGCCGCACTCGGCCGTCTGCACAAAGAGCTGCTGGCTCCGCGGTTCGCCCGCGATGTCGTATACCGACACGGCGCCGTCGTCGGTGGCGCAAAAGACGACGGGGAGGAGGCTGCTGCAGGCGACGGCGGTAATCGTGACCACTTCGCGTCTCTCGTAGGATATCTCCTGGGGACCGGTCGATACGGACACGGCGTCGCTGTTTTCCTCGTCGAAATCGTCCTGGCGTATCAGCACGGTGGGCTCCCACACGCGGCACTGATTGCTCCTAATCTCCAGGAGCCGCCTGCTGTCGCCCGAGAAGACGAGTCCCTTCGGGATGACTTCTGTGTCGAACTGGATGCGGTACAGCGGCCGAAGCTTCTCCAAGTCGAAGAGGGTCAGGTTCCCCTGGGAATCGGCGCCCGCGAGGGTGCGTCCGTCGGGCGACCCCGCCAGCATGAGCGTGTTGGCGCTGGGTATGTCCGCCATCGGCATCCCGTTCTCCGTGTTGTACAGGTGTAGATCGCCGTCCAAATACGTGGCGGCGAGGCGGCTGGTCTCAACCCCGTCGCCAAAGGCGATCGCCCGGGCGTCCGAATAAGCGCCTGCTTGGGACTCGTTGGCGCTCGGGTACCGCTTCGACCCCGTCTCCTGCTCGTAAATATCGTAGATGCGGTCCTCAAGCAGGTCCCACAGCACGATGCCCTGTCCCTTATACGTGACGGCCAAGAGTGAAGTCGTGGGCGACATGGCGGCGAGGACCGGCACCCGGAGCTGGTAGCTCTCGTCCAGGTCCGCGGCCCAGGCGACCGGCTCCTCGCGGCAAAATCTGCCCCTTTCAATGTCCCATTCGTAGAGCTGGTTCTGTCTTGATGCCACCCACAACACCGTGCCGTTCTCGCCAAACGCCATGGCGAGGCAGACGGACGAGATTGGGAACCCGGGCAGCTCCCTTCCCTCGTTAGTCTCCCAGATACGGATGCGCTTTGCCCCTCCGGTTGCCAGCAGGCGGCCATCCTCGGTGAAGGCCATCTTCCAAATCGGTTCACCGTGGTTGAGCACGTGCACCTCCTGGAATATGGAGTCGTCGTAGACAACAACCGAGCCGTTCATCATGCCGACGGCGAAGAAGCCCTGTCCCGCGGCGACTGAATTGGGCTTCGTGCCTTTGGGGTAGGTCACCGTGGTGAGACAGTCGTCCCATCCCGAGTCTGACAGTCCCAGAACATTGATGCCACGAAAGCCGTTGGCAAACTGCTGCCGAATGGCCGAATCCCGGGGGCAGAATGGCGGTATCAAGTGGTGGATAGACTGCGGCGACTGCCGTAGGCGGCTGGAAAACTTGGTGGCTATGTGCACCAGGTCGTCCGCCCATTTGTCCAGCAAGGGAAGCACGTTGTGTGCCCTGTGTGCGGACTTCACGGGTGGCGATTGCTGGGCCCGGCGGCCCAGGAGCGAGTTGACCGTCTTGCCGGCGTGGTAGACAGGTCGCAGGTCCCCAGTCTTGCCGATGAGCTCTATCCACCGGAGGACAGCATTGCTAGAAAAGAATTTTGACAGCAAGGTGACGACGTTCGGGGTCACGAGACCCAGATGACGGAAGAGAAAGGTGGATGCATAAGACGTGAAGGGCGGGACTTGTGCTTGGCCGTTCGTCGAGTTGACCTCCATGTCTGGTCTCAGCCGTTTTGGCTTCTGCGCGTCGTTCTGTATCATATGCTTCAGGCAGACGAGTGCGATTCGGCGATGGCCCTCAGCTTTGCTGACGATGAATTCGGACTCGAGATCGGTTCGAGTGAGGAACTCTCTTGCGGTCGCGTGAATGAGGTGGACTCGACTGTGGGTGTCCACGTAGACAAATTGGCCACAGCATTTAGCGATAGACCGCTCTATATCGTCCACTTTGTCGTTGATGTCCATCTCGATCAGAGTCTTGAGCTCTACTATGCTAAGGGCGCGATATGAGTAGGTTGTCCATGTCAATATGGAATTTGCTAGGTCCTTGCCGAAGCGGGCGTTGGACATGTTGCGAAGAATTTGGGTATAAAGCGCGTCCATGTTGGAAGGTATGCTGTCTAGCACCTGGTCGATCTCCTTCTCTGTGCAGGCTTCCCGCAGTTCAGAGCATATCAGCGAAGCCCAGAGGAAGCAGCCCCCTGAGCTGTTGATGATCCTGGCAGCCATATCTGCGGGGTTAGACCACTTCGATGACGGTGGGCAAGGAAGCAGTCCAGCATTGGAGGCAATGAGAAGATATATGTCGCGCATGGTGTCCTCTTCGCTGATGATCTCGGTACGGATGTCAAGTTGGGGGTGCGTGGCGCTTCGGTGAGAGTTCGCGCTATCCCGTGAAGTCGCTAGTATCGAGATCGGCCAACGTTCTTGTATTCGAGCCAGGAAGCTGATTATATCTACGCTGTTCTTACACTCATCGATTCCGTCGATGACCCAGAACTGAGATCTGTCGAGTGGGACTTTGAGAATGGCTGAGAGGAAGACTAGACGCCATATGGCGTTGGTTTCCTTCTGCTCCAGAGGCTCGTCCTTGAACTCCGAAGGGAGCTCCTTGATGCTCGCAGTCACATCGGGGTGAATCTTGGCCATCTGCCACGCCAAAGATCTCAAGCATGAACTGCTGGTATTCTTTGTGTTGTCGCCTTCTTGAAAGAAAAAGAAGCAGCAGTCGGAGCCTTCCTCCCTCAGGCTAGTGATGGTCCGGGCGGCAAGGACACTTTTGCCTGCGCCGGGCCTACCCTGGAGCCACAAGAACCTGGGATCGACGGACTGTCTCCACGAGCGGTAGTATTCTTTCTGTGCCAGCCATTCGCAGGAGCCCGACAGCCTAGCAGAGTCGAGCGTGATCAGGTCGTCTTCAGGCGCCGCCGAGACGCCAAGAAAGCGGCTGACGGCAGCTGTATCCTCCAGGTTGGCCACTTTGATCCGCAACTTGTCTTCTTTCCGGTGGGAGCCGACGACGGTGGCGAGGGCATTGCGGACATCAAGGTACGTCTTGTCGTTAGGGGATGCGAACATGGCAACATGGCGATGGTCGGCATCGAGCGCCGTTCTCCGTTCGTTGGGAAGGTTCAGGACCGCACTCGCTCTATCAACGATGAGAGACTTGGTGACGCCAACTAACATTGGCCTTGACTCGAAAAACGACATGAGCTGGATGTCTGCGCATACTCTGGGAAAGTCTTCATTGATGGACAGCTGTGTTGCGGAATGGGGCTTCAGATCGTCGACAAAGGGTCGTCCACCCGGAAGCAGGGCGATAAGTCGAGATAGAGTCTGCGCGAGTGTTGATCCATGGTGCGGCGTGGCGAGGAAGAAGATGGAGCTGACCCGTTTCACTATCGGCTGGAACTCTCGATCCGCGTGTCCAATGGTGTAGGCCTTTTTAACTACCAAGCCTCCCATACTGTGCGCCACGAATATCAGCCGTGCCTATTGGCTTTGATGTCAGCATGCGCTCCCGGTATATAGAGTGGCAAGCGTACCAAAGGCGCATACGTTGTCGTCCGCCCGGTTTATGGTCGGCGAGTCCTTGATCGCGGCCAGCAACGAACGAGCGAAGTCATGAATGCACAAGATGGACTCCCGGTCCAGACCCGACGGATATCCAAAAGTGTGGATTCTGACATCCTCGAACGCCGAGTCTTTGGGGAGCCATTCCCGTGGCCAAAACCGGGACGGGGCATTGCCTTTGCTCCAGGTGCTCTGTGAGCCGCCGCCGAGGCCGTGGACAAAGATAATGTCGGCGATAGCAGCCTGCCCTTCAGCCGGCTCGTACAAGGTGGTGAGACCCAGGGGCCCCTTGGGGGTACCGGTATTCTCGGGGTTACTTTTGTCGGTACCACGACGGGTCAGAGTTCTCGTGATAAAGGTCCTGCCGGACCAAAACGACGACGTCTTAGAACGGCTGGGTTGCTCGGTCCCTGTCTCGCCAGCGTCCCCGCGAGATGGCCGCATTTTTCACCGGCCGGCAGCGGAAGAGCCCGAGCGTCGTAGAAGGATCCAATCCCGATTAGTGTCATGTGAGGATCGGGTCCAAGAGATGGGGACCCCCGGCCGAGATCCCCAACAATCAACCCGCGCGGGGGACGAGTGGGGGCTGGCTGAGGGAGCCCGCGCTCTTGGGAGAGGGTCTATAGTGGCTAGGACTAGAAAGAGGCCGTGCATTATGACTGGCTGGCACATGACAAAAGTGGCGTTTCGTCCGCGGCTATGCAGGCGGTCCACCAATCCTAGCCTCTAGCACTGTGAGCCTGCAGAGGCACGGCGAGAAGCCCGAACATCGAAGAAGGATGGTTAGAGTGGGGTATGCCAAGTGATGGTAAAAGAAGGGCTTGTCCCGTTCGACGTCTCAGCCCCCGCCCTCAGATGTGAGAGGAGTTTTCAGGGCAATAATGACACTTGGATTGATTTTGCTGCTTTCGAAGAACCCTCGCAAAATGGCCGCCCAGGGAAGCATGGCTGATAAATGGGACAGGGAGATTCCGGTCCCTGCCCACGTCATCGGCTACGTCGATCCTGGGGTGCGGAAGAGTGAGAACTAGCCGCCCCTGGACACGGGTCGCCAAGCACTTGCATGCTGACACTGGCCGTTGGCCCAAAAGAGCTGCCTGTGGGGACCACTGTCCACGGCATCTCCCCCAGCGGAAAGTCGTTTTGGGCGCGAACCGCCAAGATTGAGGCGACGGGCGCGGATGGGACAGACACGCCCTTCTTCATCAAGGTTGGCCAGCCTCTCATTCCAATGGGGATCTGAGAATTTACGTGATGGCTTCGACACGCAACAGGTGAACCAATTCCAACATGGCAGGAACATGATCTCGTCTGAGTTCGCCTCCATGACGAAGCTCCACTCAATCATGCCCGAGATGGTCCCCGAGCCCATCGCATGGGGCGCGTATGAGGAAGAGGACGACATCTACTTCTTTGTCTGCCGCTTCGTTACGATGTCGGGCGACATCCCCGACGTGGGCGACTTTCCCGCGCTCCTCGCCAAGATGCACCAAAGAGGCGCCTCGGCAGACGGAGAGTTCGGGCTCCCGTATGTGACTTACAGCGGGCGCAACCCCCAGTTCTTCCCGCCGAGCCGCAGCTGGGAGGAGTGCTTCACGCTCGGCATCAAAGCCGAGTTCGAGCTCGAGGAGCGCACTCACGGGCCCGACGAGGAGATGCGGCGCCTCCGCGATGGGGTCTTGGCCATAGCGATCCCTCGGCTCCTACGGCCGCTGGAGACCGAAGGTCGGACCTTGGTCCCGACGCTTGTTCATGGCGATCTGTGGGATGGGAATGCCTCGGTTGACACGACCACGGGCCACCCGGTGGTTTATGATGCGGTGCCTATATACGCACACAATGAATGTGGGCGCTCCCTATTGCTTCATGGTGCTGTGCCTCGACTTTACTCAGGCCCGCGCTAACGGCGTCCGTAGACGATCTTGGCCCCTGGTGGGCTCCGCGCCACAGAATGACATCGGAGTACATTAACAAGTATAGTCTTTGCAATCCTCCTTCTGAGCCGGCAGACGACTTCGAGAGTCGCGGGCTTCTCTATCGCTTGTAAGTCAATCCGGTGAGTGCGGACGTACCATGGGAGAAAACCGACAATTTTGCCAGTGAACTGACAACACCAACCAACAAGGCGATTCGATCTCCACGCCTCTTCCTTGTACCCGGGCTCGCTCAAACGCCGTGGACTGTAAGAAGTTCCCGGTGCTTTCACTTCCGGCATCATAACAGTGCACTGATGTGTCTGGTTTCTGTCGTGTTAGGGTCATGGACACGATGAGAGAGCTTTTGGCTAGATACCCGCACGGCTATGAGGAATACTCCCTCGATCACGGCTTGAGTCCTGATCCTCTGACCCTCGATTCCCCAAGGAGCAGCGCGTCTCCTTCGAGCAGCGAGGAAGACTCTGACACGGAGCTCCTGGAGTTCAACCTTCCTTGTTGGATGGGGGAGCCTGATCCTCTGACCCCCGATTCTCCCAGGAGCAGCGCGTCACTTTCGAGCAGGGAGGAAGACTCTGGCATGGAGCTCCTGGAGCTCGACCTTCCTTGTTGGATGGGGGAGCCTGAAAGCGCGGAGTTCCCGATAACTGCGCAAGGAGAAGTGACCGGGGTCATGCATCAGCCTCTGGCTGCCTACGCTGAAGTTTAGGCTGCCTGGACTCATGGGCCCTGGCTGGATGGCTTGCTCGTTTGCTCTGGGGGATCTCCATTCGTCTCGGAGTTTGCTGTTTCGTATCCAATGAATGACGTGATTATCTGTGCTCGGTCGAATCCTCCGGAAGACGTTCGCTCCTCCATCTGTGGCCGCATTGGTTTAGCGTGATAACAGCAGCAACGCAAGTTACGGCCTCTACGAGCCCTAACAGCGTGAAAACCCATCCATATCCCATACCCTGAACCATAGGATCCAGTACTGCGACGAAAAGTCCCGCTAGGGCACACCGGGTTATGTTCTTGGAAGCGGCAGCAGTGCCGGACTTCTCTGGAAAGACATCCACGATGAGAGCGCCGTATATCTGGTGCAGGGTGGCACACTTGCAGCCAATGTATGCCTGCAAAATCAAGGGGACGGCAGGATGAGTGATGAAGTCGACGGCCCAGCCGTACCCAATAACAGCGAACATGGACACAACGATGATGGTTACAGATCCGCGAGACCTGGCCTGCTCGATGGGGAAATTTTTCATGTCATCGCCGCGGACACGATCGATCGAGAAGCCGGCTTTCCTGGCGACATGTTTGTAATTCCAGTCCATAAGCCTGCCAGACACGAAGCCGGCCGCAAGCACCCCGGCGCCCCCGGCGAGGAAGCAGAGGGAAACTTGCAAGATGTTGAAGCCATATCGCTGTGTGAATATCGGCGATATGGAGGCCTGAACGCAGAAGAGGATCGCCGACGGAAGACCCGACAGCCAAAGGATGAGGAACGTGTCGCGGTAGAAGACCAGCCGTAATGATGCCAAAGGGTTGGGGACCACAAACCTCCCTTTTCCTGTCTTGACGCGGTTCACGCCACCCACAGGTTCCGAGGGGTCGAGGTCTGATCCACTGCCACCAGACGAGCTTGCTTGCGTCGCCTTGAATGCGACGGGACAGTGAATAAGATCCCACCATGTCCTCCAGAGCCCCCGCGCAGGGACATCCCCGTTGCCGACAATGGACCGGCCTGACTCGGGCATCAAAAAGCCGACCAGCAGCGCAGAGCTCGCCCCAAAGATGAGGAGGACGCGAAAGCACCACCTCGGGTCCCCGGCGGCCATGGCCACGCCACCGCCGACCACGGGCCCTATGCAAGGGCCGACGTTGACGGTCGCCAGGAACGGCGCTAGGTACGAGCCGCGCTCCGAGTGGACAATCACGTCGGATACGGTGGCGTAGGCCAGGGAGACGACGGCGGAGCTGCCCAGGCTCTGCAGTGCCCGCAGCATCAAGAGTGCGGGGTAGTCCCTGTCGACGATTGACAGACCCAGGGAGGCGGCAGTGAAGATGGCAAAGGTGACCAGGTAGACGGGCCGCCTGCCCCATGAGTCGGATAAGGGGGACCATAGCGAAGGGGTAATGCCCTGGACGACGATGAACATGGTGATGGTGAGATTAATGGCCTGTGTTGAGACGGCATACCGCTCGGCCAACAGCTCGATGAGAGGAAAGTAGATGGTGGCAGTGAGGGATGAGGCCAAGGCGAGATAGCCGAGCAAGCAGACGAGGAGGCGTCGGTTGCGAACTGTCCAGGTCGTGTATGGCGTGTCTGTGGGCGCACCTAACGAAGCCATCACTGGCGCGGCCTTTTCTGACATAGTGCCAGCCTTATTTCTAAAAAGGGCGTCAAGATTATGGGTGGCTGCAGCAGGTCAATTTCCTCGGGCCTGTTCCTGCGTTGGCCATCGAATGCCATTTGATCAGATTGGGGCTGGACGTGGTGGGGGCAATTGATCCTCTCCAACTTAGAGCCCATAGGTTGTGTTCTTATCTCGATCGGGCTGCATGCTTGGATCTCAATGGGCACGGAAACCTGCAACCAAAGAACACCCGACCTGAGCCTTGATGACAAAGCCTGGAGCCGCCCATCACGTGCTTGCGACCCCACGTCATGCGGTGCCTGGCACGCGGGTTCGAAGCTAAACCACGGGCGCGGGGTCCAGCGACTCGAACAAGGCGCTTGTTTGGTCAACGAACCGTCGAACCCAACCGCGCGCAACCTTACGTTCTCACTTCGAAACGGCACTCCGCATTGCAATTCCTGCTTGTTGATTTGTTTCTAACCGAAGAGGAATCGGATTCCCTGATCCTTTGATTTGTCGCTTCTACTCGACTCTTTGGCCTCTCGCCGGCGGTGCCTGCCCACAGACACTGGGCACTGCGCCAAGCGACCATCTGGCCGACAAGGTTCCTGGCCGAGGCGCCTGCCCACGCTTCCATCGGCAGCCCACGGGTGGACTCAATTATACTTTGTCGTGAATTTACTACCGCGTTGTCTCGCAGCACAATCCGCCTCTCTGCTCTCCCTGCCTGCAGCGATGGCCATTCCATAAGCCGGGCAACCGTCGCGAGGCTTTGTCGCCATCTGCCACCGAACCACCACCCCCAGTCCGGCACCCAACCGCCGCCCTCGTGTCTCCTCGAGCCATCACTTCTCCCAGCCACCGCGACCCCCCGACCTAATCTCCAGCCATGTCGGATCAGTACGGATCTGTGCCTGTGCGAAGGCCGCTGAGCGTGCCCGAGATTGTGGAACAGGCAGACAGCTTCGACTACACCCCAGACGTCTCCCTGAAACACTGGGTTGGCGCTGCCGAAAGGCTGTATCGAGAGGTTCGTTCGCGCGACCCCAGGCGGCTTCCCAACGGCATCTCTGGCCGGCCGGTCCGCTGACAGCCTCGTGCAGGGCCAGATATACATGAACGAGGGGAACTCGGCCCAGGCCTATCTCCTCCTCCTTCGCCACTGTTCGCTCGTCCTTAGAAAGTTCCCGACACATCCGGCCGCCAGTTCCCCCGAGGGGAGACGCCAGCTCAAGCGACTGAACGACCGTATCCCCCAGATTCTCAGCCAGCTCGAGGAGCTGAAGCCTCGAATCACCGCCGCCTACAAAGAATGGGAGCGTCTGTCCAAGGCCGGCCATGTGTCGGAGCAGCGCGCCTCCACGGGAGACGCACGGTACGATCAGCTTGTCGCCAAGGACCCAGCCCTGTCGTGGAACAACCAGTCTCCGGCCCAGCTGCTGGATGCCGGCCGGAATCAGGAGCTCGCCATCCGCCTGGCCCAAGATGACTTCCACCGCCGCAACACGGCGAGGCGCTCCACGCGCCAAGCCGGCATCACGGAGCACGAGGAGCAAAGACGCCGCGGAGGCAGGGTTTGGGAGGACTGGGATGACTGGGACAACCCCCGCCCACATGGTAACATGCCAGACGACTCGGACAGCCTGCAGAGACAGCTCCAGGAGACTAGACGGAGGATGGACAGGCCCGACGGCCACTCTGATGGCGCCGTCGGCGATTTCAGCCACGACAGATATCGCGGCGGCTCGCAGCGGCCGGCTGGGCCACGTGTTCAGCCGTCCGTCCCGTCTTACAGCTACCCCTCGATCCACAAATCCTCCTCGATCCAGTATGAGCCGTCGGCGAGCTGGAGAGACAGGGAGCCGATGGGTCCCCAAAGCTACCCGTCTCGCCCGCCCAAGGAGCCGTATCCTAGCCAAGCCCCGTCCCTCCGAGACTTAGCGCCACCGCCTAGACCTCAGAAGATTGTGGAGTCGCGCGGGATTGGCCCCGCGATCCCTCCAGCAGTGCCAACTGTCCCTGACAAGCTCCCAGATCAGCAGGAGGCAACGGTAGGGCATGCAGTCAACGAGCTCAGTAAGCGAAAGAACGTCACGTTCCTGCCGGCAGGTTACACCGAGGGCGGCAAGCCGCTACGGCCCATCTTCATCCCGCAGCGGCTCGAGGATGAGTTCCTGCGGATCGCGGCCCCCAACACGCGAAAAGGGCTCGAGCTCTGCGGGATTATCTGCGGACGGCCGATTAACAACGCGCTCTTCGCGTCGGGCCTGCTGATCCCTAACCAGATCTGCACCTCGGACACGTGCGAGACCGAGGACGAGTTCCAGATATACGAGTTCTGCGAGCGTGAGAATATGATAATCATTGGCTGGATCCACACCCACCCGACCCAGACCTGCTTTATGAGCTCGCGCGATCTGCACACCCATGCTAGCTACCAGGCCATTTCGCCCGAGTCCATCGCCATTGTTTGCGCGCCCAAGTTTGGCCAGTGAGTCTCTCCAGTTTTCTTTTTTCGTCTCTGTAGACGGGGCTCTCGGCTAACGACGCGTCTGCTTCGCTTTCGCAGGTTCGGCGTCTTCCGACTGACGGACCCTCCCGGTCTGCCGCACGTGCTCAACTGCCCACACACCCACACGTTCCACCAGCACTCTCTCCCGGAGCAAGAGATATATAAGGACGCTATGCATCCGGCCAGCCACGTCTATCTGTCGGACCAGATAGAGTTTGAAGTAACGGACTTGCGCCCACGTTAGAGGCGATACCTCGACCAGCTTGCCCAACCGGGTTACTTGAGGTTCAGGGCCAGGATACTGGCCAGGAGGTTAGCCCCTGCCAGCACCGCCCTCAACAAGACGCATGGCACCACCCGCACACGCCGTTTTGCCTCCTGTTTTGCACCGTCTCCCACCAGTTCGATACCCCAAACCCCGTCCCCGACGTAGTCGCGGCTGTGTCCTGTTGTTGCGTGTGGCCCAAGGGTCCTGTGATTTTACATGTCGTTGTTTTGTGGTTTGCTCTCCCTTTGGAGAAGGGTTAATGGTCAATACAGGAATACGATGGCTCCTCTCGTTTCGATTGGCTTCACGGAACGGAGGGGCTACAGATGTTGGCGCTGGGCACACTACGGTTCCTCAGAAGCCATGGGAGAAAGACGCATAGTTTCGGCGTTTCACAATGCACACTTCGCTTTCCCGAGGTCATCCAGATTCCTTCAGCCCGTTTGTAGCTGTCCTTCCATGGCACCTCTGCTTCCCTTGATGAGAGGACAAGAAACGGGTTTGGGGATTAGATAGCCACGGCAGAAGAGGTCATTCTCCGGTAAACTTTGTTGGGCATGGTCGCGGCGTTAGAACCAAAGGGTAGCATGATTAAAATCATCTTCATTTGCTGTCCAATGCAGACAAAGCTGAGACAGAAGTCGGCGAGATGTGAAGAGCCGTGCAAAGAACAAATGGCACCGAGACAGAAGAAGGTAACTGGGTCAGAGCTTGGGGAGGTGGAGCCAAGATGCCAATGATCCGGCCCCTTCGTCAGTTTATCAAGAGACAGGGCCTGCAGGGCTTTAGCGTCACGGCCACGGGAGGACAGAAAAGGTGAGGGAAGTGCTGGCCCAGGAAGGAGCCAAAACATACTGAGCATACCTACAGACCGAAGACGAACGGCCAGCTCGTCTTTGCGTTTGTTTTTTTTTGTTGAGCTTTGGTCGAATCCATTCTGCGTGCCTGGGTCTGCTGAGTCACCGCGAGTTTGGTCTTGCTTGGTAGTCTCCATTCCCAACTATTTAAAGACTCCTCCTCCAAACCTGACTCTGCTCCCATTTCTTTTTTTTTCCTTTCCACCCCACCCCCACGATCCGGTCGACGCTTTGGGACCTTTCTCTTGACGCCCAACTGGCATCGTGCAGCCTAGCTCTTGGCTGCGCGAACGCGCACAAGAACTAGTCTTGCCGTAGGTACCGTCGAAGGCAGAAGACCTGTCCCGGGCCGCCCGGCGCCCTGAAACCCTCTATCTCGACCAGGCTTCCGACCGAGCCGTTGCAGAACTTGCCTCGATCCAGACAGCTTGTCTCTTTGAACAAAGAAAGTCGAAAGGACTGGGAGATTGCGGCGTGGTAAGCTGGGTGCTTGGTCTTCCCTCGCGTCCTCGCCACCTGTTTGAGACGCCACCTCACATCTCGTCACATCTCTCTCACTCGGCTCTGATTACCTACCTCAAACCATCTGTTATCCCGCCCCAACGGCAGCAACACCAGCTGCGAGCCAGCATGGCATACCAGCCGGCGCCCATCGACAACCCTTGGCACCCGCAATGGGATCCCCGGTACCTGCCCTGCCTGACCCGGCCGGACCCGCGCTACTACCGGTACGTCCCGGATCTCTCTTGCTACTTCGTGGTGGCACATCACCAGAGCGCGGATTGGCAGCCCGGTGAGGGCCATCCTTCCTCCATCCGATGGCTGCGCAATGCCGCCCCGGAGCTCGTGGCCCCCGACGGCCGCCTCGCCACCCCAGTCGACGATGTGACGCGCGGTCAGCCGGCCACGACAGCCGAGGCCAGCGCCATCTTTGGGCCGCCGCCCCCGCCCCGCGAGCACCGCCGCTCGTATGCGCCCTCACGTCCCCAGCCGGGTCCTCCTCTAGAGGCTGCGCGCGAACCTGCTGATGTTCCCGAGACCCGTGGAAGGCCCCCGTCGAGGCAGGGCATGACGGCGCCCACTGATCGGCTTGAGCCTGATCGAGCCTACCGTAACTGTTACGAGAATGTCTGGGAAGTCCCCAACCACGCTGCCCAGACCCACGAGCCGGATATCCCCGACACCTACCGCCGCCCCGATGATAAATTCCCGAGAGAGCAGGCCGACCAGCATCGCAGTGGCCGGTTCGGCGAGCCACCCCGCGCTTCCTTCAGCGACGAGCAGGAGAAGGCAGACATCTGGAGCAAACAGGCCCGGAAAGTTGGCGACATGGAGGACGGAGGGTTCGCCTGGGGCACTCAGACCCGCAAGAACACCCGTCGGCAGCGGTCGAGCGACCGAGAGAGCTACTGGACGCCCAAGCTCGCTTCCAAACCAGCCGCGTACCACTGGGGCGACCAGCAGCCGCAATCGTGGGGGCGGCCACAGCCGGATTACCAACCCGAGGATGACCACAGCGGCCGCCCGCGCGACTTCTCGGGCTCGTACGACTCGGAGCAACAGCCCCACACGGCCACGACAGCTACCACGAGGAAGGTTTCGGGCAGCAGCGGCGAGCAAGAGCACGGATCCTCCGGCTTCTGGCCTGAGACGACCGAGATCTCGGCCCCCGACGAGGGCCACGTCCGCCGCGCCGATCCGGATGTCCTCCGCAAGGCCCACGAGCTGCCTCTGGGCCACGTTGACAGCCCCTGGTGCTGGCCCGAGAAGTCGGACACGCCGCCGCCGGGTGGCGCTTACGCGACGAGGGAGGAGGAGTAAGTACAGACCGTTGTGTTGACTTCCCGCTGCCTTCAGACCCCTGAGACACCAGAGACTCCTGCTAACACCATCTCCCCCAGAAACGACGTCTCCAAGCTACCGAAGTTCCCTTCCCCGATCCGCTCGTTCTCCGATTACTGGCAACCCCTCAATACCCCGGTCACCGACGCTTACCGGCCGCACAAGCCCGAGCCCGACGAAGAGCAGCAGCGCCTGGATCCAGCGCCCCCGACCCCGGCGTCCCAGAGCAGCGACCTGAGCCATCTGGCCGACTACTACGAGAGACTGGCGCTGCAGTGCCGCACGAAGACTATCAGCGCCCGCGAGGCCCGCGCTGCCGCCGCTGCCACCGTTGGCAACAGTGATCGCCGCCGCCAAGACCAGAATCTCCCCTCGCAGCCGCGCGACGACGAGCAGAGCGGCAACGGCTGGGGACGCGGCGAGTGGGATTCGCCGGTCCCCAAGCGCGACAGCCGCTGGAACATGGTTCCCCGGTCGCCCAGCCCCAGCCAAAAGGCCAGCTGGGGATCTGGCCGCTGCGAGGACAACGACAACGGCTGGGGATTCAACACGCAAACCCCCCGCTGGGGCAGCTACACCCCGTCCAACTGGCAGTAAAGCGTGCTGCCAGGAAACGAGCCCAACCCAAAGATCAAGCATCCATAAAACACAAAAACTGAAAGGGCAACACACGCAATCGTCCGAGGTTGCTCCTTGAGAGCCAACCCCATGCCCAGCATGGTGAGCTCCCACATGCCCTTGCCAAAGAAAAATAACCCCCCTCCAGCTATTAACGTTAACATTCTCTTACGATGCTTTTTCCCAAGTCCTGCACACCATTACCTATTCTTGCGCTATCTTCACACGATTCACTCGATGCATTTCGCCAATCTTCAAAACCAGGCAACGCAGCCAACACATCCACACAACCCTTCACAGTTCACACTGGAGCTCACAATTCCACACTACCCTCTAATCTCCAATATCCCTAATATCAAGACTTCCGCACCGCAACACGGTTCTTTTTTTTGCACTCGCAGAAGGCACCAGAGCTCATCGGTCCGCGAGGACTGACGGAGCCACCCCAGTCGAAAGGGGAATGGTGCCGGATTGACGGGATACATCTGCGCTGGTACTTCTTCTGACAATGCATTACTTAAACCTTGACACGGAGGAGCTGGGCAATGGAAGCCATTGAGAATCTTTGGCCTTGGTACTTTCTTGTTGATGAACTTTGCCTTTCTTCACTCTAGGCAGTTCCTAAACATAGCTAGCTACTCCCTCAAAAGCTACTGGGTTAAACGCCACCGTGTAGAAGTGAAACGTGCCTGCAAGGCGTGATCCCCACGTTTACATGTGAAAAGTCTGCAGTTCTTATGAAACCGCACGCTGCTCATAGCTGATCCCTCAAGCTACTCTGAGCACACAGCCCTTCACCGTTCACGACCGCACTACGCTCACAGGTCCAAGACCGCAGCTGCTGAACGTCCCCACAGTCACGTTGTGCGAGCACCTGGTGTAGCCGAGGTAGCTGGCGGCCAGTGGAAGGAGCGTGTCGGTGGGGAGTGACAGCTGCGCTCGAGGAGCAAGCAGATTTCGAGATTGATGTCTGCTGTCAGCAAGGCGATACCTTTTTTACCCCCGCCGTCTGCGTAATTTGGATCATACAACAAGCTGCAGGAAAGAAACGCGATGCTCACCATGTTGCAAAACTCAACCTTGTTGCTGCCGCAGGTGTAGGCACCCGGAACGCTGGCCGAAGGATCGAGGGTAGCCGGGTCACCTATTTCAGGGCCAGGGCAAACTTCAGTTCACAGGGAGTCCGGGGGAATTTTGGGACAAGTACGGGTCTACTTACACCCGTCGGCAATCACAATTCTCCCTCCCATACGCTGCAGGATGCTGTCGCAGCACCGTGCTCGGGTGCCTTCGGTGCACGAGAAGGCGGCCAAGACACCGGGGGCCAAACACGGCGAGGGCCATGGCGGAAAGAGGGAGGCTTTGGAGCTTCATGTTGTGTCAGGGATTTGCTCGAGGGGTTGATGTTGGAGATGGCAGAGGGTGGGAGATGGGGTTGAGGACAAGGGATGAACGACAAGGAGAGCCTCACGGAAAGACCTATTTATAGAGGAGCCGGGGGTGTGGAAAAGACGAGGGGATCTATCAGCTACTGAAGAGTTATCGCCAAGCCCCGTGATGCTGATGTCTCTGAACCGTTGGACTTTCCGGAGGTTTGGGGCCACGGGAGTGTTTGTGAGACATCGCACACACGAGACATTTTGCGAGCGTCTACTGGATATCGGAACCAGACATGCTGATCTCAGGCCACTGTGTAACCGTATCACGCCAAATTCGATAGCCCCGAGGATACCATTGCCTAGTTCCACACCATAGAGACGCCGAGGCTGAGACTCAGTCGAGAGTGGAGGACAAGGCTGAAATGTCTCGGCCGATTTTGACAGCGATCGATGACCTCCGAAAGTTCGGACCACTGAGACTACCCGAAATGGTATGACAAAAGCTCGGTATGGTCAGCACAAAGTCCAGCGTTCCGATATTGCGCCCGCCGAGTTTGCCGAAACTGGCGATAATTTGACCAATGTGGCGCGAGAGCTGAACGGAGACGCTAGGAGAGAACAGATACCCGATCAAAAAGAGGGCAAGACGGGGGTGAAGAAGGAAACGGAAAATTGCTGCTGATATCGAGGAAGTCGCCCGCGTCTGGCGAGAGGGTCGCTTCCTCAAGTAATCCCGGACTTGGGGGATGTCGCGGGTAGGGTTCCCCCCGGAGGCGAAGGGCCTCGTAGCCTATCAGATAAGGGCAGGCGTTGGGACCCGGCCCACTCTATCTACAATGCACGTGACGATGCACGTGCAGGCTACTAGTAGGTCTACCCCTCAATGCCCATGGGGGAAGGTGTCCCCAAGCAGCTGTGTGCGGTGGCAAAATGATTTTGACCCGCCTCCGGATCTGCTGGGGCGGGACGACCATGAGTAGTAACATATGGCGTCCCCGACCGCGCGCGGCGCCTCTCCGTCCATCCCACCTTCAGCGCGCCCGCGACGCTAATTGAAATAACGACCTAATTATTTAGCAGCAATATCAACTGCCCCACTCTCAAAACACAGTCCGACCAAGCTAACAGGCGCACTACGAAGCCGATGGTTAAGGAGACCCTGGACCACGGGCTGACCGAGCTGCCGGGTGGTATGCCCGTGTAAGCGGGGTAGGTGCGCGGCAGAGGAGAACGTGGGTTGGTGGGCCTCCCGCATGGCCATCTCCGCATGCATGTCGTCAGGGTGCTTCGAGAAACAGCGCCAGGCCTATCGGCCGTTTATAGCCTCGCCCTCTTCCCAGCCCCAGAAGAATATACTCTTCCCTCCGTCTTTACACTTTTATATTCCAAAACTCCCTCTCCCGTACAAGTACCAGTTTCATACCACCGTAGCCAGGGGCCTGCCGTAGGCCGCTTGCCTTCTCGGCTCCCACTTTGTCTCGTCGCTTACCATCCATCCCTCTTATCACCTTAATTCGTGAGTTTATCTTCATCCCCATCGTTTATTTCTCCGCTCCAACAAGGTCGGCCTTCTGTCCAGGCATCAGCCCGGCGAGCCTCAGAGCGCGCAAGGCTTCAATCCAGTATCGCGGTCACCGCTGCTGCTCCAGCCACTAGTCTGTCGCAAGAAGAAAGACCCTAAGCTGTCAGCTCAACTTTCGTTCGGCTCTCAAGACGTTGATTCTCTCACACCAGCCGTCGACAACGGCCCGACCCTGCGCAAAGATCCTACCATGCGCCCCTTGGAAAGCCAATACGACCCGGGGGAAGGGTCGAGCACCACTGACGACCCCACTTTAACCCCCGAGCCATCTGAGGCTGGTGGTCCTTACGATAATGAGTTCGATAATCGCGCTGCCAGCTCTGACCAGCTAGTAAGTCACCATTCCAGCAGAGGACACGCCTCAAACCATCGTTTACAAGACCATGAAGGCTTTTCTATGGGCAAGTTTCGTCCACCCCGTTTCGTCATTTCTACCTTCTTTATCGTCGCTTTTTGGCTTCGGTCTCGTTCTTCTCATTGATGTTATCATCATTACCATTTGGGTGGCCGGCAGGGCTTTTATTTATGGTTTTTAATTTATTGTCGGGCATTGTTTTTTTTATTTTTTTGGTTTTTCTCATTCCATTAGCATCCACATTCTGGCCGATCACCATCTCGGTCCTCTTTTTATGTGTCCTATCATGCCGAGGAGGTGCTGGGTGCGGGCGCCTTAAATCTCGCAGATATAAGGCGAGTAGCTGATAGCATTGGGTTTTCAAGGGAAAATCCGACCACCATAACTCCACGTCCAAGTCTCCGGCGAGCGATAGGCTCCACGACAAGGTGAAAAAGCCAGTGGAGGCGGCCTTTCATCCAGGCTTTAGCAACAGGACCATCGTGCTAGTGGCCGTGTTCGGTGTTGATCTTGCCACCCCTGTTGCTAAATTTGCCATCCCAGTTGAAGTGTTCAACGTCTTCTGAAGCCAACNTGGTTGGCTCCGTCTAGCAGAAACGCAGACCCCGCCTAAGACATGCAAACAGCCCACGCAAAAAAAAAAAAAAAAAAAAAAAAAAAAAAAAAAAAAAAAAAGGAAAGAAAAAAACTCGATATTAATTAGCTAATTTATTTTCGTACGAAGGAATTGGAGAAGCGTAACTTGACTAAGCCATGGGAGGAGACGAACCCCTGGCCGGGCAACAGGTACATGATCATCGAAAAGGAGACCGGCCGCGCCATCACACTGCAGAATGGAGAGATCTTTCTCCCGGCTCTCGACCGCGAAGGCCAAGAGGCGGCACCGACGGCGCACAACACGTGGCTCTGCTGCGAGCAGAACAACTATTGGGGCTTCCAGAACACGGCCACCGGGCGCTACATGGGCCACAACGGGGGTGGCGGCATGCGTGTAGTCGCCACCATCATTCAGAACTGGGAGATGATGGTAGCGCGGCCGCTTCCAGGCGGCGGATACCAGCTCTTGATGCCGCACTATTGGCACACACTCCAGGTGGTCGCTATCGGCGAGGATGGACGTCACCTCACACGCAGGATGCATGGCGGGGCCGTATGGGAGTTCCGTATGGTTCAGGCGTAGACGAAGGCACAGTCTTTCTTGGCAATTGATGGCCGCAGGGCCGATAAACTTGGTTTTTGGGTTGCATCAAAAAATCACCATGGTGCTGGGTTCCCGATACAGAACAGCGAGGTCTCTCTATGGATGCAGCAGAGCATGTATGTACTATCAGGGCCTCAGCGCCATAATCGACGCAGTCAAGCATTCCTCCGCTCCCGGCCGCATCGGTGAAGAAGATGCGGTACGCTCGCATTGTTGGCTCGGTCACGGCCGACGGCAGCAATTGGTACGGAGCCATGACACAGATCTGGAGCACCCTTGACAACAAGGTCGGTGATGCCTAGGATCGTGATTGCAGCGAGAGTGGCAGACAACGGACTGTACCCGACGGGTGTGACGGATAGGCGGCCGTCTCCGGGCGCTGCCGTTGAGACGCAGGTCTCAAGTCCAGCTCGAGCTCGACCCAGAGCTCGTCGAGCTACAGGAGGAGCCGGCTGTAGTGCACGTGGCCGTTGAGCTGGGATGGTGCTCGTCATGGAGGCCTCGCTGACCGTGACGGCTAGTGCCGAAGTGTCTAGAAAGACCTTAGCCTGGCATCTGATGACGAGGAGCCGAGCCCCTTACCCATATCGCCAATCACCACCTCAACTCCCTCAAAACATTTCCGGCTTGATCTCGCCAGCCCGGACCTTCATCCCAGGTTTTCCACGTCACGCCCATGTCTTCAAAGAATTGCTTTCTGGCAAACACGTGCATCCTCCCCTTCAAGTCACTCAGAGCCTTGGGCGGACCGCCCAGATTTGTTTCCACAACCGTCCAAGCCCCTTGACTGACGAGTGCCCTGCCCGAAAAAGTAAAAGTCCGGTGGAGAAGCGAACTGCCGAGCCCGCCCCAGGCAAATATGTCGACGCGGTCCTCGGTCCACGAGATGGCATCTGGCTCACCGAGAATCTCAACGTTGCCGTCAATCCGGGTCCAGACGCCTCCCCACCCGAAATTAGGAGAGCTCCCGTGGTATGTCTTCCACCACAGTCTCCCGTCTCCACCCCGGGCGAATACCTCGATGCACGGGCCACGGGATACCACGGCCGGCGTTGTGGTGACGTATCCGCCCGCATCTTCCATGTTCAGGCCGCCCGGAGACCTAGCCAAGTCCTTTTGCGTTAATACGCCGTGGAGCAGGTGTCGGGTATCTTGAGCAACGCCGAAGACGTGCAGGTCGTCGCCAAAATCAACGGCCCGCGGGGATAGCAGGGCCAGGCCCGTCGAGGAGAAGATCCGCGCGCCCTGATAGCTCCTATCGCCGCGGCTGATGCCGCAGTACACCATCTGCAAGCCGTTGGAGGAGGAGGTGAGGAAAAGAACCCTGGAGATGCTCCGCCCAGCGGCGCTCGGTAAGAGCGTGACACTCTCCTTTGGCGCAGCGGACGCTCGATAATCCTCCCGGCTGTCGTTATTCGCGGGTTGGGTGACGTCGTAAAAATCCCAGTCCGTGTTGCTACTCCTTCTCCCGAGCCGTAGCAATCCCCGATCGACCAAGACGATCTCGGTCCAGTTGCTGGACCCGTCTTGAGCCGGCTGGACCGAGAACCTCAGGTGGGCCGGCGACTGGAGTAGACTGCCGCGCGCCGGCCACTTCGATAACGGGCAGGATTTCGCTTTTCAACCTAGGCATGAAGTCCGTCGGCGAAGTCGCGTTGAAGTTGCGACGGACGGATAGGATGGAGTCGAACCGCCCTGCTTCCCGGCTGTCCGCCGCGAAGATCTCAAGGTGCGGTGGGCCTCCCGAGATAGCTGTCGGGAATGCGTACTTCCCGACCGTGGTGTATGAGCCTGTCATTAACGCGGGGCCGGTGAGGGCGGTGCTATAGTTTGAGTGCCATTACCAATGAAGTGTGTCAGCCACGCCCTTCTGGAATATCGTCAGAACCTGATAGGACGGTGTAAGGGCTACGTGCGTTTGACTCTGGATCGCTGCGGTCCCGTTTATTGGCTGGCTCCCGTTTGTTGACTGGCTCCCGTTTATTGACCGGCTCCCGAAGACTCCTCCCAGAATGGGGGCGCCGACGATGATCCAAGTGACGAGGCCGCACAGAAGTATTTTCCGAATACCCTTTTTCCGCGTTTTGTCCTCGTCTTCCCCCTTTCCCGAACACTGGCTACCATCCACCGCCATCTTGTCGTCTCTCACGATATGGATTGGACCGGAATGGTCTGGCACAAATCTTTCCGGCCATATTTCGCCGACGGGGGCCGTTTCCAGCCCGGGCCTATCACCCTCGACCTGCAGGTCGGAGCTGTGTTCTTCATGCCAAACACCGCTGATGGACGCGCGGGCCTGAGGGCTCGACTGGTTGGGACCGCGAATTATTGTGTTCGAGTTTTGACTTGCCGAACGTCCCGACACCGCAGGCTCTGGACTGGCTGTCAAATCCATCCGGGGAAGACGTTGTGCTACTGGCACTTTTAGTTTCGAAATGTGGCGCCTGTTCGGGCTGTGTCCGGGAGCAATGATGGCGAGGACACGGAGGCAGGTAGGGATCTAGCGCGCCAGCGACGATCGAGCTGGCCACTCCGTCTTATTTGTTTCAGCCAAAAGGATGAAGATACAACGCAGAGCCTACCTTCGCTGAGCCGCAGCCGGCGCCGGTGTATAGCCGTATCTGCCCGAGCAATTTGGGGGCCATACTATCCCCATCCATTTCAGGCGCACCAACAGCAACACACCAGCCGTCAGGCGGCGTGGCGCAGCAGATGATGGGAAAGCACAGCTACAGGCTGTCAGCTGTCCGTTTAGTCTGATAGACAAATGATTAGACAAAGGATGCCAGCCTACCTGCCTAGGTAGCATCGGGAGGTCGAGGAATTTCTTGGCGTCTTATTTCTGCGTGGCCGCAGCTTGAAAACATAGCCCCATGCAACCCAGCGGGGCGTGCTGCAAGGCATTTATCACATATCCTTGGTGATGCCTTTGTACGCCGCCAGTGCCCTCTCACGGCAGCCCTTGTGCTCCACCATCTGTCTCGGGTAGCCCTTCTTCTGCGCCTCGGCCCCAGCCCCTCTCCCGTATGGGTCATGTATCGCCTTGCCGCCCTTGATCCCCCTGAGTTCGGGCACCCACTTCCGGATATAGTCGCCGTCTGGATCAAACTTCTCGCTTTGCAGCAGCGGGTTAAAGACGCGGAAGTAGGGCTGCGGATCGACGCCGACACTGGCTGCGAAACCCCAGCCCCCGTTGTTGCTGGCAAAGTCGCCGTCGACAAGGTGCTCCATAAAGAAGCGCTCGCCCATGCGCCAGTCGATCAGCAGGTCTTTAGCCAGGAACGAGGCCACGATCATGCGGCAGCGGTTGTGCATCCATCCGGTGCCTGCCAGCTGTCTCATGGCCGCGTCCACGATCGGGAAGCCCGTCTGGCCCTTGCACCAGGCCTCGAAATGCTCGCGGTTGTACGACCAGGCGATGTTGGAGTATTCGGGCTTGAACGGCTTGTTCATGCTGTCCGAGCAGGTGATTAGTCGCCTGTCCATCCGCAGTTATAGCACAGGCCTCGAAACAAGGGAAGGGCTGCTCACCACACGTAAGGCCAATTGACGAGAACATGCTTGTAAAAATCACGCCAGGCCACCTCGCTGATCCACGTCTGCATCCCTTGAGAGCCCTTGTCTAACTTGGTCATCTTGGCAGACTCTTGCGCGACATAGACCGCCGTCCGAGCACTCAAGGCACCGCTCGCCAGGTAGGCCGAGATGGAAGACGTGCCGTCTCCAGCCGGGAAGTTACGTTCCGCGGCGTACTGCCCGATGCGTGCCTTGCAAAATGCCGCGAGCCTGTTGCGGGCCTCGTGCTCTCCCGCAGGCCACAGCTGGCTCAGCGTTTCTCGATTGTCGGGGTCGAGCCTCTTTGAGCTGGGCGCCTGCGGCACCTCGGACTCGAACAGACGCGAGAACTTCGTCCTCGCACTTGCAGGGTTACTCTGAGGAGTCCCGATGAGCTCGACGAGCTTCGGGTTGGACGCGATGTACCTGAGCCAAGCGCGGAACCAGGGCGAATAGACGGCGTATTGCTTGCCTGTGCCACTTTCGAGCCTCCCTGGTGGAACGATGCACGTATCGTGAACGACCTCCATCGACTTGCCATTCTCGGCCAGCATCCTGACGAGCTGGGCCTCCCTGCGCAGTTCGTCCACTTCGTACTCCATATTGGCGAATAGATGACTGGCTCCCCAGTCCTCCAAGAGGCCCAGAACACGTTGTGGAACCTGGTGCCTCTTCTCCACCGTCTCGATATGAAGAGGGATGTCCAGCTTTGCTAGATCCTGCTTCAGGACCTGCAGTGTCCGCAGTATAAAATCGACCCTGACCGGCGATGTCAAGTGCGCCTCCCAGTCCTGCGGGCTGACAATGTACAGGGCCAGCAATGGGACGCCTGCGGCCTTGGCCTTGTCACTGGCCATGCACAAGGCGGTGTTGTCTGACGTGCGCAGATCCATCTTGAACCAGTGCACCACGGCATCCTGGACCCTAACTTTCTGCCGTAAAGGGAGCGTCTGCGAAAGGGCCTGCTGTAGATCCTGGATGGGACGGGGCAATTCTTCGGTAGTGTATGCCCGGGCGCGCTCGTTGCTCATCTCGTGGGGATAAAACCTCCGCAGGACGATGCCGCTATCTTCCGCATCTTTGTGGAACGGATGCGGCTGTCGCAAGCGATCCGTCGCGGAGAGTTGATCCGTAGGGATAGGGGGTTCAAGAGTCCTCGAGGCTGTGCGCACCTTCTTAGGGCCAGCTCTGCCGACCTCATTGACGGGAACAGCTTTGCGCTTGTTAGTTCTGGCAGGCATCGTGGAAAACGTGACAGTGGAAATGGGTGCCAGCAGACGTAAGGTGCGGAAAGGAGCAGCGAGACGGGGACTTGCGGGACGAAAAGAGATGTGTGCAGGGCGTGAGGACAGCATGAACATGGATGGAGAGGAAAGAAAGAAGAAGCGGCGACAGCATTGTAGCAGCTCAAAGTGCCCAAGGAACCTAGCATTGGACGGCATTTTACCCACTGATCGCGATTCGGCCGATCGCATCTGCGTCATCAAAGTCTTGCGATCGCGGCGCCTTTTCTGTGGCTTGGGCCTAGCGCAAACCAATACCGGGGATCGATCCCTGCAAAGCCCACAAAGGCGCTCAGCACTGGGTGGCACCGGCACGCATCCTGGAACAAACGAAATCACGCCTCACTCGATGTACGAGCTGAGCTGTTGGCCCTCCCATCGGGGTCACCCTACTCGCTGCACTTGGCCGGATGATGGCACAGAGAATGAGCAAGGGACTTGGAGGCTGGAGAGTGGAAAAAACAAGATGAAAGAGCAAGAAGCAAGGAATAAAGAATCATGTCAGATGTGAGACCCGTATCTGTACTATGGCCAATCTCTTCAAGGCCACAGCTTTTTCAAGGCCGTTTTGATCTGCGGCACGGGGACTATCGAGTAGTCCCAGAGTCCTTGGACATGGAGACCGCACACAAGGTGCATCCGAAGACACTTTGCCAGCCGGGAATCCGCAGGTAGAGCACACGAGAGATGGCATCGAGGGTCGCCCGCCCGGTCGCGGCGAGAGTCGTGCACAGGCGGAGGTTTCGGTAGGACTCGCCACAGGCTTTGCAGAAAAAGTCAGGGTACCTCATTCAGAGTTTCGAGCGAAATGCCAAGACAGAGTCCGCAGCCCTATCGACGAAGTGCAAATCCATTGGCCCTGATCCCGTTGATGTTCGCCGTTTTCCGAAATGCTCGATAGACCCAAAAGAAAACCTGTGCAGGAGGCAGCAACATGGTCAGCGGAGCGCCTCGAACGGTCGGTGTCGGCGCCGCCGCGGGTAGAATCCATACCATTCATGCCCGTTCCCATCATCCAGACCCAGACCCGTTTATCGTTGAGCGCTGAAGACGTTCTTGAGGAGACCGTCCCTCTGGGCCAGCCTGTTCAAAGCATCGTCGCCCTCACCCATGGCGCGGACGAAGCCGCACAGGGCGTAGACGTGGTTCTCGCCTTGGACGGCACGGCCGTTCTCGTCGACCTTGGCGATCGAAATCTGCACCGAGGCGTGGTCCTGGGCCTTGATGATGCGGTTGGTGGCCGAGCACTTGCGGGGGACGTAGCTGTAGATGAGGGGTTCGTCGGTCAGCGTTTTTCCTTGGTGATCCCCGGGTGGTCTCGTGGCCGCGGTCGATTGCAGCTGCTCCTCCCTGCCCGGTGTCGACTTACAGGTCAACGATCTCTCCCTTGTCGTTCTCCATTTTGGCGGACTTTGCGGTTGTTGACTGGAAGTCGGTTGGGGTTTTGGCTGCTGGGTGCTGGAGAAGAAAGGGCCTCTCTTCTTTTCCGTGATGATTTTGACGCTTGCTCGACCAATTTCCTGCTGTGTGCCGGATGGGCGGGTTTGTGGGGCGCTGGGCTGTTTACCTTGGAACTCCGGAAATCCAACAGCACGTGACGCCGCGTTGAGTCCGCGTTCTGGCACGAGACCCGCCCGGCCAACAGGCTTTCCATTGTTGACCCCGCAAACCCAATCCTGGATGAAGGCGCGGGCTGCAGCCGCGCCAAAATAGGGGCAGATCAGCATCACGATCCCATTCCCAACCACCGCGAACCGCACCCGGCCGAACCGAACTCTGCCAACTTTGTCGCGCCGACGACGACGGTACTCGACGCTGTCGTTCCCCACTCAATTTGCTTGCGCTCTGCGCAGGGACGTGGTGCGCCGTCGACTTGCGATCACGATGACCTCCCCGTCCAGGTTTCTTCCGTCATCGCCACCGAGGCCACCCACCCATGCGCCCGGTTCATCGTCGCCCGACCTCCCCTCGGTCGGCGAGCTTGTCGCCCGCTATACGAGAAAACCGCCACTCTCATCCGGGAGCAGTGCCAGGCCGATACCCACCAATGCCACCGCCTCGTTCACGGCCGCGTCCAGTCTGCTGAGAACATCCCAGGCAACATCTGCTGAGACACAAGCCTTTGACCCACGGAGACCTCTTCCCAAGACTACGCCGCAAAGATCCTCGGCTGCGCGCGATATCATAGAGATATCACCGGATGTCTCGGTGGTAGAGTTGGAGCCGTTGCCACGAACAGAAGGGAGGGGGAGGAATCTTGCTGTGCCAACAGCTGTGGCACCGAGAGCAGGAGAAAACCATGGCGTCGAGCTGTTGGACACCACTTCCCCAACAACCCAGCCTCGGAAAGCCTTTAAGTCACCCCCGCCCAAAGACGTGTCCGAAGTGGACCCACAACCTATCGCGCAAGCTCCGTCCAAGGTCGTCAAACCCGCCGCCCGCAAGCTATCGGCACCGTCCAGGCGCAAGAAGGCCGAGACCGTCAGCAGGCACTTTGCTCCTCATGCCGCGGAACAGACTGACCCAGCCAAACCTGTCGAGCCGAAGCCACGCCGCCCGAAGGCCAGCAAAGTCGCCCCGAAAGTTAACATTGCCCCCGTCCCAGAGCCGGTCCCTGAGGTCATTTGTCTCGAGCCGGCACTGCCAAGGCGGTCCGATTGGACCCCGCCTCGCGAAACGGCAGCACAGCAGCCCCAATCAGGATCTCCAGTGGACACGCAAGGAACCTCAACGATTGGATCGAGAGGAGTATTCGAGACATTACAGGACACATTTGCCTGCCCTCTGGCTCAGACTTTAAGCCGCAGCCACTCTCCCGAGAAGGATGTACCCCCTGTGGCGGTACTGAAGAAGAGAAAAGCGATTCAACTCATCGGCCCATCCAGAGAAGCGTCTGCCTCGAAGGACACTTCGCCAACCAAATCCAAGGCCCCGAAGAAGCCCAGGACTATCACTGAACTTGCTACCGCAGCTTATGCCGCCCCAGCCTCAAACGGCGCCTCGGAAACGGCCAAGCCCGACTCTATCCTGAACTACCTTGAACCAGAACAAAGTGGCGAGCACGTCTTACAGCATGGGCACCCAGTCTCGAGGCCACGGAAACCCGACAGGAAGAGAAAGGGGAAGCAAGGACGCCGTCAGCTCCTGCTCTCTCCGATATCCGCCATGGACCAGTCCGCGCGTCAGGACTTTGTGTTCGGAACATCCAGTCAGCTGGCGCAGGAGCAGTCTCCCACATTCCTAAAAGAGTTGCACCAGGCTCTTAGGGCATCTAATGAGCTTCCAGAAGACCCTTTTGCAAGTCCCCTGGTAGCAGAGCCAGGGAAAGGGAGAAAGCTATGGGCTGCTGGCGCTCGTGGCGAGGAGGGAGACGTGGTCGACGTAGAAGTGATCGACCTCCTCGACTCACCTGCCTTCCCAGAAGACCCGATGGCCATAGTTATGGCAGAAATGCGGAAGAGCCCGAGTGATAGACTGGGAAAGGAAAAGACCAAGACAGCCCCGGCAATAGATATCGAATCTTCGCTGTCCGATAGCGATATCGAGCCATTCACTGCGCCCGCGACGAACACACAGTCCAATAGCATGTACTTTACGACGCAACGGCCCTCTTCTGGTCCGCAACCGGCCCAGGAGCCACCGGCATCCAGACCACACATGACGCAGACCATTGTCCTGGACGAGGGTGCAGGCGACTATGAGCTGCCGCCCAGCAATCAAGAAGCGCAACAGATACAACAGAAACAGCAGCAAGACCGCGAAAATAGACAGACCACGGCTCCCAGGCCAAATTTCGAGCTTATGACGGACGTCCAGCTGGCGAGCCAGGTCGCCAAGTATGGGTTTAAGGCCATCAAAAGACGCACGGCAATGGTTGCCCTACTTGAGCAGTGCTGGGCCAGCAAGACGGGAGGTGTTACCGCAGCTGCCGGCTCTGGTGCATCAATGTCGACCACGGCCATGATGGCGCGGCCTGGCTCCAAGGAGCCGGCTAGTAGGGCCGTAACAAATTCACCAGTCAAGAGGCCCCGGGGCCGTCCGAAAATAGACGGTTCCGCCCCTGCCGCCGCGTTAGACTCGGCTTCTGATGCCACTATACCAGTCAAGCCAAGGGGGAGGCCTAAGAAGACTGCAGCCACCACAAGCAGCCCCAAGCCGAGGGGCAGGCCGAAGACAGACTCTCCCGCAGCGAGTCCCAGGCCGCGAGGAAGGATGAAGGAGACAGATTCTCCCGAAGGCAGTCCCAAGCCGCGCGGGAGGCCCAAGAAGGCAGGCTCTCCCAAGCGTAGTCCCAAGTCCCGAGGCAGGGCAAAGAAGACGGCATCTCCCGAGCGTAGTCCCAGGCCGTGGGACAGGACAAAGAAGACTTCATTTTCATCTACAACTAATACCAAGGCCAAAGCAATCTCCACCTCGAGGTCTCCGCCTCGATCCCAAGCGAGAGCCCGAACCCCTACGCGCGGCAGGAAGACAGCGACGCAGTCGGCAATCGAGATTGCAGACTCGGACGGCGAAGGCGGCCTCTCGATCAGTTCCCGCTCCTCCCCCGAACGCATCTTCTCGTCGCCTGGCGCCGTGCACCTATCCATCAGCGAAGACGTAGACATGTCGCTCGCGGCGAGCCCAAGGACGACATCTCGGCAGTCCGAAGTCTTCGGCTTCATCGCCAAGGCTGTCACCACGGCGCCGCGGTCCGACGACCCGGCGAACCCGTCGTGGCACGAGAAGATGCTCATGTACGACCCCATCGTGCTCGAGGACCTGGCGGCCTGGCTCAACTCGGGCCAGCTGGACCGTGTCGGCTTCGACGGGGAGGTGTCGTCAGAGGAGGTCAAGATGTGGTGCGAGTCCAAAAGCATATGTTGTCTTTGGCGCATGAATTTGCGCGGCAAGGAGCGCAAGAGATATTGAGACTTGGATATTTGTGTATCACCTTAAGAAATAATGTGCATCCTTTTCGTAAAGCGCCAATTTTTGGGAACCTTGATTGTTCTGGTCGACTGACCGGCAATTGGAAGTACAAAAACCGCGGCAATCGACCCTGGAAGAGGTCCGGTAGGTGCTGGACGCATGGAAGGCCAGGTTGCCGCTGCACAAGCACACACCCGAGGAACATCGCAGCTGGACAGAGCATTGGAAACGCACTTAGGAAGCTCGAGAATAAAAGAGAGTGATTACATCCAATCTCTTGTTAGATACTAGCTGGAAAGCAGTGACGGCGAGCAAGCACAAAAGGCTGAGCTTAGCGATCACTCGATAAGCGACGCGAGTGAGCCCTCCACGACTTTGTTCATAGCGCAGGCTAAACGATCTTTATTCTATTAACGAGCGACTCGGCCAGTAGAGGCTTTTAAAACTTGGACAAAAAAAAAAAAAAAAACATCAGCAGATTGGCCTCGAGTACGGGATGAGCTCGAATTGCGCAGGGCGGTGACTCATTTTAAGTACAAGTAATTTGGTAAGTTGAAGTAAGAGATAGAAACAACAAACTGCGGGATTTCCTCTTTGGGCCCCCGGGAATCCAACAATCCACAACGGTTCTCAGGCTCACCTGTTTGCCACCCGAATATCATCAAATCAAGTATTTGTATCTATCTTGGCGTATACATCTTGCTCAGTTCCCAATTGATTTCGCCAACAAATAAACGCATACAGACCTCTCTTTTTCCTGAAGTGGCGGCTCGGCGCTCATCCAGAAATGGTTTGGCGGCCGGCACTCGGCTATCCGCCTGAACTCATGCCTCGGCTGGTGTTCCCGCCCCGTCTCAAGGCGACAACAGCGCGCGGGATTGAGAAGACGGACAATCACCCCTGGGCTTGAGATGGGGACCGCCGGATTCACTCGAATGCTGCGTGTCGGCTCGACGCAAAGGTTACAATTTTTGCCAGCCAAGACTTTATGGGCACCCCCTCACATCCAGGGCCGGATACAACGACGGGATATGAGCCAATCGCCCAGAGGCAAAAAGGTCGACATGGCGGCAGCCCCGATAAAGCCAAGACCTAGCGCGAGGTATGTCATTCAAGCCTTTGAGCGACTCAGCTTCTCACGTACACACGCGGGCCATAGACGTTAACGTCACAAAAGCATATTACTGGTCTCCCCAGCCAACGAGGTCCTCCTCCTGCACAGGGTTCGGACCTCGAGCGCCTTCCCCTCAGCCCACGTCTTCCCCGGTGGCAACCTCTCGGCCTTCCACGAGAGCAGCCACGTCGAGCTCGAGGACCCGCTGGCCCAGGGCGACAGCGCCGAGTTCCGGGCGGCCGCGATCCGCGAGACGTTCGAGGAGAGCGGGATCCTCCTCGCCGTCGACGCCGCCACGCGCAGCGGGCCGGTCGAGATCACCGCCGCTCAGCGCGACGCCGGGCGCAGGGCGGTGCACGCCAACGAGGTCACGTTTGCGCGCTGGCTCGAGGGCGTCGGAGGGGTGTCGGACCTGAAAGGCCTGCACCCCTTCACCAGATGGATCACGCCGGGGAGCGAGCCGCGGCGGTTTAACACGCAGATGTATCTCTACCTGCTCCCCTTACATACTGGGACTACTACTACTACCACGGCTGCTGTTACGGACCGTAACGTCACGCTGGCGACGCCCGACGGCGGGCTGGAGCACACCGAGGCCGTGTTCGCGCCGCCGCGCACGTGGCTGGATCGGGCGCGGCGCGGCGATATCGTCATGTTCCCGCCCCAGCTGTACCTGCTGTCCCTCGTGGCTGAATACCTACAGCCTGTGGACGTGGACAGCTCGTCGCCGGCGGCGCGGCAGCAGAGGAGGGAGTCGCTGCTGCAATTCGTCCAGGAGACGCCTCCGGACGGCGTGCCGTGGGCCGACAAGGTCATCAGCCCGTCGCTCATCGGGTCCGTGGACGAGACGGGCAAGGGCGACCACCGCATCGTACTGGGGCTGGCGAGGCCAAGGGGCGATCCGGATCGGGTTGTTTATGTCACGTTCGAAAAGGGCGGGGCCAGGTTTGGCGAAGTGCGCATGCATCCGCGAAGCAAGACAGGGAAGCTGTAGGGTTAGCTGGGAGTCATACGAGTACCTGGACAGGCCCGTGTCTCTGACCCTGCATAAATTCGAAACTATTTTCACTGCATGTTGACATGTCCCTGCAGCCAAGGTAGGCCCCCGCCTCATCTGCGTCGACTGGTGGAAATCGGAGATCGGGAAATAGAGGGTCGAGCAAGGACCTCAAGCCTGGTCGCCTTGGAACTGCGCCACGCTGGTGGCTGGGCGGGGCTTTTCTGTGTTCAGCTGCGTGAGGCGGTTGGCGGCTGCCAGTGCCAGCTCCTGCCGGGCTGCATCGGGCGACAAGCGACACGCACAGTGCCGTGCGTCGAAATTAGTGGGACCTTGCTCTCGTAGCCCACACCGGTTGCCAGGGGCGACACCAATGGGCAAACAAGGGTCGGGCCAAAATAAACCAGGGCCGACATGAGAGACAGGGCTCGACAAGCGAAGCGACGTGCCGCGTGAAATGAATTGAGTGCAAATGCACGCACGCAACAAAGCTGCGCACAGCGACGGGGAGAGACGTCACCACGGACCTTGCCGGCCCTTGACAACCAAACTCAGCTTCGCTCTAGTCTTTGTTTTCCTACTTTGGCCATAAGCAGTGCTGTGTTTATTCTTCAACCTTGCTCTCGCCCAGCCTGTTTTGCATATTTTGGGCATCTACCTCCCATATCAGCCTCCATCCCAAGCCGCTGTTCCATTCTGTTTACATGCGCCCGCAGGACTCGATTTGGTCACCCTAGGAGTCTGGCACGCTGGTGGAGGAAGCGCCTCCACGATAGTGCCCCGGTTATAGACATCAGCATCGCGAAGCAGCAGCCATGGTCGTCGGCGACCCCAATGCTTCGTCGATAAGCGTGACGGGTTCGTTCTCGATACCTGACGATGGAGGAATCCAAGTCATCTCGGGGAAGGAGACTGACATCACCGCAAACTCCAGTCCGAGTACGACCGTTCACGATACGCGAAGCCGCCCAACTGTAAATCCCCTCGCATACCCCTCGCCGAACCCCTCCTCACCGCCTTTCCACATGCTGACCTTGATGCGCCCAGCGTGAAAACCGATGACGGCACCCTCTTCCTCGGCGATGGCTCGCTCGCTAGCGCACCAACACCAAAGCTCAAGCAGCATGGTCTTCGATCCGTGATCAAGGTCGTTGACGACAGATGCCTGTATGTCTCCGCCAAAATCTCCTCGAGGAGTCTACCACAGGCAACAGAGGCCGCTGACTGTGTCAAACGTCCAGCGTCTTCGATCCCCCAGAAGACAACCCGGTCCAGAAGTTCTCGCGATCCGTGGTGCCCATGGGCAAGAAAGTCAAGGACCAGGTTTTCGCATTCGACCGGATATTCGACGACAACGTCTCGCAGACGGAGGTGTACGAGGGCACGACGAAGCCGCTCCTGGATAGCGTCCTCGACGGCTACAATGCGACGGTTTTTGCATACGGCGCCACGGGCTGCGGCAAGACGCACACCATCACGGGCACTTCGCAGCAGCCGGGCATCATCTTCCTGACCATGCAAGAGCTGTTCGAGAAGATCCAGGACCGCAACGACGAGAAGGTGACGGAGCTGTCGCTTTCGTACCTCGAGATCTACAACGAGACAATCCGCGACCTGCTCGTGCCCGGCGGCAGCAAAACGGGCCTGATGCTGCGCGAGGACTCCAACCAGGCCGTCACCGTTTCGGGCCTGACCAGCCACCACCCCAGGGACGTCCAGGAGGTCATGGACATGATCGTCAAGGGCAACGAGTACCGCACCGTGTCGCCAACCGAGGCCAATGCCACGTCGTCGCGTTCACACGCCGTGCTCCAGATCAACATCGCCCAGAAGGACCGCAACGCCGACGTCAACGAGCCGCACACCATGGCAACACTCAGCATCATCGATCTCGCCGGCAGCGAGCGTGCGAGTGCCACCAAGAACCGTGGCGAGCGCCTGATCGAGGGCGCCAACATCAACAAGTCGCTTCTGGCGCTGGGCAGCTGCATCAACGCACTTTGCGACCCGCGCAAGAAGAACCACGTGCCGTACCGCAACAGCAAGCTGACGCGACTGCTCAAGTTCTCCCTGGGCGGCAACTGCAAGACGGTCATGATCGTCTGCGTCAGCCCGTCGAGCGCCCATTTCGACGAGACCCAGAACACGCTGCGGTATGCCAACCGGGCCAAGAACATCCAGACCAAGGTGACGCGCAACGTCTTCAACGTCAACCGCCACGTCAAGGACTTCCTGGTCAAGATCGACGAGCAGATCGCCCTGATCAACGAGCTCAAGGCCCAGCAGAAGGACGCCGAGAAGATCTTCTACGCAAAGTTCCGCAAACAGCTCGAGAAGCGCGACGGTGTCGCCCGCGAGGGCATGATGCGCATCCGCGCCGCCTACGAAAACGCCGCCCAGGAGCGCCAGGATAAGATCACCAACATGAAGAAGCTGCGCGCGTTCGAGCGCCGCATCGGCCTCCTGTCGGCATGGATCGCCGCCTTTGACAGCATTTGCGACGCGAGGTCCTCGGATCCTGAGGACGTCATGCCAGCCAGCCTGGTCGCCATGCGCAGGACCGCCCATGGCATCCTAGCCGAGCTTGAGAACAGCCGCCAGCACCTTCACCAGAAGATCGACAGGTCCAACTGGGAGAGGAGTGTCGACTCGGCTCTGCAACACAGCATCACGCAGCTTTCGTCGGGCGACGGCGTTGTGGACAACGGCGAGGTCTCCAACCTCACCAGGGAGGTCGAGCTTCTCAAGTCCAACTTCATGAGGGAGGCGTACAGGGAGGTGATGGAGCAGGAGCGGGCGGGCGATGCGGCGACGGTGCAGGTGCTGCTGAATGCGCAGTTCGAGATTCTGGCCTCGCTATCCGAGACGTTGGCCATGGAAGAGGAGGAGGCGGTGGCACATGCCAAGGCCATCATCAACCGCCTGCTCGAGGCCGGCTGCTCGGCAGCCTCACACGTCGTCAAGCCGGACGGTGCTGTCATGCCTGTGGAGATGTTTCCGCCAACAAAGCGAGGGACGCCCAAGAGGAAGAAGATCTCCAACGTGCACGTCAAGCCCTTGTCCGCCCCTGTTTTTTCCGCCTCCACACTGTCGGTAAGCCAGCGCGAGGCTATTGCGTCACCGATGAAGAGCTCCCCTCGTCGGCGCAAGGCGGCGGTGGCGAAGAAGGGTGTGTCTTTTACGCCATCGAAGAAGAGGATTTCGGCACCGGCGCGGTCGGTCCGTTGGCGCGATGACGAGACGGAGGAGGGCACTCTGGCCGATTACGAAAAGACCCCCCAGAAGCTATTCGAGTCCTCGCCGGAACGAAACTCGCCCGAGAAGGAGAAGGCGATGCCTCCGATGCCCGCGCTTCCATCATACCTGGCAGAGGATATGAGCATGAGCGCAGATACCAGCAGCATTAGCAACGCCAACACGACGACGGACGACTCCATCTCCGAGTCCAGCCCATCATTTGCTGTCCCACAGGCTACGAGCCTGCTGGCTAAGCCCAACCGCTTCCAGGCGGGCTTCCTGACCAAGGGGCGCGTGTCGTCCATCGGCAGCGTCGGCGGCTCCCCTCGCGCGGCGGGCAACCTGTCGGTTAACTACGCATCCAGCCCAGACTGCGACAGGAGGACGTCGCCCCTCCGCGCTATCGACGCGGGCAAGGCGGCCAACTCGCTGTCGCCGTCGGCCGGCGGCTCGTTCGGGTTCAGGAAATCCAGCAGCCCCAAGCCGCCCTCGGCCCTCGGCTCGCTCGACGAAAACACGCCCATGACGGCCCCTGTGCGGCGACTCGGCACCACATCGGCGTCGGCGTCGTCAGGCTCGGACTCGGAGTCGACCATCGACACCAGCAAGCTGCGCGCCGCCATCCATAACGTGAAGCGGCGCGACAGGCTGTCCCTGATGGGCGGAGGAGGACTGGGCGGTCTGGGAGCAGGCTCTGCGGCGCCGTCGGGCTCGAGGCGCATCTCGTCGCTGGGCACCACGGGCCACCACCGCCAGTCCCTGTCGTACTCGGGTCCCGCGCTGGCCAGCTCGACCAACGGCATCTCGCGCCAGCGGTTCCGGCGCAACAGCTCTGACCGGCGTAACAGCGCCGAGCGGCGGCGCAGCCCGCCCATCTCGTGCTCGCTGCTCGGCGACATGGACGCGGGCAAGGGTGGGGAGGCAGGTGGGCCGTCTGGCTTCTCGCGATCCTTCACGCCCGGCCAGGCGAGGCGTATGAACCTGAGCAGCAGCGTGCAGAGACATCGCGAGGACGTCCACAGCGCCAGCCCCGGCGAGAAGAACCAGGGTAAATCTAGGAGAATCACCATTGGCACCGCCGGGTTGGGGTCGCTGGGCGCCAGCGGGCCGCGCAAGGATGTGGCGCCGAGGCCGAGCATCGTGTGGCGGTAGAGGGCTGTCTGCCTGTCTGATGGATGGGATGGGATCATGATGCGGCAACGAACGAGATTAATTTTGTTTATTGACTTTGACATGTATTTATTTTGCGGGAGGGTTTCCCTCAGCCCCCCGTTCTCTTTCTTTCGCCATTGCTTTTTGCGTCTGTTTCATTGTCATGTGTTTAGCCTCTTGTCAGCCACAAGCCACTGCGTAACGCATCGACCGTCTGGCTGGCTTCTCTATTATGCTATCATTGGGCGAGAGCTCAAGAGAGCGAACGGTTCATCTCGAGGGGAGTTTTTGTTTTTCACTCGACGAAAGGCACGAAGATTGGAGATGATTCTGGCTGCTTAGTGCCGGCCTGTAATATTTATGCTCATGAGATTTCTAGACGTCCAGATTGTATGCTTTTATGGAGCAAGCATGGAAGTCATGGAAGTATTCGTGAAAGAGAACATGACATGCACGGTTCTGGCCTGGGGATGCAAGCTAGCGGCGAATGTGGGGCCATTTTCTTCCGTCTGCACCCCCGCTTATCACCACGTGACTTATCATTCTGCTCCTCTGCTCTAGGGTTTCCCACCCACATCTGGCGCTCGCTTTGTCCGGCCCGCCAATTTTTTTTGCGGCACGAATTTGACGACGACCACCCCCCCAGCGCCAGCTTGACCACCGTTTTCCCTCAAGCAACCGCCCTTTACCTCTGATAAAATGGCCAAGATTTCGTGAGTAGAGTCCTTGCCGTATTGATTACCTTCTTGCAAAGCCATCGCCGTCCAGAACCGAGAGAATGCCACGCCAAACGCCGCCCGAAACGACGACCCGCCGAAATTCTCCGCGCACGAGCAGCAGAGATGGCGAGGGTTGGAGAGGAAGGAGCTGGCGAGGGAAGCGTCAATGACGAGGCACTGAAGAGGGTCTTTGCGATTGGGCAGCGGAGGGTCACCGTGGGACGTGACAAGAGTTGAGGTGCTGCTAGAACATTGCATTGGTATCCAGGAGTGCTGGAGTGCTGGCTCGACGACACCACGAATTGCGGCGGACCGACACGAGCGGACGGGCATTACGGGCATTTCCTCGGCGCACAACGTCCTGGGCGGCACGGCGTTTTGCTCTCCCAACGCAGGCGGTTTTGGCTGACCAGGCGCTGCTTTTTCCCTCGAATAGTCGTGGTGCCCCCGGTGGCAAGCTCAAGATGACCCTGGGTCTTCCAGTGTACGTTGCGGCTCCTCAACCCTCGCGACCGATTCTGTCCCTCCTCGAGTCCGATCCCGAAATAGCACGAAGGAGAACGGCGCGGCGAACTCGCCGAGAACACAGCTGACGGCAGAACAGTGGCGCCATCATGAACTGCGCCGACAACTCGGGCGCGCGCAACCTCTACATCATCTCGGTCAAGGGTATCGGCGCCCGCCTGAACAGGATGCCGGCCGGCGGCGTCGGCGACATGGTCATGGCGACGGTCAAGAAGGGAAAGCCCGAGCTGAGGAAGAAGGTCCACCCCGCCGTCATTGTCCGCCAGGCCAAGCCCTGGAAGCGCACTGACGGTGTCTTCCTGTACTTTGAGGACAACGCCGGTGTCGTAAGTCACTGACGCTCGTGATTATCGCTCTTGCACTGGCACTAGCCCCAGGTCGGAGGACGTACGGCGGCGAGGACAAGCGGGCCGGTCGAAACAGGATTGCGTGGAACCACGACCGTGTACTAACCCCTCTCTCCCTCCAGATCGTCAACCCCAAGGGTGAGATGAAGGGCTCTGCCATTACCGGCCCTGTTGGCAAGGAGGCTGCTGAGCTGTGGCCCGTATGTCCCATCCCTCCCC
>PYSS01000053.1:225964-250537 GCA_003049465.1 Magnaporthiopsis rhizophila | reverse complement strand
CCCCCGGACCTCCCAGACAGCGTGGCTGAACAAGGTTCAAAATGGCCAGAGAGGCAATTGAAAGGAGTTGCGGTGTGATTGGACGCATCGCAGAGTGACGAGACAGGGAGGCTACCAGAGCAAAGCGAAGGTTTGTGCAGCAAACCGGCTGTGCGTTGATTCATGCTGGCGAAGAGAAAATGAAAGAAACGACACCTCAGCTCATGGGTACCTAGACCAATCCCAGCGTGATTATAGCGTCATTTGTCAATCAACTCCCTAGACTTAGCTTGGATGGATTGCGGTGAGCAAATATGGCCTCAATTCCGCGTTGACTAACATACAGAACTCGCGACGCGACCTGGACTGAAGTGGAAATAAAAGGCCCATGCAACATGTCCAGACAAAAACCTCTTAATGCCTCGGAAGTAGCCTAACCTGAGGGATGACGGTGTCACACCTGCGCGTTTTCCCACTGGTCGGAACACCAGCAGCGGCCAGCACCTTGGTGGGGTCAGCAGGGGCAGCCACTCATTGAACTGCGCCATGTCCGTCTGTCCGTTAGCCCCTGTATGGCCTGCAGGCTGACGCTACCGCCTGATCATTCAACTTTGGCGCCTGTTCCGACAATGGGAACGACGCATTTGTTCGATGCCCTCTGTCCCACGTCCCACCAGACGGCCCGTCGGTCGCCAAACGGGCGGACTCGGCGGACGAGCCCACGCCCGACGAACCTGTTCGGCAAAACTTTATCAGATTGATCTGATAAGAAGTCTGCCGGAGGAGCCGAGGTAGCATCCGTCTCCTGGCGACCTCTTAATTCTCTACGTTCCCCTCGCCTACATCCTGGGCCTTGTAAAGATACCAAGACACCATTCTCCATGATCCATCAGTCCCCTAGACTCCGACATACGAATCTCTGTTCGAGGCCATGGAAAACATGCAAGCTGCAGGACGGCTGCCGTGGCTCCAGGCAGCCGTCATCACCACCCATAATCCAACAAATCCCATCGATAATCCCATCCTGGATCCTCGGAAACGCGCATATGTCGCCGACCTCCTCCGCACTCTACTCGAGGGCCGCGTAATAGTCGGCATGTACAACATCATCGCCATGTTTCTCTTGCTCCTCGCCTTTGCCGCAGTCCATTGGTATCGAAGCCACCGCGATAGGAGGAGGTGGAGAGAACGCATTGCCCGGCTCCGCGTCGTCAGAGGGAGCTCTGGGAGCTCGACGCCGCCGGCCACCAACAGCGAAGAGTTCTCGTCATCCAGCAGCACCGTCAGCGGGACGGCAAGCCCCGTGGTGCCGCCATGCAAAGATGACGACGACCAAGAGCATGTCGACCTCGAACGGCGCCCGCTGCTGCGCTTGCCCGTACGCTCTCACCCATCCCAGGGCAGCTTGGGAGGATCGAGGAGTCGCAGGACCGTCTTCAGTCGATTCCGTGGCTGGCTCGCATACCAGCCACGGCCCATTCCCATCATCAACCGCTCCCTGCCATCCAACGGCGTGTCTATCTTCATCCTGGTCTGGGTTGCCATGAGCATATTCTTCTTTCTGTTCCGCAGTCCGCCGAGCGGGCCCTACTTCTTCGTGCCCGCCGATCGAGCTGGTTTCGTCTTCATCGTCAATTTGCCGCTGCTCTACCTCCTGGCCGCCAAGAACCAGCCCATCAGACTCCTCACTGGACGCTCGTACGAATCCTTGAACATCTTCCACAGACGGGTCGGCGAGCTAATGTGCTTTGCGGCGGTTGTGCACATGGGCGGCATGCTGCTTTTTCAGTTCGTGCTGGCGCCTCCGTGGTTGAACCCGGTAACTCCGTGGCAGTACTTTACAACCCCGTTGATCGTGCTTGGCCTTGGCACCTTTGTTTCGTACGAGCTTCTCTACCTCATGTCTCTGGCATCGATTCGACAGCGGTGCTACGAGCTGTTCTTGGCCACCCACGTCGTTCTCCAGCTGGTCGCGCTCCTGCTTCTATTCTTTCACTTCCCCACCTCCCGGGGTTTTGTTCTTCTCTCGCTCCTCATTTTTGTGCTTGACAGAGTTGTGTGGCGCCTGAAGCTCAAGTCTGTCAGTCTGGATGCCGATCTTTGCATCCTCCAGGACGGCGAGACCCTCATGCTGTCTGCCGACTGGGACATCCCTTCATCGTCGGGTTCTTCCAGCTCTTCAGGGCTTCGATCTGCACTCTCGCGAGTCTTCCCCCACAAAGACATCACTGCTGGCTGGCGGCCCACAGATCATGTCTTTCTTGCCGTCCCAGCCTTGGGCAGGACACATGCGCTCCAGACGCATCCCTTCACAATTGCGTCTGGGGCCCCCTTCAGCCTGCCGAGTCCTGACCATGGTGAATTGGCCAAGAGAAGGGGAGATGCCGATGGTACCTTCAGCAAACCCATGCATGCATGGTTCAATCTTCTCATCCGGACGCACTCTGGCTTCACCAAGGATCTACTCGATCACGCACGAATGCTAGGATCGTCGACATCGTCGCCATCCCTCCCTGCTGACCCCGTCCGTGTCCGCGTTCGGCTCGACGGGCCGTACGGCTCCTGCAAAGCCTTGGACATGCTTCGAGCTAGCGACACAGCCGTTCTCGTGGCTGGCGGGAGCGGGATTGCTGTGGTCTACAGCCTCGCTGCAGCTCTGTTGCTCGACGACCGGCGGCTGCTGCACGACGCTAGGCAGACCAGCCCGATAGACTTGGAGGACCGACTCCTATCGGCGCCAGCCCCTGCTGCCGTCCCAGCTCGGCCTGGACGACAACGTGTGCACCTCCTATGGGTGAGGCGGTCCCGTTCGCATGCGGACTGGATCCCGCAGGAGCGCCTGGACGAGCTGGTTCAGGCGGGCCTTAACCTCGTCGTGCCGGGGCCGACTAACGAGGCTGGTAGGCCTGACACGGCGGGCTTCGTGCGAGAGATTTGCCAGAGCCAGGCCTCTCCCCACGCAGGGACCGGCGGGGTTGGTGTAGTCGTCTCCGGGCCGGACGGCATGAACCGGGAGGTGCGTAACGTCTGCGCCGCCGCCATTGGAGACGGCGTCGACGTCAGAATCGCGGTCGAGAAGTTTGGGTGGTAAACCAGCGTCTCTCAATATATTCTCCCAAAGTTTATGGTGTTGACCACCAAGCACGTTCCCCTCGCCCTCCCTATTCGGGCGGTAAGATGTTGCCCATTCCAGGCCGGAGCTATATCCCTCACCTATTGGCCGTCTGGATGATGACAAACGTGCATATTGTTTGTCGTAATCACTGGCGGGTCTGCGCTCTCAACCGGCCCAATACATGCGCCGATTTAGAGCGGATTTGAGCTCCTACTGTCGCGATCACGGGATCTTGGTTGTGGCTGGCGGCGGGCCGGGCTTTGGGCTGCTTGGTAATCCCGGCCACGGAATTAATGGAGCCCTTACGGATTCATGACTCCCCACCGACTCTTACACCGTCCTCCGGATTTCCCGTCCTTAACTCCAGTAAAATCGACGGAACGTGATTTTCAATCCCAGGGAGGCTCAAAGAGACGGCTGTTTGGAATTGTCCAATGTTTAGCGAATATTTAAACATGCTTGTCGCCTCGTCTCTTGTCGACATGAAGATGCTCCCACCACCACCACCAGACCACTCTTCTCTTTCCAAGTCGACATAAATCGCTCCCCTTCAACTCCAGATTCAAAGATTTCTCGACCCCGAGCCAGCGCAACGCAGTTAAAGATGGCTCCCTCGACCATAGTTCTAATCACTGGTGAGTCGCAACCGTCTGCTGTCTCTCTTCGCACGGAAATTTCAGAAGCTAATAACAAATAAAAACCACCAGGCGCCAACGTCGGCGTCGGCTTCGCGTCCGCCAAGGTCATCGCCAGCGCCTCGGACAAGTTCCACGTCTTCGTGACGGGGCGCAGCCTCGCCAAGGCCCAGGGCGCCGTCGCCAAGCTCGAGGCGACGGGCGAGCTCAAGGGCACCGTGTCGGCGCTGCAGCTCGACGTGACCGATGTCGCGTCCGTCGACGCAGCCGTCAAGGCCGTCGACGAAAAGTTCGGCCGCCTCGACGTGCTCGTCAACAACGGCGCCCTGGGGTTCATCAAGAACGAGGCCGGCGAGCTCGTCCAGGACGTCAGCATCGAGGACACCTTCAAGGCCCTGCTCGCCACAAACGTCGCCGGCCCCTATACGGCGTCGCGCAAGTTCAGACCCCTGCTCGCGAAATCGGCCGATCCGCGCATCATTCACGTCTCGAGCGGCATGGGCTCCATCGAGACCACACCGATGCGCGTAGATGTGTACAAGCCGTTTGGCGAGAGCGGTATACCGTATGCTGTCAGCAAGGCCGCGCTCAACATGATCTCGGTGGTTGAGAAGGCCGTCTTCCCCGAGCAGAAGACTAAGATCTTCGCCATGTGCCCCGGCTTCGTCGTCTCTGAGCTCCGCGGCAGCGACGAGGCGGCCCGCTCCGGATGGGGTGGCGCGGGCGACCCTGCCGTCTCGGGGCAGACGATGCTCAGCATCATCGAGGGCAAGCGTGATGCGGATGAGGGCAAGGGGATTCTGCACAAGGACGGCGTTTACCCTTGGTAAAGCATTGTTCCACTGTCAGAGCCCGTAATCTTGAGGGGCGTGATGGAGGGGTTGGGGTCCGGAGTTATCCTCGGTTGTAACATTAACTCCAGAAGATTTGTATTATATGGATTGCTTGAATGTTGACGAATTTCTATCGGGTCGAGGTGCTTGACCATTTTCCCCCCTCAAGAAACAGCCTTTCTTTGTAACAAGGCGTCTCTAGAAATGCTCAGGCTCTGGCCCGGGCCGAGCGACGCCGGCGGTCAAAATGCTTGGCCCAGTGCCTCGCATCTTGTAGCTGGACAAGAGCAATACCGAATCGCTGCCATAAAGAACCGACGCGTGCAGCACCTTCAGGGTTAGGGGGAAGGATAAGTCCAGTGTGAGGACAGAGTACATTCTGCCGGCATTTAGCCTAAACCTCAGCGTGGTTGCTGTGCCACAGGAACTCACGCCGCACCCATCACAGCCCATGATCACGTATTCCACCCCAACACAGCAGCCTGTTCACAAGTTCCGTCGGGTGTAACATGATCCAACCAACTACACCAAGGCATCTCGAAATACCCAACGAATCATTTTATCCATCGCCTCAACCCATCACCCGGGTCCGGATGCGCACCAACCATGGGCCAAACATCGGTACCCCCGAGTTTCCCCGCATCTGCACGGCAATCCCTTATCCGCAGCCCAAGCCACCCGATCGAGAGAGGAGCTTGTTTTCGACACCACCCAGGGTTGCAGACTGTGGAACTTCCGCCAATGGGAGCGTCCTCCAGCATCACTCCCGCATCACTTTCCCCGCATGGATCGCATTTTGAGGCCATCAATGGGTCCGATGGGAATGTGTCCGTCCACGCAATATGCCATCCTCTCCGCCAGTGCTGCTGTAGCATCTGTACACACACCCTTGCACAGGGGGAGGGGAAACGCGGGGAAGGATCAAGCATGGAGTAGTTTGCTTTCATAAAATGACGACCGCCGACCTTTTGTGTCCGGGGAAAACCTCAAGTGATGCCCCCCCTGGACACCCGAAATATCGCCAGAGAACAGGACTACCCGGGGAAAAAATGTCCAACGAAGCCAAACCGGTGGCTACGGCCCCCGGGGGCGTAGGTGAAGACCTGCACATCGAGCAGGGAGGGCCGAACCAGCGGCTCGCGCAGCTCAACGATGCCGGCCTCGACGACAAGGTCCTCAACTCGGAGGCGCAGGAGGGAACCAGGCGAGAGCACAGTCTTGGCTTCGTTCAGGGGTTCAAGACGTACAAGCGTGCCGCGTTCTGGAGTGTGCTGATCTCTTGCACGGTCATCATGGAAGGTAAGCCGGCAGTGGAGATTGCCGATGAGGATATTGAATGAGACTAATGGGGGTATCCCGAGATCAGGTTATGACGTGGCGCTGCTTGGGTCTTTCTTTGGGTAGGTATGACTGTTTTGTTCGAACCTCCGTGGTCCCCTTTTCTTCCCACTTGGCTCACCCCCACGCTCTTTCATATTTCATCATTCGTCTCAAACCACGGTTAGGAAAACCAAAACCAAAAGGGCTGACCAACGGAATCCCCGTCTAGATACCCTGAATTTCGACTGAAATACGGGGAATATCTTAACGAAGAGCGTGGGTAAGTTCTGCGTGCCCATAACCTGTCACTGAGCAGTACCTAATACAGTAGTTTCATCCTCGTCGCAGCTATCAGATCTCTAGCCGATGGCAGCAGGTTAGCCTCCTCCATGCATATCTTAAACATCTTTTTATGATGCCCGAAGCAGCTCCAAAATACGTTTTGGGACTACTGGCTCTCCTACCTCTGAGACAAAGCTGACTGCAAAACAACAGGCCTTCAACAGTATGAGCGAGTCCTCACTTCTCAGTAACCAGCAGCCGGGGAAGCCGCTGGAAGTTTGTATGTGAACAAGAGCTGACACGATAACGACCCCGTGAACAGTTTCTAGCGCTCTCGCGAATATCCTCGGTGCTCTATTGAACGGATACTTCACCTCAAAGTATGGCCACCGCAGGGTCATCATGTTCTCGCTCGCGGCTCTCACCGGCTTCATCTTCATCGTCTTCTTCGCACCCAACATCCAAACCCAGCTCGCGGGGCAGATCCTCTGCAACATCCCCTGGGGCGTCTTCGCCACGACGGGTCCCGCCTACGCCAGCGAGGTCACGCCGCTGGCCATCCGCGGCCACCTGACGGCCTATGTCAACCTCTGCTGGTGCATCGGGCAGTTCATCGGCGCCGGCGTGCTCGCGGGGCTGGTGAACCGGGAGGACGAGTGGAGCTTCAAGATCCCGTTCGCCATCCAGTGGCTGTGGCCCGTCCCGCTCATCATCGCCGCCTGGCTCGCGCCGGAGTCGCCCTGGCACCTGGTGCGCGTCAACCGGCTCGAGGACGCGCGCCGCTCGCTCGAACGCCTCTCGGAGCCCCACGAGCACCGCCATCTGGACGAGACGCTGGCCATGATGGTGCACACCAACAAGATGGAGATCGAGGAGCGCGCCGGCGTCAGCTACTGGGACGCCTTTCGCGGCACCAACCGTCGGCGCACAGAGATCGCCTGCATGGGCTTCCTCTCGCAGATCACCAGCGGCGGCGCCTTGTGCTACCAGGGCACCTTCTTCTTCCAGCAGGCCGGGATCCCGGACCGGACGGCCTACTACATCGGCCTCGGCGGCACCGCCATTGCCTTCATCGGAACCTGCTGCTCCTGGGGCTTGATCTCCAAATTTGGCCGGCGCAAGATCTGGCTCATGGGCTACTGTGGCCTGGTCGTCATCCTCTGGACCATTGGGTTCCTGGCGCTTCCGCCGCAGAACCTGCCACTCGCCTGGGGTCAGAGCTTGCTCTCTGTTGTCTGGCTTGGCGTCTACAGCCTGTCGACCGGTCAGTATCAGGCTTCCATGATGCATGCCCGTGAGAAAAGGGGAGACTAACATCGGGGCGATCGGTAACAGGGCCAATCATCTACACCGTGATCTCTGAAATTGGTAGGGACCTTTTTGTATCAGCGGTACTGTGGCTATCCCTTTCCATGCCGCTAACAAGCAGTCGTGAACAGGATCCACTCGGCTGCGAACACAAACCATTGTGCTTGCTCGAACCACCTATTACGCAGGAAATATTATTGGCAATGGCACGCTGAATGTACGGGCTCCTAATCTTGCCCTGACCTGGCGATCGGACTACGCATTGGTACACTAACAACAACCCTCTGTAGCCGAAAATGATATCCCCCGGCGACTGGAATCTCAAGGGAAAGACGGTATGTCAAAACAAGCAAGCAAGGCGTCCTTGCCTCTTTAGACAGACTCCCCGCTGAACTTTTCTGCACCTCCAGGCGTTTTTCTGGGCAGGCGTCGCGACGTTGATGCTCATCTGGGGTTATTTCCGCTTGTTCGAGACCAAGGGCCGGACCTTTGGAGAGATAGACATCATGTTCCAGCGTGGGGTCACTGCCCACCAGTCGGAAAAGTACAAGCTGGAAGACGACGACGTTTACATGGCCAAGACCAACGAGTCGGCGCCGCCAGCTGCCGACTACCAGAAGCAGTGAGATTGGGGACGCCACGAAGGGACGGCTGAAGTCGCGGATTCAACAGGGAATCCGGAGGAGGAAGACCAGGCGCTGCGATCTTGGGATATGCAGAGGCTTATGCTCCCCTGATACCACCAAATTTTCTCGTCCCGTGGCGATCATTGCCAGATCAAGGCTCGTTTGTGGTGACCGAGCCAGCCACGGCGGCCCCATTTCATTGCTTCCATTCTTCACACAAGCAGAGTATTATGGCCGTGATTGGATCTGCTCGTATAAATGCCAGTGGGAGCGGCGCTGATTGGCTGCAGAAACACGAGATTCGACTCCTGGGCCAGAGGCGGGTTCTACTATGGAACGAGCCGGCCACGACGGTTGGCGGGAAGATTTAGTCGGAGATGACGTGATGGCTGCTGCCAATCAAGCTTAAAATCTACCCGGAGTTGATTTGTATTTTTGGCTGCTGCCTGGGAGGAACCGCGGTGCTTTTTGTGGGGAGGGAATGATCTCAATGCTGGCCTTGTCTCGCCGAGATTTCCGAGAATCAAGCCGCCTCAGCGCTTGCTACCATGACCAAAGAAATGCATTGCCACCGTTAGACACCTTGACCGCCTCGAAAGGGCCTTTTAACCCGCCTTTGCCGACTGCAGGGGCGACGGCACCGCGGCATAGCTTGGCCGTCGGCGGCGAGCAGCGGGATCGCGGCGAGAATCTGACCTGCATCCCCTGTCTGCCTCGGACCACCTGCATGGCTGGACACCTCCGCGGCAACGTCGACCTCAAGTTACATCGGCCGCTCCTAGAGACATAGACGACGCATTAAATGGACGACAAGGCTGTTTAGTTACCTGCTTGTGCTTACCACGTTACCGAATCCATGCCTAATCCATATTTGTGATCGCCTTCTCCAGCAAAATCCACACCGCAACCAACACGAGGTGACACCAAGGCACCTACTCCTGGGCTGTCAGCTCGCCTGCTGGTCGGGGTATTGTGCCCGGGTGATCCATTGGACCTATCCCGAGACGTTCGAGCTGTGCTATGCTAGGTACCTTACAACCGGATAACCCGCCAGCCCGGTCATGGGTCATGACAGGACCTGCATGGATGGTTACGCCCAAGCCAAGTGCCTTCCACAGGCGCCATTTCCATCATGATGGTTTCTCCACCGACGGCCGGGGAGGCGGTAGCCGTCCTCGTATCCCACGCGCCTAGGGTCAAGCAAAGCGGGTGGCGGACATACACCTCCCCTTCTAGCAACTGTATAAATATCGGCCATATCCTTCATCTTCGACTGATAGCTCTTGTCTAGGAAGCACCCACGCCTGCACACGACCTCGACAGGAACCTCTTCTTCCACCACACCAAGTCCTTCGCTCAGCTCCCAAGATGAAGTTCATCGCCCCCGCCACCCTCCTCCTCTCGACCGCGGCCGCCATGGCCATCGAGCCGCGCCAGGCCCCCGCCAACGTCTTTGTGACCGTCACGAACCTGCAGTGCCAGCCCCACGGCACCACCTGCTTGTACGTCGGCTCACCCTATTCACCCCGCTCGATCTAGTTAATCCTTCCTGCTGCGCCCTATCGCTAACAGCCCCGTCTATCCTATTCCGCAGCTACACCTTCGAGGTCCGCTCATCCCCCGGATCCGCGCCGCTGATCTGCAGCGCGCGGACGCAGGCGGCCGGCACGATTCCGACGGTGCCCAACGAGCCGTGCGCGGACCCCAACGCCGTCTTCAGCTTCGAGCAGCAGGGCGCCGGCAAGCCCGCGTCGTTCGACATCACATGGACCTCGAACCGGGCCAGGGGCGTGCAGAAGATCCACGGCTCGCACGCCTTCTCCAGCGGCGACTTCAAGACGGACAACCTCGGCACCCAGAGCTACGTGGGCGCCAAGCAGTTTACCATTAGCGGGCTAACCACTAGCCTTATCATCCGGGAGTAGGAGAAGAGAGAGAAACGGGGCAAGATAGGAAGGAGACATAATGTGGGGGTTTTAACAGGAGAGGCCAGAGACGGCTGGATGATTGTTACGTTCCAGGTTCAAAGAAATAATTACACGATAATCCACGATTTATTGTCCTCGGACCTTCAGCCGCCCTCGTAGCCCCTGGACCGAGGTGTTTAAAATACCCCCAGCAGGCATCTATTTTATATACAAGAATCAGGCCCACGGTGGGCAGGCAGAACCACGCTTGACTCGTCCAGGCAGGTTTGTAGCTTCTTTGCCGTCTAGCAGGTAAAGACGGGCGGCCCGGCCGGGGTGTAGCTCCTGGCGTTGTACATATTGATGAGGATTCCCGGGTCGGTGGGCTTGTAGGCGCCGGGGAAGGAGACGAGGTTCGAGGGCTTCTTGGAGCCGCTGCCGCCGGAGACGTTGATCTGGGCGCACGAGATGTAGAACTGCGCGCCGTTGACTGAGCCGGCGTTGTGCAGGGCGTTGTGCTCGGCGCGGAAGAGGTACTGGGGTTGTGGATTTTTAGCGTGAGTAAAGAAGAGAAAAAAGTAGGCACGCATAATAATTATTGTAAATGAATCGGGTAAGCTTACCTCGCCATTCTCAATGCACCTCGGGATGGGGAATGTTGCCGACGCCTTGTCTATCGTGGTGCAAAAGGTGTCAGAAATCTCAACCAAGCTGCCTAGCTCAGAATGTGAAAGGGTCTAACTCACTCATGCTGGCAAACTGCAGCCCGCCATTGCTCCCCGACGGCATCTCCTGGTAGACCTTGAACCAGACGGCGCCGGACCCGTCCCAGGACGCGGCCGTCTGGCCCGCCGGCACCTTGGCCATCCAGCCGCTGAGCGGGCCCGGGTGGAAGATGTTGGGCGCCGACTGGAAGGTGATGGAGCCGCCGGCCTGGACGCTGTACGTCGACGCCGAGCTGCGGCCGCCCGCCTCGAAGCACCGGATCGCCTGGCTGTTGACGTTCTCGACCGGCCCGTTGGACTGCCAGTTGGCCGTCCGGCGCACGTACTGCCAGGCGCTGGTGCCGGCGATGTTGGGGAACGTGTCTGGTTGTTGGGGGGACGGTCAGTCAGTCACGGTAAACCCTGGGAAGAAGTGATTGATGCTCAGAGGAGGCTGGAACACTTACAGTGTCCCGAGACGGCCGACACTAACGCCAGAGCAACAATCGATGCCTTCATGATGTTTGTGGGCTACTAAAAAAAATAAAAATAAAAACACGGAGAAGAAAATTGCGCCTCGAGGTGTGTTCCAAGCTGTCGACGACGGTTGTGTGTAGCTCTCGGTAGAGTCGAACCGAGCGGGATGCAGATACACAATGCAGAAGGAATACCACCGGATGTCAGGGATACAGCAACAAAAAGGGAATCCGCTGCCGCAAACACATGGCTATATAGAGAAAAGACCGAGAGCACACACATCCCGTGTAAGCTACGCCAGGAACGCTCTGCCGAGCCAAGAAAATAATGCTACCCTCGTGATGCCAATAACTTGGCTCGGCATCCCTCCCGCCATGACAAAACAAAAAAAAAAAAAAAAAAAAAAAAAAAAAAAACAATATGATAGAAAAAACAGGCCGTGACAGTGGTCACCTTCTCGATGCGCAAGCGAGCAAGATCGGAAAAGGCTCCGAGACTGCAGCATGTCCCAAAACAGTACTAGCATCTAGTGTCAAAAGCAGAAAAAAAATAGATTGCCCTTTGCATTTAGCCAGCCGGTCCGGTTAAATCGACCGCCCCAGGCACGGGGCCGCATACCTATTAAAATCATTGAACACAGAGCACCCACAAATAAAAAAAACCCTGGCATCGGTATTAGCTGGGGTAGCACGGCAGTCTGGGGAACAGCTGCGTGGGGTCACCGGAACCAGCGGTTCAGCTGCCGAGGGCTCTGCGGCAAGCCAAGCGGGAACATGGACGGTAATGTGCCACGACAGATGGGGGACATGCTCGGGAGCAAGCAACTGCGAGCTAGACCATCTTTGGCACGGCTCACTCGCTCCGGTCAAACCTCAGCTGACGTCTACACCTTTCCATTAAAAAAGAAAGAGGAGAAATCGCATTTCGGCCATGGTGCCAGGTTTATGGTCTAGATAACATCCATTTTCCTCCCGACTCCCTTTCCTTCCGTTCTTCCCCTACCCAAAGTTCCACATTGATGTCAAGAAACGACCCGGAAAGGCGCGAAGAAGGGAGTAGAGCATTACGGCAATGGAAAGAGACAGGATAGAGCAACAAGGAGGACAAGCTAGACTAATAAAATGACGTCCCAGAAAGCCCTCGTAGGCTAGGAATAGGAACGCAAAGCAGAGTACAGACAGGGTAGCAACATGGTAGGGAATCCTTAACCAACATCTCTGCCAAAAGGGCAAGAGCGACGTGTAGGCCGTATACTCGTGAAATCGTGACTAGATGTTTTCAAAGCTTCGTCAAGAGCAATACATGCCAATGAAATGTGTACGAAATGGCGGGGTAGAAGAAACAGTAGTGAAACAGGATTGGTCCAAGTTTTGAGGGATTCAAAGCAGGCCAAATCGCACATGGGTCGCAGCCGCGAGGCTACTTGGATTAGGAGCCGCCGGCGATGCCCAGGCCAAGCCCTCTCGTTGTGGCCACGCTGCCGCCCACGGTTGCGTTCGTGCCCGTCCGCTCCCTCATCCGGCGTCCTTCCATCAAGCCCCGGAGGCCTCTCTTCTGCAGTCCGATGACGCTGCTCAGCTCTCCGTTCCACACCTCGCGGGCGACGTCTCTCTCGCTATCGAGCTCCGAGCTCCACTCGCTCCCAGAGATGCTGGCTGTGGCCGACATCTCTGCGCTCTCCGGACGCTGCGCCCCCCCTCCGCCGTTGAGCCTCATGTTCGCCGTTTGGCCCGTGAGAGCGCCAACCACATCTTTTCCACCGACTCCGAGACCGCCCATGCCGATAGGGTCTGTGGGGCTCAGAGTATCCAGTTGGCCGCTGGGAACGAAGAAGTTTGGGTTCAGGGACCCGTCGATACCCCGGCCGCCGCCAGCAGCCATGGCCGTCGCGTTGAAGACGGCCGCCGCATTGCGGCTGTCGAGCAGGGTGTGAAGGCGTTCAACCACCGCCTCGAGCAAGCCATCTATCCTATAGGGGCGCGCTATTTGCAGCAGGCTGCAGAGAATCTGGGGTGTGCAGAGCGGCGAGCTCGGCGGCGCTAAGCTGCTGGTATACAAGAAGTGCAAAAGCGCCTGGAGAGTCAGATATGTGTGAGGCAGGTACAGACACCGTGGCCGTGCGTTGGGCGGAAGAGTCCTTGGGGTCGGCGACGAGTTTAGCGTCGTCAGATCTGCTGGCGGGCTCATCATGCTTGCAGAGGCCCCGGACATGCTCGTCCCGGCGGTGCTCGGTGGCTTGTTGCTAGCCGAGCTTGAGCCCGACACCATGGTACCCATCGACCCGTTGCTCTCCACGGTGTTCCGGCCGCTTGAGTGATTGGCGACGCTGACCGACGCGCGCATGTTTGCGCCGGGCGTCGAACGCAGTGTGATGGCGTCATTACCATCCTGCGTCGCCGTGCCTTCGCGGAGGAGCTGGACGAAGTAAGGTCCCCATCGCCGAGCAACGATCCGGCTGTTAACAGGGATACGCTCGCCGCCGATGCAGAGTATGTCCATGTCTGCGAGCTCGCGCATGATCAGGGCCTTCTCACCCAGTTCTTCGGACGCCCGCGAGTGCGACCGACCACCCGCCGTAGCGCCGGCCTTGCGAGCAAGACTGAGGCCGGGTCCAGTGTACGGACTGCTGGCAGAGACGAACCCAGACATGGGCGCGGTTTTCCTCGGGTTGTCGTAGAACCCAAACGCTTCCAGCTCCACCATGCAGACGTTGGAGAAGTTGATCCGCCGGTGGTTGTAGTCGTCCACCAGACTCCGCTTTCTGTTGCCCAGAATGACAAAGGTATTTCTCCTGTTCCACAGGACTCCCCTATTCCAACTTCCTTGGCTGAATACGCTGCCACCAGCATCGATCTTGGACCAGGTCAAGTTTCTGAGGTCGAGCGCCCAAAGGGCATACTCCTGCTTTGAGGACGTGAGGTACGTGCCGCTGACGACAAAATGCGTGTCGATGACGCCTCCGTTGGGAAACCGCAGCCCGGGAGGCGAGTAGGTTCCCGACATGGGCCTCTCTGACAGCGAACCGTCTGTGCCTCTTATCTGCAGCTCGAGCTTCACGTCGAGGAAGTTGTAGTTTGAGTAGATCAGCATCGACGACCCGGGCTCGCGGGCCTCGTGACTGATGCTGTCCTGCCTCATCATTCCACTGGAATTCGCCTTGCCAATCTTTGCGGTGACCGAGGGCAGCAGGGGCGCCACGACGCTCCGATAGGCGCCGCAGCTTTTCCCGAGGGGCTGCGTGGAGGTCCACTTAAGGCTCCGCAGGTTGAAGACGCTGATCTGCTCGATGTAGTGATTGTTTCCGTCTTGTCCTCCAACCACAATCATCTCTGCGCCACCCGTGCCGTCTATGCTGATTCCGATTCTGCCTTCGTTGACGCCGGTTGACGGATTGTGGTGCAAGGCTGAAAGAGGCGCCTTGTGGGAAGCGAAATGGGCCGATGACGGCAACACGCAGGCGCAATGCGCGTACCGTCCCTGTGGCGCGTCTTGTGTGGGGATGAAGGTCCACGTCTTGGTTGGCACATCGTAAATGTGAACGTCCGACATGACCGAAACCTCGGGCTGCTGTTCTTGGCCGGGTGATGATTGGCTCGGCGAGGGCGACATGCCTCCATAGCAGACCAGCTTCGTGTCGCCCAGCGGACACATGGAATGGAAGTATCGAGGGGGTGGCAGGTCTCCTGTTGTGTCCAGCTTGGTCCAGTGCCGCCTGATCAGGTCCAGCTCGTAGAGATCCGAAGTCAGAGGCGCAGGTCGACTGCGAGACAATATCCTCCCGCCAAAAACATAGAGCTTGTCCCCAAGAACCGTGGTCGTTGCCCCGACGAGCGGGTGCGGCTCCTTCCCCGTCGTCCTGTGCACGTTGCACATCAAGCCAGAGAGGTGCGACGAGCCGGTAGACGAGGGAGTGCCCACGGCGGGGCCGATCGACGGCGTTCCTCGCTGTTGCTGTTGCTGCTGTTGCTGTTGCTGCTGTTGCTGTTGCTGGCCAGCCTGTGGCGAAGGTCCACCGGACGAAGGGCCAACGCTCTTTGGCGTCAAATTCTCCCTCGGCTCTTCATTCATCTCCTGCCGCCCCAGGCTCGCAAAGCTGCTGCTCATACTCAACTCGCCGGGCTGGTTTCGATGAAGGCCTTGACGCAGAGGCATTTCGACGGAAGTAATCGAGTTCATGGAGCTCATCGAGTTCATAGAGGCCATCGATTCCATAGTAGTAGTCCTTTCCATCTTCGGTCTCTCCAGTCGCTCGGCCAGCACCCCAGCTATGCTGGCAGGTTGTTGCGACAAAGAGTTGCCTGGGGTCGGCGTAGCGGGCGTGGAGGAGGGTTGCGGCGGGGGCTCGGGCAAGGGTTTCTCGAGACTCGTCTGGAGGCTCAGATTCCGGACATGTTGATGTGTCTGACCCGCTTGTATTCTCGAGGAAAAGGATTTTAGGCCTCGCTGGGAGGGCTGGCGGGTCAGGCGGGCGATGTTTTCTTGGCTCTTCTTCAAGCCGCGGTAGACGCCCGAGAAGATATCTGTGGGTGATTTTACGGAGGGTAACGACGGCTCCTCGTTCTCCGAGTCTGAGAAGTGGGAGACGTCGCCTCCGCCCTTTTGGCCTGCGTTGTCCATCGCGGGGGTCAGCTGAGTGAGTCCTGGGACTCGGTCCGTGGACGACGCGACTCGATGGATGCTGCGGCCGAGGGCGCAAACTAGGTACGATCGGGCGGGCGATGTGAGGACGACGAGGGATGGAGGCAGACAGACAGAGAGAGAGGCAGACCGACGGCAGGTATAAGGTATAGGTAGGTACGGAACAAATCGACGAGAGAAATGCCAAAACTCCGTCCCACCGCCAAGGTCGGGCCGGGCGTGTGTGGACGCGAGGCGCTAATCAGGGCAGCAGGGGGTGGTTGGAAAAGATGATGAGCCTTGGGGCGTGGAAATGGGGCCACGCCTGCCCACCTGGCCAGGGCAGGGGGTGGGCGGAGAAAGAACAAAGGCGATGACGAATGAGGTTGAAGGGACAGAAGCAGGGCGCAGCAGCTGGTGCGCGCCAGGCAGGACATGGAGGGGAGATAGGGATAGGGATCCGAGGCGGTGGGAGGCAAGACCTAGGCAAGTCGAGAGCGGACATCCCCGGAGCCGCGAAGCGGCATGGAGCGAGGGCCGGGTCCAGCGGTCAAGGGGTGGCAAGTAGGCAGGTGCCTACCTGGTAGGTACCAAGGGTAGCGAGGAGGAGTGTGCGCTTGCTTTTGCTTTTGCTTGTTCACGTCGGCACGCGGCCGGGCATCGCAACGGCAGCCACTGATGCAAGGGCGGGGACGAAGAAAGGGGCCGTAGTGGAAGAGGAGGTGTGGGAGGAGTCATGGTGTCATGAAAGCACGTTGAGCACACGTGGATTTGCAGAGCGCATACCTCGATGGAAAAGCCCTCTGGGCCCTGGGTTGCAGTGTGTAATTTCCAGCTGCTCGTCTGCAGGGAAAAGCGAGCGCGGCGGAGGAAGAGGGCGAAGGGTCGAGAAGATTTGAGCGAGGTCAGGCCCGCACCGCACAGACGCGGAGTGGGGAGGGAAGCAAGAGATGGGTGCCGGGGCAGCCAGGCAGCAGGCGCCCGCACACGTCTCTGGGCGTGATTTCACACCCTCTGACAAGTCACCCCGTGGAGCCGGCACTGAATACTGGATCTGTGGTGGAACACGGTGTGCGGCGAGAGCGAGGGGTGGCGCGTTCACAGGGGCGGCCTTGTGTGGTCGTGGGGACAAGAATGAGGCGACTGTGTTTTGTCTGACGCACCGGTTTTTGGTGGCAACAAAAAAGCGATTGTCTTGAGTGTGGCTGGCGGCTCACTCTCTCCCGTTGCCGGACCCTGCCAACCTCCAGCCGGGGCTGGTACTACTCAGGCTCCAGCCGCGTAGCTTTCCAGGCGGGCATGCCAGCGCCAGCGTGAAACCTACACGAGGGTGTGCTTGACAGGTGTCTTTCGGGTGAATGCGACTCCTCGACCGATGGAAACCTTCGCAAAAAGGGGGGAGGCCAGTGGCGGCTGTGGCAGGATGAATTGAGCAATCAGTCGGATTGAGGATGGCGGGGTGAGCCAAAGCGCTCACCAATCACTTCTCCAGCCAGTCGGGAACCGAATCGAGGAGCCGCGCGAGCACGAGCCGTTGGTGCAGTAACTTGGTTCCCCACTCTTGATGGGGATGCCTGCCTGCTGTGGCCTCTGATTGGCTGGCAGACGGCCTCACAAACCCAATGTCACACACTGTCTGCAAGTCGTCTGCGCATCACAAGTGAAAGAGGAAAAAGAAAATCCACCTCTGTTGCACCGGCCGATCGCAAAACGAAAACGATCGTTTGGCCCCTGAAAAACACCCACACAATCCGCTGCGTGAGTGGGGGCCGCGTACTGGGGGAAATGGGAGCGTAACGTCGCATGTGTGTCTACGCACGAAGAGGCGTGAGAATCGGACCTGGGATACCTAAGTACCGTGCTAACCTCGCCGGGCATTTTCATCTCCTGTTCCGGCCACGCGACAATGGATTTCTCCTGTGTGGATATCTAATAACTAGACGACATGGAGTCTTGGAAATTATGTGTTTGTTCTTCTAGAAGAACTAAATTAGAAGGCTGCCGACGGGTCATAACACCGCGTTCCCGCTCATAAGAACTTGAAATGATGTTTGTATGCAATCACAGAAAGCCAAAGCCCGGTATTTCCGATCCCCGCTCTGGGGTGATTTACGCCATGTGGAGGGCCAGCCACCCGCCTCGACACGGGAATGAAAGACGGACTCGAGCGTGCTGATAAAGAAACCCTTCCAACCCAGCTAGCGCAGTATTACTTGCATACTCGCAGCTTTGCGGGAATTTCCACGTCCTGACAGCAGCGACGTCGCGAACGGGGCGTGTGCTTCGCAAGCCGGCTCCTGAATGGCGGGAAACGCGGCGTTTCGTGCCAACCGGACCGGCGCGATGGGAGGGGTCCATCAAACATCAAACATAAGAGGGAAAAAAAAAAAAAAAAAGAGGCAGGCCTTTTCCTCCTCGACGCCCCGTCGGTATCCCAAAACGTGGCGGACAAGGATTAGATTCATTTAGATGGACGGCTAGCAGCGGCGGTCCCCAGCGTGAGGAGGGAGCGGATCCGCGGCCGTCCAAAGCGTTTTGTTTCCGATTTAAAAGACGACCTCACACTTGGCCGTGCCTATTGGGCATCGCTTGAGTAATTTATAGGGATAATCCAAGGCTTCGTTTTTTCCCCCGCTTTGGGCCCCATGACCACAACAACATCTCAGCTCTCACTCAAGGAAGGGGCGCCATGGCGACCGCCGGGCGAGGCCCAAGCGGTGCGCCGGGCTGTGTTTACAAAACACAAGACCCTGATTCCCGCTCGGACACACATCCCAGCCCGTCATTGCGGCCGTCTTGCGGCCGGCGCGCACTTAGATATGGGGCGGGGTGCGCCTCAAACTGTGACAAATGAGGGGCAGCGAGTCCGCTCCTTGTGATGGTGCGGGGTTAATTTTTCCGCCTAGACAAGCCTTAAATCTATACATGGATTTGGCACTCCCGCCGGCTGTCACCAGAAAACAAACCAAAAAGAAAAAGAAAAAAAAAATACCCTTCAAGCGCTAGGTCCCTTTGGCCATTGCATGCTTCGCACGACTCACAGGATCGGCTGTCGGGATTACGACATCGAACAGGCGGGGCAAAGGGGACGGCGCTGTGCTCAGCTCGAGCCATTTCTTACAAAGAACTCTTGAGCACATGCGCACATGACATGACACCTTCCCCTCACCTTGCTCAAACCTGCTTGACTTGACCAAGGTCCTCCCTCCCTCCCTTCCATCAAATGGCTTGGACCATACTGTCCGGGAGCTGTCGATTTCCTTGATATTACCGTTACCCCCCACGACCCTCGCCGAATTCGTCCAATGTCGGTGACGGCAGACACTTATGCAGGGAGGGGGGCAGGTGCAACATTGTTTCAGGGGTCTTGCGACCCGGGAAACAATCATGTCGCATCGACCCGGGTAAAAGATACATGGTGCATATGCATGATACCTACATCGGGTACGTACTATCCGGGTCGCCTAGTGAGGCTGATACTTTTGCTGTCGTAGCGGGAGATTTAAACAAGGCAGACAGGACGTCTTCAGAAACATTGCTTCGTGATAGCATGCGGAATCGTATCCTTGCGGCCCGGATCCGTATATGGGGCATGCCAAAGCCCTTCCAACCAATACAAATGTCCCAGGGTCCCTATCAAATCTGGCCGTAGTATTTTCCTAAAAAAGAATTCGCTTATCGTAACCTCAAAACCCACTCGCTCTCCTTTGACTTCATCCCTTCACCCGCATATCCTTCTTAGCTCAAGCAGCAGCAGCAGACGTCTTGTCCTTGGACAGGGGCGTGAAGCGCAGGTACGGCTTGACGGCGCGGAACTCGGGGAACTTCTCCTTGGCCTGGTCGTCCTTGATGCTGGGGTGGACGATGACGTCATCGCCGGGCACCCAGTTGATGGGCGTCGTCACCGTCCACTTGTCTCCCGTCTGGAGCGAGTCGAGGATGCGGAGCACCTCGGCCGAGTTGCGGCCCGTCGACGCCGGGTACGACAGGATCGTCCGGATCTTCTTCTTGGGGTCGATGATGTATACCGAGCGGATGGTGAAGGCGATGCCCTTCTCGTCGACGTTGGTAGTGTCCTGGTAGTCGATCCTGGTGTGGGGATAAAAAGATGGTTAGCACGGGATGTTGGGTCTTTTTCTACCATTCATTCCCTGCCCTAGAGCCAAAAACTCACATGTCGTAGAGAAAGGCAACCTTGCGCTCTTTGTCGGCGATGATGGGGAAGGCGACGGTGGAGCCGGTGACATCGTTGATGTCCTTGATCCAGCCCTCGTGGCTGCCCACGGTGTTGGCAGACAGGCCGATCAGCTTGACGCCGCGCCTCTTGAACTCGGGCTCGAGGCGGGCGAACTCGCCGAGCTCGGTGGTGCAGACCGGGGTGTAGTCCTCGGGGTGCGAGAACAGGACCACCCAGTTGTCGCCGATGAACTCGTGGAAGTCGATGGGTCCCTGGGTGGTGTCGGCCTTGAAGTTGGGGGCAGTGTAGCCCAGGCGGAGGCTGTCCAGAGAAGTAGCAGGTCAGCCGCTGTAGATCGCGGAGATGCGTACCGGGTAAGCATCTCAGGGAGTCCTTCCGGCTGAACGACACTTACGGGTCAGGACGCGGGTCAGACATTGTTCTTGTGACGTTGAAGTGGTGAAGACGGTCTGTTTTTGTGTTGGGAAAGGTTCAAGAGAGAATAGAATATGCGAGCAGGTGTAAAAGCAAAGGGGTATCACGAAAAGCTGGAACTTGTGTAACTCAGAAAGAAAAGGCGGACGGGGGAACACAACGTCCGAGCGAGCCGATGTTTTATATGCTCTGCGGGGATATCCGAAGGTCTAAGGTCGACAGAAAAATCTACATCATTCTATGCTTCTTGCGCAGCGCCCAGCCCCAATATCCACCCACCCGCCCACAGTGTCGGTATTTCGCCCCATCATTGCTAATAGGCTAGCTACCTTCCCAGTCGAGGCAAGCTGAAATGCCCAATTCGTCATCCCCCACGTCTCACAAAGGCAGTCGGCCATCTCTCAAAGCCCGATAGCCTTTCGAGCACAGGGAGTCGGGGCGCCTTTGTCAGCGGACAAGCTCTCACAAGCCAGTGACGCCATGCAATTCCAATGCGGGGCCATGCACCCCCACCAATATTATTGGCCGCCAAGCGCGCACGCAAGACAGCTTCTTTAGCACGCACAATGTCGTGGCGTTTGCAAACGATAGAGGCGGGCCTTCGCAAGGTTCTCGCTTATGTATGTGCGTTGCCGATTGGGGATAAGCTTAGAGGTGGTGGCGAGGTATATCTTATGACTAACGCCCCATCTGCGTGCATCACTGGTTGGTGCTGTGATCCGTTCACTTGGTCAGAAAAAAGGTTGGGAATGCGGAAAGTTCCTCGCAGTGCTGTTGCAGCCAAGGCATAAACAAGGCCTAGCCGAGTTCTTCAAATCAGCGGTTGGGCAGGGCGACATTTGGATACCTACCGGACAAGAAGTTTTCCAGAACTACCGCACTGTCTGTTGCAAGCCCCTCTCAAAGTGATTATTTCGAGGAGAGAGATTCGACGCCGATTGTCAGGCAAACGCGAGAAATCTAAGGGTCATGCCAGAAAAAAAGTGTAAAATGCAGCCGCAATTTATAAATGGTTTTTTTTTCTCGTAAAAGCGGTGTTTCTTTCAACATATGGTTGATTGGAATCATCACCCTGGGCACCCTTTAAAGGAGTGACGGGGGTTAGGGTTGCTGCCGTTGAGATATTATAAGACTCCCTCGTGTGGACATACGATGGCATTAGTTTCACCCAGCATTCCATGCCCACATAAACAAGCATTGCATCATCCCAGCCAACGACCAGCGAAGCTGGCTGCAGCACAAGCGTGAAGTTAAAAATCTATTAAAAGCAACGCAAAAACCGCCGCTGCCCCTAAAGACATGGGCCCCCCAAAACTCCGTACCACCAAAACTCCCGAGGCTCAAATCCAGCTCAAAGCTGGATGCAAAGGAAAGAGGAAAAACGCAAAGACTACGAGGGAGGAAACGGGCATGGTGAGAAAACACCAAGACGTCGCTCCTCTCTCATCACAGCCTCACCTCGCCCTTCTCCAGCTTCTCCCAGTCTTCGGCTGTGAAGGGCACATATGTGCCCTCCCTGGCCCAGAAGACCGGGTCGCCGCCCGTCTTGGCCGGGTCCACGCCCTGCGCCCGCAGCTCCTGCTTCTGCTGCTTGTTGGTGCCCGTCGACTGCATCTCGTCGACCAGCCTCAGGAACACCGGGACCGCGAACTTGGGCAGGGCCCGCGCCGCGTACTCGTAGAGGTCCCGCAGCACCGAGGGCGGGACGGCGTGCTGATCCGCGCTGTTCATCCTTAGCGCGGCGCAGCCGGCCCGGCCCTCGGCGTGCGGAACGCTAACGCCGTAGACGTTGGCCTCGGCCACGGCGTCGTGGTGGCCCAGCACGCTGCTGACCTCCTGCGTCGAGACGTTCTCGCTCTTCCAGCGGAACGTGTCGCCGATGCGGTCGTGGAAGAACAGGAGGCCGTCGACGTGCCGCATCACGTCGCCGGTCCGCAGCCAGGCGTCGCCCTTGGCAAAGACGTTGCGCATGATCTTGGCCTCGGTGGCCTTGGCGTCGCCGTAGTAGCCCTGGAAGCGCGACGACATGTCCTTGCCTGGGGGTACCTTGACCAAGAACTCGCCGGGGTCGCCCGACTTTGTGCGCCGGCAGAAGCCCGTCTTCGGGTCGCGCCACGGCCGGTCCGTGTCAAAGTCCACATCCACGAAGGCGATGACGCCCGACAGCAGGAGCCCATAGATCCAGCCGTTGCGTCCGATCGCGCCCACCGAGAAGTCGTCCTTGCTGACGTTGTAGGTTGCGAACGAGCCCTCGGTGGCGCCGTAGAACTCAACGATGGTCTCGACGCCGAACCGCTCCTTGAACATCTTCCACACGTCGGGTCGTAGTCCGTTGCCGTGGGCAAGGCGGACCTTGTGGACCTTGTCCATGTCCTGGCCCGTTGCCGGGTCGTACTGCTTGGGCGTGGCCAGCAGGTAGCGGCACGTCTCACCGACGTACTGGATGATGGTGCCTTCACACTTGCGCACATCGTTCCAAAAGTTGGACGATGAGAACTTGCGCCCGATAGCCAGCGTTGCGCCGCGAGAAAGCACCGGAGACAGGCCCATGATTATGGCAGTCGAGTGGTAGAGCGGCATGCACTGTCCAAAAATCTGTCAGTTTTTGTCTGTCTCCTAGCCCACAGTATCAAGACCTTTATAAGGTACTCACTGTGTAATACACGTCTGTAGTTTTAAGCTCGAGGAGACCCGCCGTAAATCCGCCCGCAACCACCATCTTCGCCCAGCCCACCACTGCGGCTTTGGGGAGGCCGGTGGTTCCCGAGGTGTAGATGAGGGCCGCCATAGCAGCCTGACCTTGACTCTCGTGCCGAACCTCGTCTGGAAGACGCACGGGCTCGGTAGCGTTGACCTCGGCTTCTAGCTCGGGTGCGAACACCTCGAAACGCGTACCCGGGAGACCCTGGCGCACGTCGTCCGTGATCTTGTCGGCAACCGCAGGATCAACGAGGCAGACGGCCGACTTGGCCGCCGAGACGCAGTGCACCAGAGACCTGTCCGTCAGGTTGTAGTTGATGAGGGCGGGCTTGGCGCCGATGGCCCAGAGACCGAACATGATAAAAAGGAACTTGTCCGAGTTCATAAAGTTGACGGCCACAACATCGTCCTTCTTGACGCCATACCTCTTGCGCATCCACTCGCCATATCGCAGCGCAAGCGTGTACACCTCGGCGTATGTGTACGAGCTGTCGCCGAAGCGGATGAAAGTGCGCTTCGCCGAGCTCGCATTCTTGGCGTGTTCCTCGAGCAGGTAGAAGAAGTTCAGCCTGCCGGTGTGACATTTGTAATGCATCCTGGCTATGGCGGGTAAGACACACGCCCCCATCTTGACATCGTACCAGACAGCCGCCTGGGCATTGATGTAAGCCAGGCCGGCTGCCGCCGCGAGCGACCAGGGAACTGAGTTTCGATACATGGTCAGAGGGTGTCCAAAGTTCAAGGATGAGCGTCGAGTATGGTCACGCAATCTCAACCGGAAAGAGTCGAGGCGAGACGGAAGAGAAAATGACATGGGATTTGCATGAAAGAAGGAGCGCCAGGTACGACTTACGGTGGAGGGGCATCGTGAAGATTTCACTTGGGAATTCTCCAAGTTGTCAAGGCAAGAAAAGTGACGATTGGGAGTGGGTTGTTGAAATTTCCTCGTGGTCGGGTGGTTTGAAGGTGGTGAGTTATGGGTGATGGGGTGACAAGGAAGTGAGGCGCATGCAGATCGAGCCGCAGCTGAAGAAGGAAGGAACCCGTCGCGCCTAAAAGCGGTGACGGACGAACAGTACGTCAATCCTAGGTCGAACGTCAGTCTCGGCAAGCTGCAGCCGATCAGATTCGCGAAGATGCTTGGAGACTGGTATCAGGTCGAGAAAAAAATTATAACAGAAAAAATAATGGTGATAAAAGAAAGAGTGCTCGTCCGGACTTGCCGTCGTCTGGTCCCAAGTCGAGCTGGCAGGTGCGCTGGCCTAGATGGATACCCTTTTCGGCCTTTTTTGGCGAGGAGTGGGACCAGAAGCCAACCTGAAGCCAGGACATCCGCGAGGCCGCACGGATTGCGGAAACGGCTTGGCCCGGAGGAACACGGGCGGATCTCTCAAGCTATGACCAGTGGCTGGTCCAGGAGCACAGCAAAAAAAAAAAAAAAAAAAAAAAAAAAAAAAA
>PYSS01000053.1:58397-225949 GCA_003049465.1 Magnaporthiopsis rhizophila | reverse complement strand
AAAAAAAAAAAAAAAAAAAAAAAAAAAAAAAAAAAAAAAACCGATGACGGTAGGCATAAAGATAAAGAATGGATACCTCGCTACCTTGACAGCAATGGGCGGGCCGTATACTACACGGTACTCGCATAGACCTCCCTTCCACCAGTCTACAAATGAAGAACTGTGCTACAGATATGTGAATGGTTGGGTGCGGGATGCCTCGGTATCGATGGCCCAATCGCGGTGTTCGCCCGTCCCAAGTGGTCTATATTTGAAATTGCTACCGCGCCATTGTCAAAGAACTGGGTCCTTTTGGTGTGGCATTTGGGACGAGAAAAAACGCAAGGGGGGTGTATATAAGGCCAAGACCCTGGACTTTTCCGTTTCAAGCAAGGACCCGGTTACCGTTGAGCATTTTTGTTTAGGCAGAGGGGGTGTTCCCTTCCCCTCATGATACAACAAGCCGAGGCACGTTGGACTTGGAGGGCCCTTAACCTTCTGGCCTAATCTATATCCGATGATGCGGGAAGCGAGATGGACGAATAAAGTAACATGACCTGTCTTGATATAAGATGTGGCTGGCTTTTCCCGGCTACTTTTTCTGTGGTGGCCTTCCGCTATTGGGTCGTCGAATTCGCTTCCTCGACGTCGAGCCGAGTTGGCGTTGCGGACCGCGGTCCGAGTAACACCGTGGCGCAGGTAACACGGTTGGGACCTCAGGCAGCAATAGCCGAAGTTGTCGGGTAGTTTCCAAATGCCCGACGTCCAAAAATCCAGAGGGTGATATCGTTAGTGCCGTTATTACACGTCAGGCAGGAGGTAGATAGGTACCCAGCTCCTTGTCGGTAGATGTGCAGAATGGTCTGGGGAAACGGGGCTTTTTTGCTCTTGGAGAGTTCTTGGGTGCAGCGACTGCTTCGGGAAATTTGTACGTTTTACGTCGTACAGCGTAGCACGTACCCCCCAACTCCAGCTCTATTTCAGCGACAACCCACCCCCGCGGGACCGCAGAAAGTGAAGGAGCAAGGTTCACGTGAAGCCGAAAATGGGTTATGCAAGAGTTGGGGATGCTTGACTGTCGACCAGGTTGTGTCGGGCGGCGAGCACTTGTTTGTGAGGGGTAGCAGGCATTGACCGCCAATCAAGACAAGAGCTTCCCGGCTTGTCCAAACCGGGGACCTGGCTTGTCCGCCCGGCAGTTCCTATGAAGGTGACGCAAAGAATAATGCGGGGAGTGGGTGGCCTTTTGCTGTCCTCGAGTTTTTTTTTTTTTCCTTCTCTCTGGTTGGTCGCGTTACACGTGACCATTGTCAGCTCAAGCTTGGAAACGGGAGCCAATTGGGTGGAGCATGGCCCCTGTCCGTCATGCTGCGTACTCTGTCATCACCGTTCGCTGACAGCGTACCGTGGCATCGGTCTTGATCGCCCTTAACAACCGATCGTTGTAACAAAAAATCCTGCTGCCGCCGCCGATCCGAGCCAGAGCCCGAGCTGTGGGAAATGCCGCCATGTCGGCGAGAAATCGGAAGCCCGGGAGCAGCGATGCTGCTGTTGCCAACGATGCTGCCGCCGAGGTGACAGCCACGGCGCCCATAAAGCAGGGGGATGCTGCTACCAACGCCACCTCGCCCAACGCGCGGAAAGAACCGCCGCCCGAGAAGCCGGCCGATGCGCGGCGGCGCACATACGTTGTTCTGTCCTTCTGGGCCCTCATACTCTCCTTCGGCCTGCCAATATGGTGGCACACCACCTCGATCCACCGCGCGAATCTTCCCCTGGGCGACATGCTGGACTGGGCTGAGGGCAGGGTGCGTACCGACGCTTTGTCGTGGCTGGAGACACCTGTGGCTATGGCATCACTGACAGACTGGATTCCCTCCTGCAGGTGTGCCGTCCCGTATTTCCCCTCGCAGTGGCCCTTGAGACGGGCTCGCTACCAGACAACGAGGCTCAGGCCCTCCTGCAACAAACACAACAAAATCTCGACGGCCTGAGTGGCCCTTCCGGTCATCAGCTGCGCCTAGAGCTAGCCAGCCAGTCCAAGGCGGAAGATGACAGGATCGCGTTGACCGTCCGCCTCGCGCCTGGGGAGACCACGGCGTCCGCTCTGCACCCGGAGCAGCCCGTGCTCGATGTTAGCTACCTGCCAGACGCGACGTCCTCCCCCGCTTCCCTGTCGACCTTTGTTGCCGAACAGTTGCGCTCGACCTTTGCCGAGGAGCGCGTCATAATCTCCAACCTCATTTCGGAAGCCGCTGTTCTCCCCAGCGAGCAACAGCGGCAGCAGCACCAAGAGGAGCAGCGGCTTCAGGACCCCGAGGTTGCCGCGGCAGTGGCCAAGCGCTCGGCGCGGTCGGTCCGGTACTCGACAACCTACCACCTCACCTTTTCCCTTTTCACGGCCGGTTCCGCCCCGAGCGGCTGGGACATCGACGCGGCCATCGAACAATACATGCGCCCCGTTCTCGACGTCCTCGGGCCGATTCACAACTTTACGATCGACACCCAGATCCAGCTTTATGCCGCTCCTGGAGTGCAGTCGGAGCTTCTCAGCAAGGAAGACCTGTCTTCTTTTATCAATGCCGCCGAGTGGCCCCTTTCGCCGTCCATCGGTGGCGCGCCAACCATCCACTTTATCATCTATGTCGGCAACCAGACCATCGCCCTCGACGGCGCCTCCTCTAGCCCAGAATCCGGGGCGGAAACGGCGGCGCAAAAAGCCACCTCCCAGTCCTGGCTCATTCCCCAATGGGGCGCCGTATACCTGCTCGCCCCAACATCCGACTCGTCGACGCACGTGGCGGCCGAAACCCTCCGCGCCCCGATGCTGACCTTCACGTCGCACCTTCTGTCGCTCTTGGGCACGCCCAAGTCGGGCTCGCTGCCGCTGCGGCTCTCGACGCTGTCGCGCATCCGGGCCGCGGATCTGGTGCTCCGGGCCTCGTCGACACTGGGCTCGCTGGCGCGCCTGTCGCGGGCGCTGCCCGGGATAGCAATCCCGCGGTCCGTCGCTGAGGGAGTCGCGGCCACCATGGCGCACCTCCGCCTGGCCTGCGACGCGCTCGCCACGCCGCAAGGGTTGGCGCACGCGCGGGTGGCCGAGGCGGCGGCCGAGCGCGCCTTCTTCGAGAAGAGCATGGTCGGGCAGCTCTACTTCCCGGACGAGCACAAGGTGGCAGTCTACCTGCCGCTCCTGGGCCCCATTGGCGTTCCGCTCGTTATGAGTCTGCTGAATGAGCTCAAGGCGTGGCGGAAGCGCAGGCGCGAGGCGGCGGATGCGAAGGCCAAGAAGACGGAGTAAGGGAGTAGATCTGGGTTTGGTGCATGGCGAATACGGTCAGGCGGCGATCTGTAAGAACAGTAAAGGAAGGATAGAACAGAGAAAAAAGGTATCATGGACGGTTCGGTGCGCAGGAATCATGGTGATGCATTTGCATTGGATGTCGCAGGGTATCCGACACGCTCCTAACGGGTCGACGCAGAGCAGCACCCCTCGGGCAGTATTGTTTGCACTACCTGTTAAAGGTGGGAGGTAGGCCTCGTTTATCCTCGTGAAAGAAAAAAGACCAGCAGCCGGTTATCAAACCCTCCCCTTCACAGGCCAGGTCCCCATCTCCCTCCAAAACGCCCTCGAGTCCAGAAGCCTGCCCAGCCTCTCGGGCGGCCTAGGCAGCGCCCGCACGCCTTTCTCGTGCATCAGCTCGGCAACCCACTCCTCGTACCTCAACCCGTCCGCGTCCGCCTCGGTGACGACCCCGGCCTGCCTGGCCGCGACGGCCGCCTTGGTCTTGCCCTCGCGCAGCCGCGACCGCGCGTCGGCGCCCCAGGCCTGCATCAGATCCCACCAGTCGTAGCAGCGCGTGTCGGCGACGATCCACCTGCGGCCAATGATATTGTTGTTGTTGCTGTTGGTGTGAAAGTGGAGGTGGACGGCCAGCACGGCGCGCGCGACGTCGACGCCGTGCACGAGGTGCAGGGCGCCTTTCCCCCGCACGGCGTCCTTGGAGCGCGCGACGCGCAGCACCCAGTCGCGCGGGTCGCGGGAGTCGCCGTCGTACAGGCCGGCCAGGGCGAGCACGACGGCGTCGACGCCGCACCCTGTCAGGAGCTCGTCCTCGGCCACGGCGCGCGGGTTGGCCGTGTCGTAGGCGGAGGATTCGTCGTTCCAGCCTGGGGACGAGAAGACGCCCGTCGAGCCGAGCTGGATCCATGTGGTTGTGGTTGTGGTTGTAGTTGTAGTTGTAGAGGACGTGGTTGTAGTTGTGGTGGTGGTGGGCCGGGAGGAGGCGTACAGTGACGTCAGACGCCGGCTCTGGCCCTCGCCCTTGAGCGGGAAGGTGATGAGCACGGTGCGTGCGGTCGGCAGGCCGCGGTACGGCGCCGCCGGGTCCCCCGTCGGGTCCGGGTCAGGGTCGAAGCGGAACGGGATGGTGCCGTCGCGGCCCGTGGTCGTCGTGGCCGCCCACCGGACCTTGTTCTCGTCCAGCAGCGGCAGCAGGAACCGCGACGTCCAGCCGGCGCCGAGCACGAGCAGGTCCACCGGCTCTGGCGCCTGCTGCTGCTGCTGCTGCTGGGCAGAGGGCGCTGTTGCCATTTCGGGCACCCCTAACGGGACCGTGACCATGGTGTTGCGGCGGGCACTGAACTGGTCTTGAAAGCTGTCGACGTCCTGAATTAACGACTGTGTTGCTGGGAACACGAAGGTTTGCTGGGCAACCTCAGTTAATGTTCTATGCGGCATGTGCGGAAGAAAGTGGGGACGCGAGCACATGGAGCTCACCCCCGCTTCACCCGTGGTTTGCAGACATTTGGTCGTCAAGTTTCAGCAAGAGTGCAGAGCGGGAAAGCCTATTTGATTCTAGGTTCGCTTCCATGTCTTAACAGGCATTACTACGTATAATGAGGGATCTATGCTTATAAAAACGTAGAGACAGATCACACAGTTGCTACGAAAACATTTGTGCCAGGGCGGCGGTCTCGTTAAAAATATTATAAATAGCCTGTTGTCAACACGCGCAATGCGGGAGACTGGGGGTATCAACACATTCTCTTTGGCTCGTCCGCCTTGCGACAAAAAGGGTGCAAGACGCAGTGAAATAGGAAAAGAAAAGGGCTGCGAAGTGCCCTCCTGGTGCATCTGACACCACATGAATTCAAACACAACCAAGCACTCGCCATATATCCCCCTATGAGGGCGTTATACAAAGGATATTCGATAAGAACGAATTTGTGACAAGAGAAGACCAGGAAACCAGGGGCTGCGCTGGTAACGGCGACATAAACATTATGACTGAAAAGATGCGGTCAGGGTAATATGACAAGTAGGTGGGTAGATAGTCGTGTAAATGGTGAAGAGATGCCCCAAACGCCGCCGCATATGCATGGATATGATGATCCCCAGGGGATTATAGAGGTACATATGAAACAAAAAGGTAAACGTGACGAGATGTAGCAAGTAACAAAGGAGAAATAGATGACGGGGTATCAGTAGACACGGGCTCAAAGGGCCCAGAGCGAGAATCAGAGGGCAAGTGGATGTCTAAGGGCAATCTTTATGCCTACTGACTCGCTAGGTGGGGGGTTGAGATGATGATATAAGGGAAGAAGGGTCTATCCCTCCTCCTCCTCCTGAAGACCATCCCTGAGAGCATCCGTATCGACAGCGTCGGGCGTGACCTTGCTGGGCGGCCCCCGCTTCTGATGGGCGGCAAAAAACTCTTGGAACCCAGGGATCGCGCCGGCCTGGTTGATGCCTGCGGGGCGGGAAACTTCCTGCTCCTTGGGCGATTTTATGGCAGCCGCAGCAGCCGGGATCGTCGGTGAGGGACTGGGCGTCTTGGGCGTCTTAGGGCCGGTGGCCGGTGACGAAGAGCCCCCCCAGGGTCGCCAGGAGGCAAGCCTGCCTAGCGCCGAAGGCTGTCGGGGTGTCGACGTGGCCAAGGCGGATGTTAATGAGAAGGAGGAGCCCGAAGACGAAGTCGAAGGCGGGCCGCCGCCTGCTGATGTGATACGGGGCCGGGGCAGGGGCAGGCCGAGACCAAGACTATCGCGCAGCACGGCACTGCCGCTCTTGCCGTTTTCCGTCGTCACGGAAATGCTAGGCCGAGCGGTGACTGTCACGGCGCTGAGCCCCGTGCCTGCCGCCGTTGCGTTGATGTGTCGAAGCGTGAGCTGGCTGGGACGGGCCTTCAGGGTGTGGATATCGAGACCTCCCGAAAGAGATATTATGGATTCATGCGAAGTCCTACGGCGTAGATTGTGACGGCGCGTGGCAACTGGCGAGGTACCCATGGCGGACAAGGTGTCGTCGCTAGCCTCCTCGGCGTTGGCAGGGGAGTGGCCAAGGTGTCGAGCGGCCTTGTATGATGACGTGGGTGAGGGCGTGGGTGTAGAGTCGTCGTCGAAATTGGTGCTCGCAATATTCGGCACCGCAACAGGCGCCTGAGAAGGCTTGACGGCCGCATCCTGTTCGGGCGAGGGCTGATGGAAGCTGTGTGCTGAGGCATCCGACGCACGTCTACGACGAGACTGATCCCATGCAGGGGACGTAGGATCTGAAAATATGAGCGGTGATGGAGGACAAACGTCATCCTGCGCGACTCGTCCAAACATGGAATCGCGTGGGTTGGACTGGGGCGACGTGGGAACTGAGGAGGGGGCCATGTCGGACAGAGGCTCCGAAAACAGAGACCAGCGGTGTGTCTGGGCGGTTGAAACAGAGTCTCTGTGGCGGTGAGACAGCATCGCGGGTGTGCGCCATTGCCCCCCTGGAGGGGTTGAAGGCGATCTCGCGGGCGGGGTGAAGATGCTCGCGTTCAGCATATGCCGCTTCTTCTTGGGCTTCTTGACCTCCGGCTTGACGTGGTAGTGATGATGTATGTGCACCTCTTGGGAGACCTTCCGAGCGTGTTGGAGGTTGTGCAGGCGCGGCTGGATCTCTTCCTCGTCCTCCTCGTCGATCTCGCCGGTCCCGATTTCGGCCTTCAGCGTCGAGGCAGCGCTGGCATCCTTGTTGGTCACAGGCTGGTGGTGTTCGAGCTGCTCCCGGAGCATCTGGATCTCGTCGTTGCTGTTCATGAGAAGCTCGCGCAGTTCGGCAACTCCCAGCTGCAAGTTCGCGTTGTCCTGCAGGAGGTCGCGCACGAAATGCGACACGACGGGGTTGGTTGGGGGTTTGCCGTCGCCCATCGTCTTCACGGCTGCGGCGCCCTTGAGGCGGCCGGCGGCGGCGTTCAGGTCCTTCTCCATGGCGCGCTGCCTCTCCATCCTCTCGAGTACCTCGGCGTGCCGCTCCCGCTCTTCCCTGGCCTCTTGCTCTATCCTTTCGAGCTGCTGCTGGAGGTTGAAGACGCCGCGCTCGGCCGTCTTCCAGCGCTGAATCGCCGTGCGCGCATCGCGTTGCGAGTTGAAGAGATCATTCTGTATCCTCTCCTGCTCCCTTTCCAGGAACTCGAGTTCTCTTTCAAGCTCTGCCGCACGGGCAGCAGCGCCTTCGAGCCGCCTTGCGCTGACTTGGGTGGACTGGAGCGCGGCCTCGAGGCTCGTGATTCGGGTTTCGGCGTCGGACACGGTGCCGTTGAGCGCCTCGAGTTGATCAAGAAGGGCACGGTTCTCTTGGATAGTCCTGGCGTTGCCGGCCTCGAGCTCCCGCTTGTCGCTTTCCAACTCTTCTATCCGGTTTGTCAACTCGACTCGGTCGCGTTCGGCGTCTGCCATGTAGGCTTCGTGGCGGGCAAGCAAAACCTGGAGAGGCGATGTTAGACATGGGTGACCGCAGGTCGGCTGGGTTTCGCGGCATTTGTGCCCATCGATATTATTCGGCGCATTGGGCTGAAGATAGTGTCCCGCGGCTTCCAGCCGAAGTGGTTCGGACTAAGCATTCCACCAACCGTCGGTTGCATCACGAGGGGAGGCGGCGCTAGTGATGAAATGGAGGGACGTGGCGTGTGATGGAATGCTGAGGGCACTCGAGCGCGGGGAGACAGATATAAACAAATAACAGGAGACTCCCTGTTAGAAACAGAAGGGGGTGGGACGATGCGGCGGGATCAGACCGACTGGGAAATAAAAACGGGAGAAAACCAAGGAGATCACTTGCCTGTCCCATTTTAGCCGCCGCGTGGACATCCTTCTCGACACTCTCGAGAACGGCGCAGTTGTGTTTTAAAAAGACGCAGTCCGCACGGCCGCAGCAGCACTGGATGGAGGCAGGCTCCGAGCCCACGGCTGAAGAGATCGTGGCCATGGCGTCTGCCACAGCCGCCGCCGACGACTGGAGATGATCGGCCATGGTGCCGGCGCGGGAGCGAGACCGCCGGGCGAGGGGCGTCCGGGGCAGTGTTGCAAGCTAGGTGCCTAGGTAGGCAGGCCCTAGAAGTCCCAGCTTGGCTGGCGGACTAGGGTCGATGCCTCCGTCGCAGAGATAGACACAAGGCGCAAGAAACGGCAGCTGGCAGCATGCTCGCGGAGAGAGAACGACGGTGACGGGCGGAGAGACGGAGTTCGCTCGTTGCATGTGCGGACAAGGTCGGAGGGAGTGAATCACAGGCAGGCGGGCGGGTGCTGTGCTGTGCTGGCTGAAGACTTTAGTGCAAGTTCTGCACAGCGGTGTTCCTGGCGCGGTGTGTCGATTCGTGCGGAGTGGCGGGCGGGCGGCGAGTGGGCTCTCTCCCTTGTTGATCGTAGCTGAACCTAGCAGTCGGTCCACCCGTGGTGTGCGCCACCGCGGAGGCGTCGACAACACATGGCCGGCGAGGGCCGTGAAACGGTTGTGTCTGGAGAGAGTTCCAGAGGCTGTCACCCAAGGGGGAAAAAAACTATTCAAAAAGAGATGAGAAGAAAAAAAGAAATGCTGGCGTCCGAGTAAGATGTGTAAGGATATTGGATATCTGCACAAACGAGGAGGAGTGGGTAGGAAGTCCGTTCTTTCATTTCACAAGTGGGACCACACTCGATAAGGATTGTTTTTATGCCGGGCTCATCTTGGGGCGTGCCTGGCGTTCCTGGCCAGAGCTCCGCCCCCAAAGCATGGCCTGCCAGGGGCGCGTCAGGCATAGCCCGTCCAGCCACTCCACCCCTGCCCTATGACGAAAGGCGACCCGAATCCCCGGCCCCTCCACCAGCCATTTGTTTGTGTGCTTCCTTTTTGGTCATTGGTGCGTGCATTCCCGTCATTTCGTTTCCTGCTTACCTCTGTTCGACTCTGAGTCCCCAAGGCTTGATACATATCACAGTCATCATGAGCGGCTAGGCTAGCACCAAACAAGCAGCGTGCATCTTCTTCCAAAGACGCACGCTAGAAGCCGGATCGAGCGGGAGTCGGAGCGGACTTTGGCAGTCGCATGGCGGCCGCTCCCTTTCCAAGCGGCAGACGCAGCTTGAGATGGGCTGCTGCAGGCACGCCCCAGTATCTGCAGGTGGGAAATTCCTACGCCAATCACTGTTGGCACCGAGAGCGAATTAGGTCATCTTGGCGCACAAAAACACCCGGAACTGGCGCACATTGGTCTGTGCCATGCATGTGGGCATCTGCAGCAATCAATCATCTGACTGGTCTTGGCTGGAACAGGAGAGCGCCTGGTCTCGGTCTCCCGTGGGCGCCGCCCAAGAATGCTGATGGGATCAAGCGGAGTTCGTTGCGGGATTCGCGTAGGGAATTGACCCCTATGTGATCTGAACTATGACACTCTCGGATTTGTGATGACAACCGCCACTTGTTTCTCACTGTTCTTCGGAGATATGCATCAATCTTTATCTACACTCACTTCTTGCCCTCCAATAGGTCCTTATAATAATACGGATGGTTAAAGGTTCCGTCCTACAAGTCTAGCCGAGTACCGAAGGCACGAACCACATCATAATAGAGATTCGTATAAGCAAGCAGTAACAAGGTGCGCACGAATTCAGGCGCCCGCCGCAAGTTCCACGTCCGCCACGAAATGCATCCCTCCCTCGCATCTCCACCCTCCGGCCACCTTGTTCCAGGCGTAGCCGTTGACGCACCGACCCATCAACTGCAGCGCCGATTGCAGCCTCTCCTCGTCCTGCCTCAGCTTCTGGATGGCGGTCAGTTTTCCGCTAAGCTCGTCGCAGAGCCCGTCGAGGTCGTCGCCGCCCCCGCCGCCGCCCGAGGGACCGCCTCCGCCGCCGGCGTTTGCCAACGCCGCCGTGGCCGCCGAGAGCTCCCGCTCGAGCTTCTTGATCTCCTCGTCGCGCTGACTCTTGGCCTGGAGCGCCTGCTTCTTGGCCTTCTGGACCTCAGCCCAGATGGCGTCGGACGTGCCGGCCTCGCGGACCGCGGGCGCGCCGTGTGCCCGGCCCGTGCGGACGCAGATGTCGGCCGGGTCGCCTGATCCCAGGGGAGGGGCGGCTTGGTGGTCCTGATGATGACGGTGCTGCTGGTCGTCGGCTCGGGTGCGGCGGCCGTTGGTGGCCACGGTGGGTGCGGCCGCAACGTCGATGGTCGTGTCGGCGGCCGGTGGTGGCGGCGCCTGCTGGGGCGCAGCAAACGTCGCGGGCGGCTGCGATGCCAAGGCCAGGTTCGCGGCGCCGGTCGGCGCCAGGCACCGATCTCGCCGCTGGGTGATGAGCTCCAGGAGGCACTCCAGGACCTGCTGGACGGTAACGACGCGGTTTTGCCGTCGCTCCGGTCCGGACGACACGAGGAACTTCCCCAACATCTGCTTCGCCAGGTACTTGACGTCGCGCGCGTTGCCCCAGCCCGGTACGACCTGCAGCACCTGGAACAGGCGGACGACCTTGACGTAGTCGCGGTTGGAAGGGTCGCGTAGGAAGTTGCCCTGCGCCTCGATCTGGTTCTCGTCCAGATCGCGAAGCAGCAGCGTGATGCACTCCTGCGGCAGCAGGTTCTCGAACACGATCTCTTCGGGAAAGAGGCCCGAGAGCACTGGGTGCAGGTTCATCAGGCAGTGCATGTCCTGCTTGTACCCGGCAAGTATGACCACCATCTTTCCTGCGTGCGACGGCTTGGCGAGGAACTGGATGATCTCGTCAACCGCCTCGGCGGCGTACTGGCCGTATATCAGACGCCAGGCCTCGTCGATGAACAAGACCTTGCCGATGGCCTTGTCGAGCACCTTCCGGGTCTTCGGGCACGTCTGGCCAACATACTGGCCCAGCATGTCCGTGGCCGAGACTTCGATGACTTCTGGCGTGGCCAGGAAGCCCATGTCGTAAAAGATCTTGCCCATGTGCTGTGCTGTGACGGTTTTTCCAGTGCCTGAGCGTTTGCGGTAGGGTGATTGTCAGCTTGTGGTATCCCAAATCGTGCATAAACACAGAGCGCCTGGGGCTCGAATCACGAGGACGGACGGATAGAACGTACCTGGGAACCCCTTGAACACAAAGTTCGTCGGAACGTGTTCCCTCGGCTTGAGGCCCTGCCTCCTAGCACCGAGGGAGCGAGCCTGGTAGCCGGCCAGCTTCTCGATGATGCTGTCGTGCACTCGGCCCCGCAGCTCCTGGCGACTGTCGACGCCGTCGCGGGTGCCCCTGTCATGGTCCTTATCGAAGTCCTGGGGCTCGAGCTTGCCGTCAAAGGCTTGCTCGGCCACGGGCTTGGCCGACTGTCGCATCTCGTAGTGCCTCTTGGCGATGGAGAGCACGGCGTCGACCTCTCCGGCATTGGTAAAGTTCGGGCGCATCAGAGCTCGCTCCAGGACATCCGAGGCCGTCTCGAGCGCCGGTGCCGTAGCCTCGATGTCCTGCTCGCCCATCTTCTTCTGCATTATCTGCTGGAGCTGACGCAGGTCGAAGTTCTCGAAGCGGAAAGGCGTGGTGATGGGAAATCGCCGCGACAGTCCCGGATTGACGTTCTGGAACATTGTGTTCATCCTGTCCTCGTACCCCACGAGAATGATGCAGCGGTCCTCCCCGGGAACGCCTTGGATCATGGCGACCAGCGTGTCTATGACTCCGGTCTTGAACTTGTCCTGTTCTTTACTGGCATCGCCTGCGTCGAGCATGTAGGCCTCATCGATAACCAAGACCTTGCCGACGGTCGCCTCGAGGATCTTTTTTGTCTTGGCCTCGGACTTGCCCAGGCACTCGCCGATGAAATCGGCTGGGGTTTTGAGCACGACTGCAGGAGAAAAGAGAGTTAGCAGTGGTTTCGGACGAAACAAAAGTAAGTATAAGCAGGTAGCCATACCGTCACCTCGACTCAAGAGCCCAATGTCAGCGAGAATTCGACCATACAATTTGGCGACGGTAGTTTTCCCTGTTCCCGGCGCGCCAACGAAGAGTTGGTTCAGGGAGAACTGAAGGGGCTTCTGCTCGTTCAGTTCACGGTGATAATTGAGCTGCGTCATTCGGATCATGCTCTGCACGCTCTTCTTCACCGACTCGAGCCCGATGAGCTTCTGCAGCTCAGTTGATGCCGGGCTCTGCGCTGCCGCCATCGACGGCTCGAAGCCGATCATGTCCTCCTTGGAGAACAGCAGAGGGTCTGGCCGCTTGCCTTCCCGTTTCTCTTTGGCGATGCGCCGCGCCTGGCGATTGGCAATCTTGGCGAGCAGGTTGTTGACTTCTCGGGCGTTGCCAAAACCGCGGCTCCCACGGGCCTGGCTGAGGCGGCGGATGGCGATGCGCATGTACAGCCCGTCCATGCCGTCCTCGACCTTCATCTTGCCCTTGTACTGCCTGTTGATGTTGTCGACGAGGATCTTGCAGAGCTCGGCGTCGCTGAAGTCGGCAAAGTTCATGCAGTGCGGGATGCGGCTGGACAGGCCCGGATTGTGCTCGTAGAGCGACTCCATCTCGTCCTTGTAGCCGACAAAGACGACGGCGAGCTTGCCGATGTTGTTCTCCATGGTCGTGAGGATGAGATCGAGAATCGACCGCCCCACGCCCTCCATGTATGGCGCTGTCAGCTGGTATGCCTCGTCCACGAAGAGCGTCCCTCCGTCTTGTCTTCCCAGCATCCTCCTAAACATCCTCATGGTACCCCCTGAGCCCTTTGTGCAAAGCTTGGCACCTGAGGTCTCCTTTATATAGTCGGATCCGACGACGCCGACCGAGGACAGGAATCTGCCGTACAGGCGGGCGACTGTGGTTTTCCCTATTTGCAGGCACGCGTATTAGCAAGATTCACCAGGAAGAGGTTGTAACCCGAGAGGAGAGTACGTGCCTGTTCCAGGATTGCCCTGAAAAACAATATGGAACCTCTCGTGCGTGAGATCTCGTCCCTGTTCATTGCATAGATCAACCTTGGACTTGATGTCCAAGAATTGGTTCTTGACATCTTCGAGTCCTTCGAGAAGCATCAACTCATCAATGACATCGCTGGTCTCGCCGTGCTCCTGCTTCCTGCGCTCCCATTCTGCGGCGGCCTCTGGTGGCTTGTGCTCAAACGGGTTGTTGAAGGGAGGATAAACCGGCTCAGGGGTCTTCGGGGGAGACGGGGCAGGAGTCGGAGCCCGGCTGGTGCGAGATGATTGGAGCACCGGAAGGGCGGGGGAGGCTGGGCGGCTAGGTGACGGCACAGGAGCCGGCTCAACCTGGACTGGTGCTTCATTGGAAGGTTCCGAGTCCTTCGGGCCAGGCAGGGGAGGAGCGCCGTCCGAGGGGACGGCATTCGGGGAGCTCGATGAAGAGTGCGTGGTGGCTAGGTCAAGGGTTGCTGTTGGTGATCGGGCATCGTCTTCGATGCCAGGGGTAGTCTCGCGGGACGCCGGCAGAGGAACCGAGTCTGGATCCACTAGGTCCGGCTCCGAGTGGGTCACCAAAGGAGATGCAGGTTGCGGAAGGTCAGCGGCCGCCGAGGTCTCAGGAGTGCCGGAATTGTCCGCGGAGGCCTGTCCGACTGGCTCTGATCCTGAGTCGGGGATGTCTGCGGGCTCAGCGGCAGAGTCTTGTGAGAGCAAGATCTGAGGAGTCGTGACAGGCGGCCTGGCGACTGGCTGGTGAACAGCTGGGGCTTGGTCCAGCTCCGAAGAGGCAGGGTCGATATGATGGGATTGCTTGGATGAGGGCCGTGTCTGGGTCTGTTTCTCATCTTGGTCAGGGCACGGGGAAGAAGAGACGCTGGTAGGCCCTGTCGAAATGGCGCTGCCGGGAGTTGTCGGCCTCGATCCTCCAGGGGTCGCGTCGTTTGGGGCTGCTACGACGGCTGGGTGAAGGAGGTCCATCTCGATCTGGGCTTGAGACATGAGGAACAGAGAAGGGCTTGGAAAGCTTGGATGTTCTATCAAGACAGTTGACGAGAAAAAGGCAGAATTTGTCTCGATGTGAGGGTCGGCCACTGAAGCGGGCCTTGGTGTCGGCTAGATCCTTTTGATATTCTGATATTGACCTGGACGGAGGGTCCTTAGAGCGTGTAAAAAGTCCAATCATATACCGTTGATACAAGATAACGTATGACGCAACCCCTCGCTCTAGGCTTTTTACACATGTCTGGGGCTCTGCGACTGCCGCAACAAGGCGGCCCCAGTTCGCACACAGCAGAGCGCGAGGCAACCTTGGGCCTAACGCAGGTTGGAGAGGATTCGTCACTATAGAAAAAGTCTGAGGATTGGCGCTGACAAAGAAGTGCAGTTTTCGATGCCCAATCTCCTTCGACTTTTGAGGCGATGTCGCGTAGTTTTCACAAACCCAACCGTTTTCAGCTCCCCACAGCGAGCCGCTGCATGAGGCGTGCAGAGGGGCTGAAGAGTTGGAAACTTCCTGGCCAACCACACAACATGGATTGATTGCCTGTGCCAAGGCCCCTCACGAGGCCTCCAGGCCTCCAGTCATACACCATCATCGTAAACGCGGGCAGTCAGGCAGACACTGGGCGTCGCCGGCAAGGTCCAGGGAAACATTCCAGCCTCACTTATCCGCAGTCACCTAGGAGTCACGAAATTTTTTGTTGAGGTTGGATGTGGCAAACTTCTGCCCGACTGGGCGTGCCCAACGCACCCCAGAACGATTTCGCAGTGTGCAGCATCACAGCCTGCGCGCCTGAGAGGCAGCACGGCTGCCTCTCGATGGTTCGCGACCTTCAGCCTCCCTTTTGGCTTGATGAGGCACCATGGTATAAGGGGACCTCGTCCATCCCTTTCTACACTGGCTCCTGTCCCTCCTTGTCAGAGCCGTTTCTTCAACTGCCACCCCTAACTCCCTCTAGACCTCCGCCAGTCTTCTGCCCACAATTGTCTTCTCAAGCATATTTGAGTTTACCCTTCTTAGAATTCTCAGATACATGCCCATGTACCTCCCCTGAGCACAGTACCCACTGGCCTATGCGCAATGGCGGACTCTCCCGATGCATTTTCGTGGCTTCAAACCGTGTCATCGGTTGCATCAGCCATCATCGCCATAATCACGCTTGTAACGGTCTACATCGCAGCTATGCAGCTCGCCACGCAAAACAGACTGTACCGGCTGGGCCTTTCCAGGCAAGCGGTCGGGCCCTGGGAGCCCAAGGTTGCCAATTCGACGCTCCTCGGCCTTCGAAGGAGAGTCTATGCACCAGCCATCAGCCTCACCGGCTTGGTTAAGGGCAACTGGAAGCCCCGGTTCACGTTCCCACGCGGGTTCCCGGAAAAGCCGAATGCGAGCGACGAGGAGGCGGAGAATCTCGTCCAAGCCAAAGCCAGCTGGGTCAACTTTATGGAGGCGCTAGGGCTGTCTCCTGAAAGCCAAGGCTTTTACGAGATGCAGGACGCCTCGGAGCTGGTCAACCGCGCCGTTCCCATGGCTTGGATAGGCAAGGACCTCGTCGGGATATGCTCCATCCTCGGGTTCCAATCCCACGAGGACAAGCCGAGCTTCAAGTCCCCGATGCCCTTGCCTATGCAGTGGTCGGGCCCGCTGGGCTGGCTGCAGTTCCGCGCCAGTGCGAGCGGCTGCATTGCAGAGTTCCGCAGGCGAATGTCGCAGCCCGACCAGATTCTACGCAGCCAGCACATCTATTGGCAGGATTACCCGGTCCCCTCCGAGGATCACTTCCTCCGCTCCCGGCTGTGGAACTCGATTGGCGGCCTTTACCTCCCAGACGACAAAATCCTCTACCTTGGCGGCACCAACAGGCACGAGGGCCCACGGGACCAGGAGGATCCAACGGACGCCCATGAGCTGCGTCCGGAGGAGCTGCTCCGGGACCTGACCTCCCAAAGCCTCTCGAACGAGGAGATCATGCTCAAGCTCTTCGGGAAGAAGAAAGATCGCCCCAGGGCCCTGCAGCGCGACGCCGAACGCGACGGGCCCGGCCAGGCCCGGCGCGCCGACGAGCACGAGATGCCGGAATCGTTCGAGGCCCTCTTGCGCGGAAAGCTGGACACCAACGAGAACAATATGGAGGTCTTTCGGCCGTGTCCCGGGCTGCTGTCCGTCGCGATAAACGGAGAGTTGGCGCACAGCCGTGGACTGAGCACGGAGAACTGCCAGGAATACGACCGCAAGTTCGTCGACAAGGAGGACGTCGACCTGGTCAAGTATCCCCACAACCTCGGCGAATTGTACATGGACGAAACGCTCTTCAGGCTGATGAAGGACGCGCTGCTCCTCGTGAAGCCGGACGGGTTCTACTTCGCACCAACCTTCATCTTGTCCGCCGACATCCGCAACGCCTACCGGCACATTGAGGAACAGTCCAACAAGCTCATGCGCATCTACCCCGCCGTGTACGAAACGTCGACGGCGCCGGGGACGCGCCGCCCGCAGCCAGACGAGGACCGCCTGCGCCACGCCATGTGGCTCTGCAACGAGCTGCAACGCACGCGCAAGACGGGCCGCGCCGTCTTTTCGGTGGACGACATGCGGCTCCTCGCCAAGGTGTCCAACGCGCTCAAGAGCATCATCACCCCCGCCCAGGGCCCCGACGGGAGGGACATGGTCTGGGCCTTCATCTGCTGCCCGGACCTGTCGCGCGACATCCGCGAGTCTCTGAGCTCGGCCGACGCCGACGCCCTCGGCCCATACCTCACCGCCAAAGTCAAGTGCAGCGACGGCTGGCTGGACTGCGCCTCCCTGCCGGGCATGGCTGCCCTTGGGGACGCGACGATGACGACGACGGCGACGACCAGCAGGTACCGCACCCCGCTCGTCGCGGACGGCGAGTACACCGGGGCGCAGGTGCTGGCGGCGCTGTCGGACGTGTTCATCACGTACTACTGGATCGAGAAGAGATGGATCACGGACGTGGCCATGTACGACGCCACTATACCGCAGAGCGTTACCATGTGTTAGAGACGCTCGAAGTTTGGTGAAATGGCATGGAAGGAATGGAGGCACCGAGATGGTATGCAGTTAGTGGTGGGGTCTCAGAGGCCGGATTCGAAGTAGCCAACGGTGTAGAGGCCTCCTTGATGCAAAGGAACCGGCGGGGTTGGCACCCTGTAATGCAATGCGACGCGACGCGCACCCCTTGCCCACCTATCAACAGGTATAGCCGCGCTCAAAGCCAAAGTCGGTCGACTATGAGCGCTGCCATATCGTGTTCTCGTGGCCGTTGATAATGCACATCGTGAGGTACAAAAGGACCGTTTGGAAGAGGAGAAGCCTTGACCCCACTCGAGCAACCTTACAATCAGGAAATATGTTGACCGAGCACCCGACGGGAATGGACTCGTTCACATGCGTCCTCCGGAAATAAAGTCGATCGCCAGGGCTTGCTTGGCCCGGCCTATCATCGGGTGGTTGCGGCGGACCAGATCGATATCCCCGCCTGCGGGAATGGCGGGATACGGGGTGGGGATCAATCTCCTGTGCTCCTTCCTGCCTTGTTTGTCCAAACGCCCCGACCACATAAAAACTAAGACGCTTAATTGTTCGCTTCACCAATGTAGTTGCAGCCAACTCAAAGGAGAAACGATAAGAAGTAGTTAGAAAAGCCTCAATTAGGATTTAAATAAACACTTCTTTTTTTGTATAATATGCTGTTTGTTTGAGGTATGATTGATTGAAATCGTTGCGTTGTGCACTTCTAGAAGGAGACAGGTGTAGGACTAGGTGCTGCCAAACATCACATTTTTTATGCGGGCGGGCTGCCAGAAAGGCGGGGTGTCATGCGTTCTCCCGTCAGGAGTTCGTGCTAATTTTTCGGCCCAATGTCGGGGAGCAGGGAGTTGGCTGGGCTCAACGCCTGTTTTCCGTCGGTTGGGGCAAACAAAAAACAAGGGGGAGCTCGATCGGATCGGATGAGCATGGCATCAATCATATAATGCGGTGTGGATGGACCCCTGAATTTATGGGGATGGGGAGCCGGATTTTACTGGCGAAGGGGCCATGACAAATGCGTGGATAGTCTTGCGTCCATGTTTACAATATCTTTGATTCCTCTTTGGGTCGCCCCTTTTTCTGGCGAGATCGACAGCGGTCCAGGGACACCCCATCCGGCCATCCCGTCTCGGGAATGGGTGCCTAGGTAGGCAGGTCGGCAAGGCGTCTCCGCAGGCGGCAATCGGACAGGTTGCGTCACAGGCCGTGGTCGGTGGGGAGTCCCCTCCCCGAGCCTGATCCGGGCATCCGTAAGGCAGGAGACATGGTGCCAAATATTACTATCAGGATCTTAATGAACCAGCCATGTGCTTGCGGTCAACACCAACCTGCAGCCGCAATGGATATCAAATGCTACGCCGGCGTTTGCCCAGCATACCTATATGTGGAAAGGGTTACATCCCAGACACAACAAAGCATCCAGCATGGACGGCATGCCCGCATGGAAACTGGGGATCGGCGGTAAACGACAGGAAATGAATTTTCATGCTCGTCGAGGTTGACTTGGGGCACAGGGGACATGTGAGCAAAGACTTTGCGTGTGTGATGCATCGGTCCATTGGTTGTTCGCAGTATATAAGAATCCTTTTCGTCCCCTCAAGCCTTCCCTCTGATTTCCTTCCTTCCTCACCCACCATCACCACCACAGCTCCGACTCCTCTCGGCTCATCAAATCACATTCGCTTTTTACTCCCTCAACCAGATCACAACGATCACCAACCGCCAAAATGAAGTTCTTCGCTGCTGTTCTGGCCCTGGCCACCGTCGCTGTTGCCGCTCCCTCCAACCCGCCGTATGTGCAAACCCCCCCTATCGTTGCCCTCGTTTCGCTCGGCCTTGTCCGTCCATGAGAAGCCACGGACACGCTAACACGCCCCGGGATTTGCCCCCGGCCGCTAGGAACTTTGTCAAGGACAGCGTGGCCTGCGCCTGCGTCAACAAGGCGGGTGTCTATGTAGCCGGCGACATCTGCACCAAGAGCGGTGGCTGGGTGACCAGGGACCTTCCTGGCGGCCTGGTAAGTCGCGCATCTGTTCAAGGACACGCTCCAAATGAAGGGCGATATCGGTGCCCTTCAGTTTCTTCTTCGACTGACACCCGCGTCTTCCCCTCTCCAGTGCTACCCGCACACGCCCTCGGCTGCGGACATGACCAAGACCATTACCGACGCCTATTGCAAACAAGAATATGGACAGCACGGCTGGGACAAGGCGACCTGCAGGCCCGTGAAGCTCTGCGAAATGTGGCCCGGCGAGATCACGTTTAAGGACCAGTGGATCGAGTGCGAGTAAGGGGTGGGTTCTGGGACCTCCATGGGGAGGAATCGTCTCGCGCGGCCCTCAGGGGGAGCTTTGCTCTCGATTCTTCCTGGCTCGCCGAAAGGTCGGTAGTCTCGAAGGGCCGCCGGGGTCCAAAGCTCGAGTGGTGAAGCACGGTAAATGATGATGCATGATGGTGCGGTTCGCCCGCAAGACAAATACGTACCTGCCTACCCGCCTAGATGGGTATCTATCTAGGTTATTAATGCCACATAACCCACCTACCTTGTGCCCCAAACGATTAAATGTTGGTGAGAGACATAACACATTACCCTCGTTGGACAGAAGCTTGGGGACAAAAAACTGGCATTTCTGGAGCTACGTCAGGCGGCCAGCTTCTGTTCACCAGACCACTTTGACCAGCCAGCAACTTTCTCTGTGGCTGCTGTTGGACGTTATAGCGTCCACCAATCATCCGCTCCATCTTGCACGCGCCACTGGGCCGTGCAGAAACGTGGCGCCGGTTCCATTCTCGCCGTGCGTACGCGGTCTGCAGGCGACCCGGCGCTTGTGACGCACGTGGGCGCTGCACGCGACAATACCATCGACACGCCAGGGGCGTCGCCACAAGCTGCGGGGGTACAGTTCACAGCTGCGAGTACAGTAGGCCGAGACTCGGGTCCTCCCGCTCGGCCGGAGGGCGCGCGGGGGACTGGTCGTCGACCGCTCCACTCCGGTACGCCAGTCTGTAAGCCAAGTGCCACGGCCGCTTTAGCGTCTCGGACGGGCGAATGCGCGTTGCTTCTGTCCCTTAGAGAGGTAATGTCCCATCTGCCTCCTTTCGCTCTTGCCTCTCCCTCCACCGCAGACCCCGCCTCCCTGTCATACCTGGGCGCAGCAAGGCGGTCTGCATCGGGATTAATTACTGTTAGCACATGCCCCGATGCCAGGCCTTGTACGAGAAGGATCTCTTGCTCGATCGTTGCGATCCTGGCCCGTCTTTGCGGCCTGAGACCCAAGTTCCCGGCGCCACAAAAGTGAGGCTAGTTCTCTACGGGCGGCAGCGATAGGCAACTACAACCAGTGACAACAGCATCCAAGCTCAATCCTTCAACTTTCCGAGCATTGGCCAGGCTGAGTATCTCTGTTGTGGCAACCGTTCCCCAAGCCTCCAGTCGGTCCGACCTAGATGCATGTCTCGGGGCTTCCAGGAGGGAGACTACCTAGCCCTGGATACACCGCCTGTATGTTGACGCGGACAATCGATCGCCGGACTAGCGTGTGTGTGACCGAGCCGGAGAGTCTTGAACTCCGCCGTTTCGTAATTGTCCTCGAGGGGCCAGCGAGCCTTGGCCGTACAACAGTCCGTAGCCGTAGCAGGCCGAGGCCTTCTTGTGTATAAAATAGACATATATCTCCTAGGCGTTCGGCTTCTCAAACCAAGTCTCCATCTTACCACATCCAAGCATCTTCACAGCACTGAATAGAATCTCAAAATCCAGCACAAAAAGTCTCGCCCTCGACACTTCTCATCATGTCTCTGCAATCAACCGACATCGCCGTCGTTTCGGCCGGGTCAACCATGTACGCCTACTTTCAGGGCAACGACACCAAGATCTACGAGGTCGAGTCCTCGGACGGCAAGGAGTGGACCAAGAGCTCCACCGTCGTCACAGACTCGGCCGACGGCAATGGCTCCGCTCTCACGGCGTACTACGTTCAATACGATGGAATGTTCGACAAGAAGTCGACTGTAAATCTGCTCCGTGTCTCCCCAACTTTAAGCAGAGGTTGGTTTGACTGATGCGCTCTCTATCTTTCTCTCCAGATCCATGTCTTCTTCCTAGACGGCCAGGGTCACCTCCAGGATAGGGTGAAGCAGCTGTCCAAGGGCGACGACTGGACATCCGGCGACCTGCCCGACGAAATCTCGAAGGCCCCCATCCAGACTTCGCGCCTATCTAGTGGCGTGTGCCACGACAGTTCCTCATGGCGCACACCAGTGGGCCTTCTTCGCCATGTAAGTATAAACTCTCCATGCCCCCCTGACTTGTTGGCTGGACGCGGCTCGCTTCTGGAAGACGCATGCTTGTTCATTGATCAATTGCCTTACACTTTAATTACTGCTTTGACATACATAGCATCAACCAAGAAACCGGCAGTCCTGAGGTGGCCGAGATCCGCAACGGAGCCGAGAGCTCTTGGAAGTGGGTTTACCGCAAGATCCTCCCCCAGGATCCCGCTTCCGCCCTGCCGGGGACGTCGATCGCCACCAACCTCAGCAACCCCACCACGCACCTGTTCTTCCAGGACCACACGGGTGATATCAACTACTACACTGGCGGGTACGAGAGCTGGGATAGTAAGTCAACTGGTTACCAACTACCTTTGCAAGACAAGCCCAGCCCCCCTTTTCAGACCACTAACCAGCTATGGCGGCCACCACAGGTAAGAAAACCCTCGTCACTCACGACAAGGTGCAGATATCGACACCGCTCTCCGCCAGTGATTCGGACAGGCAGGACTACCCTCACCTCTTCTACGTCGACAGCGGGCCCAAGTTCGCCATCCAGGACCATGTCCTCGGCGGCAGCACCACCAAGGTGGCCGACTTCGTGCCGGGCACCAGGTTCGGCGCCTGCAAGTTCGACGGCAAGGTGTACCTCCTGCACAAGTCCCTGTCCCACCCGACTGCCATCTCGACCGTGGTGTTTGATGGCTCGTCCTGGGCGGCTGGCGTCAAGGTTGTTGACTGAGTCTGCCGGCTGTCCGGAGCGCCGAGGAGATTGTCAGGGGTTGTGATCTGCAGTGTTCAGCTTAGTTAGGTGCCTAAGTACCTAGGTAGCCAGGTTAAGAAGTTCCTGCCCGAGTCTAATGAGACTTGACACTTGAATCTGTCCGCCAACCATTTTTACATACGAGGTCATCGAACTTGCTGGGCCTTATACAGCATAAAATCTGCACTTGAAAATCAACCAAAATTTGACCTTCAATTAGTATAATAACCTACACAAATCGACTTGTGCCATATTACCCATCCTCACTCCCTGAGGTGGTGCGGCTGCTGACTCATCGGGTCCGTCGGTATGTCGTCATAGCTCGGAGACAGGATATGCCCACATACCACTAGAAAGTCGGGTGTCCATACCAACAACCTGATCACGATGGCTTACAATTGATCAAAGTCTGGCTTTGGAGTGGACTGCGCGTCGTCATGAGTAACAATACTCACACCGAGGTCCTGGTGGTAAGTGACGACGACAGCACCCTTACCTCCTCCCCACCCTCATCCATGAGGCTCACAAGTTGACGTCAGCAGGCGGGCGCCTGTGCCGCATTTACGATAGACCTGCTGGTCTATCCCTTGGACACCCTCAAGACGCGGTGGCAAAGCCAGGACTACATCGACACCTTCAAGAGGTGGCCCGCGGCCAAAAATGTGCCCAAGCAGACCTTTCGTGGCCTGTACCAGGGCGTCGGGAGCGTCATCGTGGCCACCGTCCCCGCAGGCAAGAACCCACAACGCCGTGATTTGTTCCAAAGTATCGATCCCAAGCAGCGAGAGAATGATGGCGCTGATACGGAGCCACACACACAGCGGGCGTCTTCTTCAGCACCTACGAATCCGTCAAGTCGGCGCTGTCTGGCGCGCTGCCGGAGGGCGTGCCCAAGCCGCTGGTCCACTCGCTCGCCTCCGGGACCGCCGAGCTTGCCTCATGCTTAATCCTCACGCCCGCAGAAGTCATCAAGCAGAACGCGCAGATGATTCGCAGCTCGGGGGGTGGCGGTGGTGGTGGTGGCGGCGGTGGTACATCGCTACAAGCCCTACGTATGCTGCGGGCATCCGACGGCGGCGCCAGCCGCCGTCTCTGGACGGGATACACGGCCCTGGCCGCTCGAAATCTGCCCTTCACGGCAATGCAGTTCCCCATGTTTGAGCACATCCGCGCGTCGCTGTGGCGGTGGCGCGACGGCAGGCGGCGACGCAGGGAGCAGCTCGCCTTTCCGTCTCATCAGCGCGAGGCTGGCGGCGTCGACCCGGGACAGGGGCTCCTGGAGACTGGGCTCGTCAACGGGACTAGCGCGGCGCTCAGCGGGTCTGTCGCCGCGGTCCTGACGACGCCGACCGACGTGGTCAAGACTCGGATGATGCTCCTGGGCGGGAAGAGCAGAACCAGCGTTGAATCGGGGGATGCCAGCGGCAAAGTAAGGCGGAGAGCTGGAGGCTTGCAGGTCGCCAAGGATATCTATGCGGAGCTGGGGGTTCGCGGTCTTTTCCGAGGAGGACTATTCCGCGCGGGCTGGACTGCTCTCGGGAGCGGTCTGTACTTGGGAACATACGAGGTAGCCAAGGTATGGCTGAAAGGTGGCGAGGAGCCAGAAAGTGACGGTGTAATATAACGAAGGATTGGATGTCGTCTGCTCGGGCAGCAGGGTCGCCTTCGTAAGACGTGCTGGGTTAGCGGTTCGGTGTACCCTAAAAGATACAGCCAGCCTCCATGGCAAATAATGTGAGACATATTGGCGTTTTTGATTGTGGGCTGCTTTGGTACCATGCCGCTCTTGTTTTCCAGGCTGATATCAAAAGCCAGGAGATACTACCTAGACTCTCGAGTATTTATACCACGCTTGCCCGAAAAGAACGAGGTCCGGTCACAGCTCGATCACGCCCAAGGAAGGAAACTTGTGTCTGCTTTTGTATGCGGCTTGGCGGTGTTGGACACCTGTTGTCCGGGCTTGAGTTTTTGGGGCGTCCGCATCCCCGCTTCGGCGCCCATCGATGGCCCCGGATAGCCTCTCCGACTCCGGCGGTGGGGCGGTTATCTTGGCTATGTCGGGCCCTTTTTTCGGGCGATCCCGGCCACGCTTGGTGGTGGTGTCGGCGGACACCTCCGCGGGCTTTTCGGGACTAATAGGACCTCGCCTGAGCGTGGTGTCGATCTCCCGCTCCGTGCTAGGGGGATCATTCACCAGTCTCGTTTTTCAGCAGCCACGGCCTCGTCCCGGATGAACCGTAGGGGACTCTGCGACTTCTGGCGAAACGCATCCGCATGTTCGGCGGGCGTCCTTAGGCGAGAAAGGCACGGCCTGGCGCTTTACGCTTGCAGTCCTGTCGCTATGGCAGAGCGCGAGCAGTTTAGGAGTGTCTGGCGGTGGGCTCGTTGGTCTCCTTGGTCGGCGCGTTGCAGGCCGTCGATGGGATATTTTCCTGGGTTTCAGACACCGAATCCCTGGCAACGGCTTTAGACCAAAGCCACAGGCCTGGACGCCGGTTCGCCGTAGCATCCCCTTCCAAGATCTGTGCGGAATTGGCGACGGAACTCCGTTTCCGAGTCGCCCAAGTAGTTGGGGCGAGGTATCAACAAATCCTTCGCACGGCGCGCTATTTCAGCCATTTTTTCGTGGTCCAGAGGACCCTCCACAATGTCAAGCACCCTCCGTGACAGGCCCACGACATCCGGATCACGACCGTGCGGACGCGGAACAATGACTTCTTCATCTGCCTCTTCCGGCTCGGTCGAGGATTCGCAGGGAGGGGGCGAGGCTCTCCGCGATGATCGAAGCGTCTGAGCGCACGATCGCGCAGGCACTCGTCGTTGGCGAGAGCCTCGAGACGGGCTGGGCCACGTCACGGAGAGCATCATGGATATTGCATATTGGCGGCTAAGGTCGTCGGATGCTTATGCTGGATGGCGCCCTCGTTGCAGCCGGCATTGGCGGTTTGGCAAACGGAGGCCACGATTGCGGTTGCACTTTTGGTAACGGACGGTGTTATGTGACTAGAAGTACCACATCCGGGGAGCACAGAACTATTGATCGCTTGGCGTTCCTGGGTCCGCCGCCGGCCTCGACGCACGCGCAGCCATGGTCGGCAAAACCACTTCCACACGGGGAGGAGAAAAGCCTGGTGATGGGCGTCCGGATGGGAGTGAACCCATGGGTCGGCAGAACCATGCAACGTCGGCCCGGAGAATAGGTGGGATTCAGCGGGCGAAGAAAAAAAGTGTCTAGAAGCGGCGGGGCGGGAGGGCGGAGTGTGAGTTTTACATACCAAATCGGCTTTGCCAAAAAAGATGGATTATCCGCGGAGTTGACCCGGCGGTCGCCAATGGTCTTCGCGTCTGACCGATGGCTCGGAGGTCGCCGTATCTGTGTCAGCAGTGCTTGCTAAAAGCTGCGCTTGACTCTTATCAACTGGCAAAAGAAATGAAATTGCGACCGGGGGAATGCGGCCGGGGATTTGGTAGGCAGGCCATGGCATCAGTCGGCGGCCGGATGACGCGATTAGCAGCAAAAGGACCAGAGTTTCACCTCGGCCAGGACAAGGCGGGACGTGATTGTGCCAGCAATGTCAGCCGAAGAGCCAGTCCCCGCTCACACAGGACATGCAGTGCACATATCGCAATTTCTCGACAGAACGCGCAACAGCATCCCGACGCTGACGACGTCGAGGAGCCCTCTTGAGTCTTGTCTCTTTCCTAGGCCAAGCCAAGACCACCTTGGGCGGATGCAACCCAGCCAGCGGCGGGCGCATAGAGGCGCCCTCCGGAGCCGGAGCTGCAGCCTCTGCTGGCGGGCCTGACCTTGACTAGACCAGATGCACGGCGGAAGAAATCGGTCGAAGGTCTTACTTATAAGCCATCGAAGGTTCCTCCTGATTTCGAGACCGCTGCTTCTCCTGCAGCCCATCTCCACGCCCTGCAGCAGTCCGTCCCTGAACCATCGAGGTACCTTGCCAGACTCACTTGCCTCACTTGAAGGCCTAGAGCATCCAACCTATCACGCTCAGGGAGACAGCGGGGCACCGAGCAGCCCACGATGTCGGTCGCCACGGCCGCCCTCCCGACAGACCCTACCTTCAAGACAAAGGTCAGCAAGGCAGGAGCCTTGATGTCTATCACGGAGACAGAGATGTCATCTGCAGAGGCCTTCCAGCCACCACACGATAGCTCGAGATTCCTCGTCTCGTCGCCGTACACGGAGCAAGACCATCTCCTTGACTTGGACACGCTTGATGCGGAGAACAGGCTCCTCGCCCTAGCGTTGACGCGCATGCGGAACACGAGACGAGACTACTCGACGGCCCCATACATTGAAAGCTTCAACTGGACCGAGGTTTTGGACAGCCTAAAAAGCCTGGCACAGGCTGAAGGGCACGCATGGAAGGAGACTTCCTTCTACATCGTGGCCTTCAGATCGCAAATTCCGCCCAGCACCGTGTACGCCGAGCTGGGTGCTCTGGACGAGCGTGCTCATGCAGAAGCGAATGCGAGTGGCGGCTTCCTGAAGTGAGTTGGACGCAAGGACGACCTTGCACCAGAGAGAAATATCGTGAAGGGGCACAAGCTAATTAGGCCCTCGCAGATACTGGTTTGGGGAGCCAAACGCTGAGGGGCGCAACCTAGCGACTTGCGTGTGGGGGTCCAAGGAGGACGCTCGGCTCGGCAACGTCGGGCCTGCCCACCGGAAGGCAGCCAACGCAACTCGTAGGCTGTACACTAGCTGGGGGATAGATAGGCACCGACTGATTGTGCGAGATGATATCAAGAGTTGGGAGATCATCGATTGGGTTGATGAATGAGATCCATGTTGGTGTTGGAAAGATGGCAAGGGGGCGGGGGCATGCCCCACGGAATCTCGATAACGAAACGATACACGGAGAAACCCCCGGAACTTCGGAGGCAATGGTGGTGGCAAACAAAGAGGAGGAGAAAGAAGCAGCGCCAGGCAAGCGAGCTTGTAGGACTGACATTTTTTAGCGTTAGGCGAAATGCACTTAGCGACAGCACATCAGTTTCTTCTGTTTGGATTCCAGATCCGATTGGTACGAGAACGGAGGTTGAAGCAACCACGCTGTTTGAATCAGTGAACCGAAGTCGCGCAAAATCCTCCGACCTTCGCTTCGCGTGGGCTGGCGATGCAGCATGAAGACGCAACGGTGGAAAAGAAGAAAGGAAAGGAAGGGGTGGAAAGTCCAAGGCAAGAAAGTCAGCCACGGGTGGGAAAACGCAGTTAAAATGAACGGGGAGGCTCTGCTTTTAAAACGGTCCTGGATTGGCAATTGAAACGACAGAGACGTGGGGGCACAATTGGCATCCCGCGCCGTGAGGCCATTCAGGAGCCTGCCGACTTTCCCAATCTAGGCAACTTGCTGGGATGGCTCCACCGTGGCGTCCGGCGAATTAGGTAAGTCGCTCAGGCCCGCTCTTGCTGTTTTGCTGTGGGCTGGCTGCGCATGCCACGGAAGAACCGAATTTTCCGCGCACAACTCGAAAGAAAATACCAGCGCCCTGCCACTCAGCACCGCCAGCCAGCCTTTTGCGCGCCGCCACCACGACGACGACCGAAGCCCTCCCCCCAAGCTAACTACGCGCCGAGCCACGGACGCCGACACGATTCTGCGACAGCCGTAACGAACGCAGCCATGGCGGACGCTTCTAAAGATTCGCCCTTCAAGTCGGTGCAGGTCGAGGCACTGGTACGTCTGCCGCGATGTGCTTGCCCCACCACTACGTGCCCGTGTGTGTGGGCGCGCGCGCCCTCGAAGGCATTCGTTAGAGAGAGGGTTGCTAAGACAAGAAGGCGTGACGAAATAGGTGGTGATGAAGATCTCCAAGCACTGTTCGGCGACCTTCCCGACCATGGCCACCGGCTCGCTCGTCGGCATGGACAACGACACGGTGCTCGAGATCACCAACTCGTTCAACTTCCCCACCATCGACATCGCCAACGTTGACAGCCACCAGAGCGAGCGCGACGCCTCGGCCCAGGCCGCCGCTGCCCCCAGGTCCAAAGCCAACATCGCATACCAGGCTGAGATGATCAAGCACCTGCGCGAGGTCAACGTCGACGCTAACAATGTCGGCTGGTACTCGAGCGCCACCATGGGCAACTTCATCAACCTCAACTTCATTGAGAACCAGCACCACTACCAACGCGAGAACCCCAAGGCCATCGCCCTCGTCCACGATGTCAGCAGGAGCTCACAAGGCGCCCTTTCCCTGCGCGCCTTCAGGCTCTCCAACAACTTCATGGCCGCCTTCAAGGAGGGCAAGTTCACGACAGAAAAGTATGTTGCCGCTACCGTTGCTCCGAGACACTGTCCGCTCGCTGGCCACAGTCACAGGCGGCTATCGCTCGCGTTCGTGCGACTTACTAACGTCTCGTCGATAGCCTGCAAAAAATAAAACTCACGTACAAGGACATTCTGGTTGAGCTGCCCGTCATCGTACACAACACACATCTTCTCACCACATACCTCCATCAAATCCCCGCCCCACCGCCCGCCCAGAGTGAGGTGGACCTACCAATGTCGCTGGCGGAGCTGCAACGGAATCCGATCAGGGCCCCTGCCTACCCGTCACTCGACTCGTTGGAGTTGTCGATCGACCCCCTCCTTGAGAAGACGTGCGACCTGCTTCTAGACAGCATCGAGTCGCACTACACCGACCTCAACAACCACCAATACTATCAACGCCAGCTAACGCGCGAGCAAACCAAGATCACGGCCTGGCAAGCGAAGCGCAAGGCAGAGAACGCGGCCCGGGCGGCGGCCAAGCAGACCCCGCTCCCGGAGGATGAGTGGAAGAGGCTGTTCAAGCTGCCACAAGAGCCTAGCAGGCTTGAGGGCATGCTGAACGCCAGACAGGTGGAGCAGTACAGCAAGCAGGTGGACGGCTTTACGGCCAACGTCAGCGCCAAGATGTTTGCCGTCAGGGGGGGACTCCTAACCGAGTGAAGCAGTTGAGCGAGGGGAGACGAACGCATTTGTTCAAGTGCAGACGCAGGCAGCCAGACTGCAGGCTTGTAGAGCTTGCACGGGCGGTTTCACCAAACCCTCGGCGTTCCGCCATGCTACCTACTCGAGTCCTAAGCCGGCTACTGGCACAGTTTGCCGCGGCGGGAGCCACTAATGAATGTGCATATTTTATGGCGTTAACGGTGATTTTTTTCCCCTTCTGGTCATGGATACTTTGGGCTGGATGAAGTTAGGGCATGTCGGCGGAAGGCTTCTCTTCGTGTCGCGGCGCCGAGGGAGTTCTTGTCAAAATGAAAGCTAGATAAAAGCCTGGGGCTCAATGAGCGGGATCATGAAACACGTTGGGAGAAGGCCGTTGCGCGAGCTTGCGTGTTGCTTGCCGCGACATGCGGGCCTTGGATTCCAGTCTGTGCTGAATGGCCGACGAGTGGTCGTCGTTTCAAAGGACCAAAGTGAAAGCATTGGGCTTTGGCTGCCGAGTCACGATCCCAGTCTACCCACCACGCATTCGCGGTTCTTCGACACCGAGCTCGACTGCCGGCAATGGAGCGGCACGGATGGATAACTCTAGACAGCAGACAGCTTGTGAAGGGTGCACCCAGTACGTCGTAATGCCACAGTAAGCCCAGAGAGGAACTAAACTAGGAGCCGTTACAATGTGGCAGCAAGTGATAGGACGGCAAAAAAAGAAAAGAAAAAGAAAACTACCTACCCGTCAACCAAGGGACCAGACAACTTGCCGAAAGGCTGGATCTTGGTGGGCTGTGAGGGGTTATGGAGGGGCAGCTGAATCGGGTAAGACACCAGTCAAGCTCAGACAAGGTTTGCTTCACCGCGACGGATTGCCCCACGCGGGGCGACGTTTATCTGCAGGCGGCTCTCGGACTCCGATTCCTCCCCATCCGCCACAGCTCTTCTCCTCCCCATCTTCTTTTTGCTTCCTCGTCCTCATCTTCCGGCTGCCTTGCACAGGTGTATTGGTCTTTGTCTTCGGGCTTCTTCTTCAAGCAGTCTTGCAAAAGGTATAACTTTCCTTTCGCCCTTCAATCTCCCAAACCAGTCAATCCGCTTAAGTCGCTTTTCACAACATCGAAGCACTGCATCGATCACCAGACACTGACTTCGGACGCGTCACCACCAGCAGCCTTTTCACTCTTCCATCTCATCCATCATCCTGTAAGTGCACTACTACTCCGGGTTATAAAGGCGGCGATACTGCGCATCCGGCGGTACCAATTGGCTAACCATCACGCAACCCCGTCTTTCTACACATAGAATCTATACGCACATCCCAACATGGCTGCTCCCGCCCACAAGTTCAAGGTCGCCGACCTCTCGCTGGCCGCCTTTGGTCGCAAGGAGATTGAGCTGGCCGAGAACGAGATGCCCGGTCTGATGCAGACGCGCGAGAAGTACGCTGCAGACCAGCCGCTCAAGGGCGCCCGCATCGCTGGCTGCCTGCATATGACGATCCAGACCGCCGTGCTGATCGAGACGCTGGTCGCTCTCGGCGCCGAGGTCACCTGGACCTCGTGCAACATTTTCTCCACCCAGGACCACGCCGCTGCCGCCATCGCTGCTGCCGGCATCCCCGTCTTCGCCTGGAAGGGCGAGTCCGAGGAGGAGTACAATTGGTGTCTGGAGCAGCAACTGCTGGCCTTCAAGGACGGCAAGAAGCTGAACCTGATCCTTGACGACGGCGGCGACCTGACCCACCTCGTCCACGACAAGTACCCCGACATGCTCAAGGACTGCTACGGCGTCTCCGAGGAGACCACCACGGGCGTCCACCACCTGTACAAGATGCTCAAGGAGGGCAAGCTGCTGGTCCCCGCCATCAACGTCAACGACTCTGTTACCAAGTCCAAGTTCGACAATCTGTACGGCTGCCGCGAGTCGCTTGTCGATGGTATCAAGCGTGCGACCGACGTCATGGTTGCTGGCAAGATCGCCGTCGTTGCCGGCTACGGTGACGTTGGCAAGGGCTGCGCCCAGGCTCTGCACTCGATGGGTGCCCGTGTCATCGTGACCGAGATTGACCCCATCAACGCTCTCCAAGCCGCCATGGCCGGCTACCAGGTCACCACCATGGAGAAGGCCGCCTCTGTTGGCCAGATCTTTGTCACCACCACTGGCTGCCGTGATATCCTCGTCGGCAAGCACTTCGAGGCCATGCCCAACGACGCCATCGTCTGCAGTAAGTCGAGTCCCACCCTGCTTGTTTCTGTTCATCTTTCCCTGGTCCACGAATTGACGGCAACTGACATTACAACCCTCCAACCGCAGACATCGGCCACTTCGACATCGAGATTGATGTTGCCTGGCTCAAGGCCAACGCCAAGAGCGTGTCCAACATAAAACCCCAGGTCGACCGCTATCTGCTCGCCAACGGCCGCCACATCATCCTGCTTGCCGAGGGCCGTCTGGTCAACCTCGGCTGCGCCACTGGCCACTCGTCCTTTGTCATGTCGTGCTCGTTCACCAACCAGGTGCTGGCCCAGATCATGCTGTACAAGAACAGCGACGCCGCCTTCTCCCAGAAGTACGTCGAGTTCGCCAAGTCGGGCAAGCTCGAGAACAAGGTCTACGTCCTGCCCAAGATCCTGGACGAGGAGGTCGCCAAGCTGCACCTGGCCCACTGCAACGTCGAGCTCTCGACTCTCACGCCCGTCCAGGCCGAGTACCTCAGCATGCCGGTCGAGGGTCCCTACAAGCCTGACCAGTACGTTTTATCCTGTAGCTTTATTTCACTCTCATATCTATGGTCTCGCAACAGCGCTGACATTCTGTTTCCACAGCTACCGCTACTAAATACCTACCTCCACCTAATACGCCCCCTGTCGTGCTCAGCTACGATGGAGGGCTTTTTCTCACGCATCTCTTACTTGCTGCGAGATTCTGGACCCTTCAACCGGGTTCCAATTTGAGCTTAGATGGCGGACGCCAGAAGCGCAACGGATTTTCAACACGACATTGCATGATTCAAGGAGCATTGACTTTACGATAAACTGGGGGAAAAAACTTGGGTTTCTGGGAGATCTGGGGCACGGAAACTGAGCCATATTTTCAACAAAAGTTCGGCGTTGGCAGCAGTTTGATGATACCTGTCTTTATTTGTGTAAAGACGACATTTTCGAGAATTGAATCCCAGGCTGGCGATTTAACATGCCAGAGCTATGGCGTATATTTTATGGGTTCCTCGGCGTTTACATGTTTGCTTGTATCTGTCCTGCCAGTTGAGGACGGTGGACGACCAGATAGTTCGTGCAACCAGGCCTTGGTGGTGAAGGAAACTGCGAAAGTATTTTGTCCACACAGTGAGTGAGTTATGATGCGAACGTGACGGCAAAATCAGATGCAATGTATATCAGTTCTTTGTGACGCACAAGCCCGGTTACAGCTTGAAAGAGAGCCCGCTTCCTGACTACCTCCGCACTCCCAGGAGCATATAAACAAGCAGGAAAACAGTATACGCAGCGTGAGAGTATGATCGAATCTTGTCTAAACCTCTTTTCTATAAGTCTAAACATCATACAGTAAAAAAACCCTGTACCAATCACGTTTTCATTCTTTTTCCCACGCAAATGATCCCCCAGACTCATCAGAAGTCGAGGCCGCGCTGCTCAGGCACGATGGTGAGCAGGGACCCGCGCCGGACGGCGGCGGCGACGTTCGCGAGGGCCAGCTCCTCCATCTTGGCCTGCGTCTCGACGGTGTGGGTGCCCATGTGCGGCACGAGCACGCACCGCTCGTCGGCCAGCAGGCCCGGGTGCACGTCCGGCTCGTTCTCGTACACGTCGAGCCCGGCCGAGGCGACGGTGCCGTCGTCGAGGGCGGCCACGAGGGCGGCCTCGTCCACGACGGCGCCGCGCGCCGTGTTGACGACGACGACGCCGCGCTTCATCTTGGCGAACTCGGGGGCGGAGATTATGTGTCTGGTTTTGGGCTGCAAAAGGTACCTATCAGTTTATGTGCACTCTCTTTTTCATGAAGGGTGGGGATTTTTTTTTTTTTTTTTTTTTTTTTTTTCCTTTCCCTTACATTCAAGGGCAGGCTCAGGCTCAGGACGTCGCTCTCAGCCAGCAGCCTGTCGAAGTCGACGTGCTCGGCACCACCGCACTCGGCTTCTACCTCGGGCGCCAAACGCGTCCTGTTGTGGTAGCGGATGCGCATGCCAAAGGCGGCGGCGGCCTTTTTCGCCATGCAGCGGCCGATGCCGCCCATGCCGAGGATGCCGAGCACTTTGCCCTGGGGGTCGTGGCCGAGGGCCGGGTGCGCGGCGGTGCCGCCGCCGGGTCCGGCGCCGCGCCAGTCGCCCCTGCGCAGGGCCGCCATGCCGCCCGACAGGTTGCGGAGGCATCCCAGCATCAAGAAGATGGCCAGGTCGGCCGTGGCGTCGTCGACGGCCGACGGCGTGTTGCTCACGCGGACGCCGCGGGCCGTGCAGGCCGCCACGTCGACCTGGTCGTAGCCGGCGCCGTTGTGGCACAAGAAGCGCAGCGACGCCGGCAACGCCGCCACCAGCGCCGAGTCCACGGGGCCCGTCACCTTGACGCTGTCAAAGGTGCGGTAGGCCGCCACGACGCCGTCGAGCCGCCCGCCCGGTCGGCACTCGGCCACGAAGGAGGCCCGGTCCCGGGACTCGGGCACTAGCACCTCGGCCACCTTTTCCAGCTCCGCCAGGGCCGAGGCGGCGCTGGGGACGTCATGTCAGCTACAGATCGATCCACTTGCCCTATACGGCAAAAATATTGAACAAAATTTCTTTAATAATAATACTAAAGAAGCAGGTGTAGCCACCCGGGCGGGGGTGGAGGGTTGGTTGTGCCCGCGTGCGTGTCTTACAGCTCAACCTCACCCAGCAGCAGCACCTTTGGCCGCGAGCCAGACGCTGCTTCCCCTCCCGGCGGCATCCTCGGCTGCCTTTTTTTTCTTTCTTTTTTGCGGGTGGGAAATTATCCGAGGGATAAAAAAAAAATAAAGTGCTCGTTCTTCGCTCGCTTCTGCAAGGGACGCACGCGGCGTTTTTTTTTTCTTTTTCTTTTTTGCTGGCGAGCGAGCCTCAAATCAGGCTCGTGGGAAATATGCGCGCTGGGCAATATCGCAGCCGAGCTCTCTCGGATGCAGAACCGGTACTCGTCAAAGAGGAGGGGGTGTGGGCGAATTTTTTTTTTTTGCTAATGGATGTGTGGTGACGTTTATGGAAGTGTGATGAGGTTGGGTGTACCTCGCTCAATCATCCTTCCACTATGTGCTGTGTACCTACACCTCAGTACACAACTGCTGTGAGCACGGGTGGGGGTTTGAGCAACCGTCAGGTGGAGCTTCTCGGAGTGTCGTGCACGCCTGCCAAAGCGGGCGAGTTTGACTGCCCCGACCATCGTTGCCGTCGAGAGTCCCGTCCGCCAAGCTTCCCCAGTCCAAAAGAGCGCGGGCAGGGCCCAGGCGTGGAGAAAGATGGACGCCAAAGATTGCAGCCCGCTTCCTTTGACGGCCTTCTTCCCGCATCCGATATCGCACCTGGTTGCCCCGACACCTCGGGTGAGCCGGAGGTTCCACTTGATCCATGACAAAATCGTCTCTGCTCTCCGACGGAAGGGCGCAACATGACACAAGAGCCTCAAGGAGTACATGGCGTCCTGCATAATCGGGCGTACCCAGGGGATGAAAAGGGCTAGGAACCTGTTTGAAACAATGATAAAGGCCACAGGACAGGGGAACAGGCAACCAACAAGGCGGAGCAAAATATGAAAGAGTTTGTCTTCTTCTTTTTTCCTTCTTCTTTTCTTGCCGAGATCTATGGCAGGCTTCTATCCCCTTAACCGTCAATCCACCTCTCCTGACTGCTATACAACACCGACAAATATGCCGCAGACATCATCCACACAGATTCCTCCGCGCAGCTCCCGTGCCGCTGATTCATCTAGTGCCGAAAAGAAAAGATGGCGAACATTTGTACAAGAGGAGATGAATAGGTATTTACAAAAACTTAAAACTAAAATGAGATTATGGATTGGTGGTCATGAGGGGTCATGATAACCCGGGTTGGTTGGCCGGGGATCGATACCAGTACAGAGGAGTGTTGGGGGTATGAGGGTGGACGGTGGGAGCCTATTTTCGTGGCCATGGCAAAGCTGGGGGGAACCGGTTGCAACAGGCAATTAAAGAGAAGAGGTTAGGAAGAAGGATGATTAGGCAGGTAGGTAGGTATGTAGGTGGGCGGGTTCGCCGGCAGGTGGTTGGCGGTTGCGGATATTGGTTTTTTGACGAAACAGGTTCATGTAGGGCGACGGGAAACATTGACACCAGGCGAGACGAATGCCTTGGCTGCCAGCTCAGCAAACCTCCTGACTACATTTGTCGTGCCACCGGGCGTCCGCGCCTCGTCGCGGATGAACTGCGCCGCGACGGCTAGCCTGTTGCGCGGATCGCCCTCGTCCAGGTGCTGTGGTAGCGAGTTCTCGTAACCGGCCGGGTACCTAGGGGCAAGCTCGCGAAGAACGGCAATAGAGTAGAGCACGTCACGGTTCTCGCGCCCGTCCAGCAGGTTCCGGATGCGCGTCAGGGCCGCATCTCGCTGTCGTTGGGACGCTCCCGTGGCATGCGGCTGCGGCTCGCCCATGCGCAGGTACTCAGCCAGATAGTACCAAAACTCGGCCTCGCGGATGCGGTGGACATCACCCCGCCGCGGGGGCGGAATGCAGGGGTTGTTGATCAGGTAGGCTCCCGAAAGCAGAGTATCGAACACGGAGACCCTATTACGGGCCTCGGCGGCGTTGTCGGCGGCCAAGGGCTCGTCCGTGGCAGGATTCGTGGCCGCGGGCACCGTGTATGCGAGCGAGGTCAGATTCCAGACCACGCGGGTCTCCATGATACCAGGGGCGGCCATGCGGGCGGCATCAGCAACCTTGACGGGCGAGGCGGCGGCGGCCAGGAAGCTCGCGAGGAGGTTCATAAGGACCGTGTTGTGGCTCAGGATGCTGATGGGATTGTGGCCGTCTGGCCTGAAATTGAACCATGACGTTTCAAAAAAGGCCGTCAAGCCCGGGACGTAGATTTGGTAGTAGACCTTGATGATCTCGTCAACCACCTCCTTGCTCGGCAGCAACTGCGACGCCGGGGGTGCAGGACCACCGAGCGCGACAAGTTCATCGACTTTCATCTTCTTTTGCTGGACGACTGGCGCAAGTCAACTCCGGTCTACGGCCAGCCTATTGCCTTCTATTATGCTGTCCGCCGTGCTTGCGCCCAAGGATCGGCAACCGTGCACTCGGCCTCAGGACAACCTGGATGGCGTGCCCGGGAAGTAGAAAGCAGGACTACCGGCTCTGTACTGGGTATTAGAGGAAGCGTGCTGGCCAGCCGACCCGGTCGAGCCTGTGTCGAGCGCAGGATCTATGGCGCCGCCAGAGTAGTCGACGGTGGACGTCAACGTGGAGCCGGCGGTGGTATCGTACTGGTGGCCCTGCACGGGAGGGTAGCTGCTGGGCACGACGGCGGGCTGGTGTCCGTAGGGGCTGGAGCCGGGGCTGTTGGTGGAGGAGGTGGGAGGGCCCCCGGGGAGAGATGGAGGCTGCTGCTGGTCCTGCGGGTGATGGTGCTGTTGCTGCTCAGACTGCGGCTGCTGCAGCGGCTGTGCGGGAGGCGGCGCCGTTGGAGCACCGCCGTGGTTTGGCGCCGGCTGAATGGCCGACGGGCCGGGCGGCGTCTGCTTAAAGATGGGGTCGTAGCCTGCGCAGTCGCGCTTGGACTTTTTGCAGTTGTTGCACGTCGGATGCGTCTCGTCGCACTGTCCGAGACGGAGGGATGTCTTGTCAGTAAAACCCTGTTCGTGCGAGATCAAATCAAGGTTTTGGTGTGTGCTGCGCGCTTGTGCTGTGTTTTGTGCGAGGCGTGCTTGTACTTGTGCTAGGTTGTGCTTGTGCTTGGTGCCGCATTGCGTCAAGGGTGTGGGGTCGAGGATTTGGGGTGGTGCGTGCGTCGAAGGCGGCTGCCAGGGTGAAAAAAAAACAAAAAGAAAAGAAAAAAGCCAAAAACAAAAAATTCCCCAGAGAATAAAACCACACACAGGAAAAAGCCGGGTATTTGCCCGCGATGGGCTGGCTGGGCCTTGGGGCTTCGGGAGACGCGACGACTGGACCGATTGACGGCTCGCTTGCGGCAGCTCTAAGCACCAAGCGAACGTCAAGCGACCCCAAGCGAGGAGCAGAATAAATCGACCGCTTGGAGGATCTCGCCAATGACGGGACAGGCCAGAGGAGCAGAACCAAAGGAGAGAAAGAAGAAAAAGCAGGGCAACCCTTCCCGCTCTCCAACAAACGACCCCTCGTCGGTCTCGCACATTAAGATGTGCGTTTTCCATTATAACCATCAATTATAGCCGCCGCGCTCCGCTCCCGGCCGAATATACCGGACCCGGCCAAAGCAGCCCGGGAAATGCAACGGGATCTGTGTTGATGCGACAAGGGAGGGGAAACCGGCAAAGGAGAATCGTGGCGCCTGCAACGGCTCGACGTACCTTTATCCTTCGTTTCCTGCAGGTCAGACAACCCGTCTTTGTGCGGCGCTTAATATCCTGTTTGCGAATGCGAACAACCGACTCGTCAGCAACCCTGTCGTTTGCCCATCTGTCCGCCACCAGAATGAGACGAGAGAAATAGCCAAGACGGCCACCCACGCCTGGCCGATCCGAGAAGAGCCCACTCGAGCCGCAACCACGCCCCCATCTCGCACATCCAACTCGGTCGCCATCTTGTCGTACCTTTTTGTGTCGCCCGCCGCTGAGGCTCAGCCTGGGATCACCCATGGGGAACGCCATGCTTCCGGGGTGCAACCCGTAGGGGCTCATGGCCATGTGCGCAGGCGGCTGATAATACGCTGCCATCTGGGGCGTCATGGCCATCGCCTGCGCATGGTGCTGGTGCGGATGCGGATGCGGGTGCTGGTGCGGGTGCTGAGGGTGCTGAAGGTGCTGCTGGTGCTGAGACTGCTGGTGCTGGTGCTGCAGGGGATCTAGACTTCGCATGCTCGGTAGCGCCAAGGCCGGGTTCGGAGGGAGCGGCTGGGGCGCGCGGTACGGATCCGGGGGCTGCGTGGTCACGGATGGGTAGCCGTATGGGCCGCCCGGGTTCATCGGCGGCGGCGGCGAGTACGCGGGCTGTCCGGGGTAGCCAACATGTTGTTGCTGCTGGTGTTGGCGAGCATGCCCGTGCGGCGGGGGAGCGTTGGACATGGGAGCGCGACAGGAGGACGTGAAGTCCCCGTTTACATTCGCTTCCAGCGCTGGCGAGGGGGCACTAGAGATTTCGTCGGCGTGACTGCTGGACAAGCACAGCTGTGAGGGTACTTCTGGAGGGTGAGCTGCTTCCGTCGCAAAGATGAAAGCAGCTGTACCGGGCGGTCGTACAGTGTCTTCGGCTAGCCTGGTATTGGTGGTATTGGCGTTGGTGGCGTTGGTGTTGGTGGTGGTGGTGGTATTGCTGGTTGTATTGCTGCTGGAGGTGGTGGTGGTGGAGGTAGCGACAGTGGTGCACGAGTTTCTTCGATCGTGCGCAGTGGGATAAGAGGTAATGACAGTGGTTGACGCAACGGTCGGGGCAGGAGTGGATGGGCCAGAGGCGGTCGAAGTCGTCGCCGACTCGATCGGAGCGGTGGCAGCCGGCGAGGGGAGGTTAAACTCGACGGGCGCAGCCGCAGCAGGGAGACCTTGGGTGGTCGGCGGCGGCGCGAGGACGAGTGTGTGCTTTTGTGTCAGCAGGCTCTCCGAATCTTGTGCATGATGAAGGCGAGCTTGGGCTTGCTGCTGCTGCTGTTGCTGCTGCTTCTGCTGCTGCTGCTGCTGCTGCTGCTGCTGCTGCTCCGGCTCCGGCTTCAGCTTCTCCAGCTCCAGCAACACCTTTTCATGGCCCTTTTCCCGGTCCTGGTCCTGGTCCTGTTCCTCCTTAAGAGAGGATGGAGCGGTGCCAGGAGAGGGATGTGCCATTTCGGGGGACTGTTTTTATTTAATTGGATTTTTTTTATGGAGCCCACGATTTCTGACCGGGGGAGACAGACGCGACCCTGGGCCGGGTTTCCTACACTGATGCGTGCGTCGTGGTGGTGTTGAGCTGCGCTGGAGGCAGGTGGTGGCCGCGGTGGTGGTGGTCCTCTCTGCTCTTGCGCCGAGGGGGTGCGATTTGGACGAGGGTGGCGTGCCTGTCCGAATCAATCAGTTCAATCAATTCAATCCAATAATCGATCGTCTCTTTTCTGCCTGTGCTTGCAATGCGCAGGGCAATCAAGCAATGCAACGAGAAATTGGCTGCTCAGGTACGAAGCCGCGAAATGCCCATGGCTCCATTTGGACTAGCGTGGGGTCCCTCCTTTCCTAGGGTGGCATGGTGTTGTCCCATAGTTTGTGTTGCTTTTTTGTTTTTCTCTTTTTTCTTATTTTCCCTTGCATTTCTTCTTTTCCGCCTCGGGTTGTTTTCTTGCGAGTCGGTATGGAAGGGTGGTGCCTGCCCACAGAAAGTCGCTTGTGNCCTTGCATTTCTTCTTTTCCGCCTCGGGTTGTTTTCTTGCGAGTCGGTATGGAAGGGTGGTGCCTGCCCACAGAAAGTCGCTTGTGCCAGTCCCTGGTACCTTCCTTTTTTTTTTTTTTTTTCTTGTTTTTTGTTTTTTGTTTTTTCGTTTTTTTTTTCTTCTTCTTTTTTGTTCTCTCCCTTTGTTATTATTATTTTTATCTTCCTCTCAGTCCCCAGACTGGACCGTTCACCCCACAGCCAAATATTAACTGGTGTTGGGTTATTATTGCATTGTCGATGTTGGCTCGATAGGCGATTTCATCACTCTAAATTCCAATCCCGGACCCCAGCTGTCACACGAGCTGTCAACAAAAAGAAGCATTTTTGATAGCTCCCGTCAGTCTTGCGCAGGCTGGGTTGGGTCGATTGCGCGCATGCCTCTCTGCTGGTAAGTTTGGCAGATGGATGCGACCAGAGATGTGAAATCGGGGGGTTTCGATGTCACACAGTCCTGCCGACGGCCGGGTTTCTAGTTTCTCCTGTCAGTGCACTGGATGCAACCGCTCCCAGGCTCCTGAACAACGGGCAAAAACGGTCCCGTGGCTGCGCACCCGTCGTCCCCTGCTCGACGCAGCGTGCGCCCAAAACGGCCTAGCGGCACATGTCACCAGGCGTGTCTTTTGGTCCCCTGGCGGGCCAAAAATGTCAATGGGACCCTGTGGGCTGGGTGGCGTGCGTCCTTCTCTCGGACTGGGCGCACCCACCTGCCGCCCCACCTGGATAAGGCGTCCTGACTCTAGGCCCGGCCACCCTGGAAGGAGACAGAGGAGAGAGCCAGGTCACCCACGAATCCACAGCGGGCAGCCAACAGGCTGCTTTCCTCATAACCAGCACGCTGCCTCAGCAAGCGAGGTCTCTCACGATGTGGGACTGTAGAAAAGGGGGGCAGGGGTGGCAGAGAGTATGAAGGGGGTGTCTATCTTCAGGACGCCGCTAGGCAGGGCACGCGCGGGAATGCCGGAGTTGGGAAGACAAAAATAAAAAGCAAATGACAGAGAAGAGGGGGAACGTGAAGGGGAAACGACATCGTCATCGGTCGAGTATGCCTACATTAGGTCCGTCGTAAGTTCATCGTGTCTGAGAGCTGCTTGACGTGGGCAAACACCACACTTGTCGGTGTACGTATACGTACGCCTCCATACGTCCAGACTAAGGTTCCCCTCCCCAACCCCATTGCTAATAAGCGGGAGACCGCCTTAGGAACAGGGGACCCAAGGCAAGGTGATTTCGAGCCTCCAGATCCAACTTTGTTCGCCCGCCGGCCGGCGAGCCGATGGGGTGTGTCGACCCGTTCAATTGAAAATCGGTGTGCCGCGCACAGTACATGGCCGCCGCATGCGTGCGTCGCACAGGCACGAGGTACCTCCGCCACCACCCTACCCTAGCTTTGGCTTGGTGGTACCTTTAGCTTAGCTCCGACCATGGATCAGGGACGGATCTGAAAGAATGCATGATTATCGCACGGCCCTATTTTCCCTTTGCCTTCCTGCAGGAGGTAAGCGGCCGGCGCGGGCTGGAGCGAGCGAATGTTTGCCATAATACCCCCATTTTATGGAGATCACTTGTCGGCTGGGGCGTTCAAGCGCGCTGGCGCAGTAAGGCGATCTATTGACCGCGCCCGCCGATCCTTGCGACGAGAATAACTCGGTGGGACACAAGAAGAGGAGAGGACCGAGACGCGGGCGGAGAGGGCGAGAGGGGGAATAAAAAAAATAAAAATAAAAACATAAAAATAAAAATAAATAAAATGGTGACACTGCGGTTTAGTAAAGTGGCTGGGCATGGTGGGACTGGGGCAGGATACGGGCAGCCGACTGGTGGAAGCTGGCAGAAAACGGCCCCCATGCGCTGAGATGTGGATGTGGGGAAAAAGCTGTGCGTGTGCATCTGTCAGTGCAGCCTCATCGGCTTCTCCTGATGCGCCCCGAAGTGGTGCCCGGCCCGTTACATATCACCTCCTGCCTGGTACCTCCTGGGGTGCGCGCGTGCGCCGTGCAGGTTTCGACACTGCCTCAATCGCTCGCGCGCTGTCGCCGCCGCGCGTCGTATTTCGTAAATCAGCAGAGGGTGGTGCTGTGCGGCTGCTACACCAAACGTTGGACAATTAGCTCCCTATGTCGGAACAAACTCCGTTTAGATAGCCCCTGGGACCCATAACCGCGGTGTGCTCTTTTCTCGACCCTGGCTCTTCCCTGGGCGGGCAGGAGAATGGCCGAGCAGGGAACCAGGTTCGAGAGCAATTGGACAGCTGCCCGGCAGCTGTCCTTCAGTGGGCGTCCTGAGTCCGCCCGACCCAGCAGTGCTTGGGGCTGGTCATTATTACCTTTGGACGTATTGGGTAGGTGCTTTCTTCCTTAGTGCTCTCCGCATGATGGCGCGGCGCGGGAGCTTTGACGCCGGCGAAAGGAGGCCCGGCCTGGCGGCCAGCCGTCCAGGAACGGTACCCTAGGCTGATGTTAAAACGAACGTCAGCTTCTGGGCGAGGTGGTCACCTGGTGGCGGTCGATACGTTCTAGGTTTCCTTTTCTTCCCCCTCATCACTCACTCGCTGTCCCTTTTTTTTGTTGTCGGTGGGCGCCATCATGACATGTCATTTCGAGGTGGTGGCCTGAGAGGTGCAGCACCCATGACCTGCACTGCGGCAGGGATAGCCCGATACACAACATGAGAAAAGAAAAGAAAAAAAAAAAACGCCGACCAGGGGGCGCCAGGGCACGCAGCAGCAGCAGCAGAAGGGGCCGCACACACCCTGCTCGTCTCCTGGAGTGGCGCGCATGAAGTTGGGAAATATGCAGCCCACAGCCCACATCCACATCATCTTGGAGTTCTGCGCTAGCCTTGGGGGCGGCAATCTTAGCGCACACGCGCGCTCTTCGCACCACTAGAACCGCCTTGATGGTACTGGGCTCTGGCGCCTTTTTTTCCCGCGGCTTGTGCCGCCCGGTATCACTCTCCGTGCCCTGGTCCATGCTTGGTGGGCACCGACCCTGGCTCAGCAAGGCCCGTTGCCGCGAAAAAGAAGCGAAAAGGAAAAAAAAAAATGACAGAAGGACGACGACGCCAAGAAACTATGCCCATGGCGCACGGCCGCTGCCAGATTTCAACGAGGTGGGTGCGCGGAGAAGGCAGCGTGCCTCAGCGTGCGTGCGGCTCACTCGTCAGTTGACTGGCTTGGCTTGCCCGTGCAACGTCACCTAGGCAAGAAAGAAACAAGAAGGAAGAAAAAAAGGATGAACGAACGAACGACAAGACGTCCCGTTCCGCCCGCTGATTTGTGCCAGCCCCCAGCCCTGATCGTCCGAAGAGGCGGCTCAATTTTGGGGTCTTTCCCACACGAACCCGGCTGGGATGACGTCCGAAATTGCAGCCTGTCCTAACGTTTTCTGCGTTGACGAACCTTCCTCAGCACAGTCAGCAGGCTTGAACTCAAGACGAGTCAAGCCGAACCGGCCTCGTGGTGAGGTTGTTTTGATCTTAGTCCGCCGCCATGTGCGCGTGTGACTTGGCCACCGTGTCCTACACCATCTTTTTTTCTTCCCCAGAAGCAAGTAAGTACCCCAGCCCAAGTCTCGAGTGAGGGGGTGGCTGGCTTGTAGCCCATGGCTGCAAGATTTTATTTTATTTTATTCTTCGGCTCTCTCTTTCCTCTCTTGGGAGACGGACCGTCCCCGGGAGCCCAAGGATTCGCCCCAAATAGGGGGTTGGCCTTGGGCACGTCTCCCTCCCAGTGCGACGCTACCAGTCCATCGCATCGACAGCAATTTTGCGGCAGTGTCCGGGATCATGGGCGATGATGGTCACGAAAGCCTAGCCTACCCCAGCCCAGTCCGGCCTGGCTGCCTGACCCCATAGTAGGTAGGCGCCTACTGACTGGCTGGTTCTTTTCCGGCGCACACACTGGCCAGGCGGGCGGCACACGGGCAGCCACGCCTCCTCCTTGGCTCACTCGGACTTGCTAGTCGAGTGGGCTTTTTGCCCGCATATTCATGCATGTAGATATCGATCTTCAAGGGCGAAGCCAGTCTGGCAGATTAGCCGATGTAGGGTTATCGAGCCCGTGCGTACCATACCTAAATACATATCTCCTCTCCTCTGGCTGGCGCAGCTGCGCTGCCTGCCTGACCCCATCTTCGGATCAAGGGAGAGAGAGAGGCCGGTCGAACCTTAGCAGATATGAGGGAAAGATGGTGGTGGGTGGCACAGAAGAGACTAGCTGTGCGGCAAGGGAGCGCGGCAAGCGGTGCTTGGGCTCTCTCTTTGTCTCTCCCTCCTCGCCTAATGTTCTAGTGTGTGATCTCCGAGCGTCTAGTGTATCTCACTATCGTTTTCTTTCGACTCACGGTGTTCTGGAACGCCTATCAGTGTCAGCTGGGGGAGCACCTAGCCGAAATGGCGGCGACATGACTGGACACTACTACCTACTTTCACGGGCAGGTTCCCGGAATTTGCGAGCTGAAATGCGCCAGCTCTTCTCATCACTATTTGGCCGTATTGCCCGATCTATCGCTCGCACCGTCCTTCATTTGACTTTCGGCTATCGAGCTCACACCAAAGTGTTTCTTTCACACAAAACCACTCCACGTCAGCCAACCGGCTATTCACGTCGTTCTCTTGTCCTCCCTGGGAACCACCCATATCAAGAGTCATTGTTGTGTACACGCGTAGTTGGCTGCTTGCTGAACGGGACCAACCCCTGAGCGTCGCTGCCACACCTCGATCAACTCTCGACGGTTCCCGGTTTACCACCGTCCATGCCCACGCCCCTCCCTCCTCGGCCACAATTGTGTTGGCTGTGCGGGAAAAGGGACAGCCAGCACTACAACATGTGCCAGTCATATTCAAGCTTTTTCCAAAACACGGGTTGGCGAGCGGGCGCGGGCCAGTCATCATGACCCTTGCCCAGTCGCCTAGGAAGCATATGTACGGGAGTTTTTTTTTTTTTTTTTTGCAAATCATTCTTTTTTCCCGCTCCTACCCACACACCCAATAGGTAGTTCTTTATACCCTCCCTCCTTCTTCCCTTGCTGGTCGCCGCGACGGGCCTTTTATGGTGGCTGGCTGGCTGGCCGGGGTGGACCCCACAGGCTGGCTGCTGCAACACACACACACACACACACACACACACACAGGTAGGTAGGTCATTGATAGATAGACGGATGGCTGGCATTCGCATTCCCTCCTGTTTCTTTTCTGATGCCCTCCATCATCATCACCCTGCAGCAGCAGCAGCATCCGGGGGCCCTAATCCCTGTCGCCATAGCGGCGGCCTCGAAAATAATACGCAGATGCAGACGCCCCGCGCGCGAACCAGGCAGCCAGCCGGGTATGGAAATGCAAATACCTATACGCGAGCGGGCAGGTATGCAAACACATGGCACATGGACCTTCCATGTCCATGCGCCCGCATATAATCGTAAAAGACGGCCCGATCAAGTTTGTGGTCAGGTTTTGTTTTTATTTTGTTTTTATTGTATTTTTTTTTTCTAAAAAAAAAAAAAAAAAAAAAAAGTTTTCCGCCAAAAACCTTCTAACCCGTACCCACACCCCTCGTAGTACAGTTCAAGATATTAGGTGCCTGCCCACCTACTTAGAAGGTAGGTACAGGTACCTACCTACCTATGTGCCGGCCTATGCACCTGCTGTATGTACCACCAACCCAGGTACCATTTCCTATCTTCTCAAAGGTCTGACGTGGCTACCCTACCTCCGGGCAACACATACATATGGACGGATCTTTGTCCGAGCAACAGCAAACCCGGTGCGGTGTCTCGGGATCCTCAACACACCCGCGCTCCCTCTGGCCTGCCAAGCAAATTAAGTGCAGGCGGCCGTCTTCCGCGACCATGCGGACCTTGCCATGGGGGAGTGCTTGTCCTTCTCACAGAGTGGCTCACAAGTCGAGACCAAGCGATGCGCGGCCGCATCCCACCCCTTCTCCTGCTTCCCTTCTGGCTGAAGTCGAGGTTGCACATTAGGCTCTTTCTGAAGGGTCAAAACATTCGGACAGAAAGGCCCCACGGACGCGACGGGCGGCTAGTCTATTTCTCCGGGCTTCCATCTTTTTGCCTGGCCATAGTTATGTTGCCTATGGAGGTGATACGCACGTATGAGGGGTTTTGCTATCTGCGGGGGGCGGTCATTCCAAGGCCACCCCTCCCTCCGCTGTGATTTTTTTTTTTTTTTTCTTTTTCAATTTGTCACTATTACTTGCGGTAGGTAACATGCATCATGCCGTCGTTGGCGTGGCATCAAAGGCCGCCGGCGCCGTGTACCCGTTTGTGTTGTTTGTCGCGATGCGGTGCCGATATTCCAATGCTGTGGTCGCTCGCCGGCGTTGCGTTGCGTTGCGCCCGGTGGGTTCTCTTGGAGTAGGTGCCCCTTGGGGGGTCTTGGCCCAGGCTGATCTACGTTGGATCGATCTGGAGATCGGGCCGTCCTTCCCTGGCGGCGGCCAGAGGCCAAGGGTGTCGAGGCGCCGCGCACGTGACCGCGCCCTGCGGCCTGCCCAAACAAGCGCCTTCCGCGAGCAGGGGTGGCGGCTGGCCGGCTTGATTTTGCCTTCTGCCTGGCCCTGGCGTTGCAGGTGCAGCGCAGATGCGCGTGAAGACCGCCTGCCCGCCCGCCCGCCACTAGTGAAGGTTGGTTGGGAGAATACGCGGAAGGCGCGAGGGATAAGGAGGAAGGAGACAGCGAACCTGAGGTCGAGACTGCCCAAAAGATAAAGGACACGACTGCCTAACCCGAGACTGGAAATACATGCGAATACAACCAAATTCAGGCGGATCAAGAAATGAACAGGGAAAAAAAAAAAAAAAAAAAAAAATCCACGCAAAATCACATCTCGCTCTCAGCTCTCTCACCACACGCCCGTCGGTGTCTGACTATCCTTGTCTCATCCTCTCTTGCCCTCCACCTTCTCCTCCTCACCCCCTCGACTACTACCGGAGTCGACCATCCATCCGCGCCCACTGAGAATCTGCGTCATGTATGTATCCGTATCCTGCAGCGGAATCAACCACCGATCGCCTCTCACGCGCTCCAATGACCCGTCCCGCCCGCCTCCTGCGGCCACCCTACACAGCTGTGCCAGCGAGGTACACCCATTGCTTGTCAATCTTGGATTACCCAACCCTGGACGACCTGCCTTTGGTAGCACCAGTCAGCCGTCCCACTCGCTCTCTTCTCAGCACACCTGCAGACGCTCGATGGTGTCGGCAAGGTCGTCGTAGCCCTTCTGCCTCGCCAGCCCGGCCGCGGTGCCCTGCCGGTAGCTCCTCCTCGCGCAGAGGTCGTCGGCCGACTCATAGATCTCCACCGTCGCCGACTGCCGCACGCCTCGCTGCAGAAGCAGCCTGGCGCCCTCGGCGTGGCCCTCAGCGCTGCGTAGTGTAGCGCCGTCGCCCCGTGCCGGTTCCGCCGGTTGACGTCCAACAACGGCCCGAGCCCTTGTCGGCCACAGCCCGCGGCCGCCGCAGCTGGTGCCTATGGTGGTGCCCTCCGCCGCCGCCCACCACTGCGCCCACCAGTGCTACCAGGGACGCCCCCAGGCCCCTGCCGCAACCCCCGCCATCCCCAGCCTTGTCTTCCCGGCCCTCTTTGCCGTCTCCCGCTGGTGGCTTCCGCAAGTCCAGCAGGAATCGGAGCACCTCTGGGCTGCCAGTCGCTGCCGCGAGGATGCTGTCGTCTGCCGCCGTGCGCGCGTTTGCCACTTCGGCGAGCGAGCCACGGTATAGGAGTAGCTCGATTGTGGAGAGGTGGCCTCCCTCCGCGGCGCTTATTAGAAGTGACATCCTCAGCTCGGCTGCTTCTGCTACAGGTCTGTCCTCGCTTGTGGGGTCTTGTGCCCTCGGCTGACGATCCTGTCCTCGCGTCTTTCCCTCACCATCCTCGCCCTTGGCTTCGATGGTCTCGACCACGACTTTCAACCCTTTGTCATTGTCGCCGACGCTGGTGCAGTCCGAATCGCTCCCAGACTCGCTGCCTCTGTTGTCTGCGTCGTCGGCCGTACTGTGCGTCTCCTTGGCCTTTCGATTCCTGTCGAGCCGGTCCAACACCATCGTCACAATAACGTCGGCCCCTTTGCGTGCCGCGTGATGCAGAGAGGTCGACCCGCCATCATCTACCTCGCGGAGCGGATCCGCCCCTCGCTCGACGAGCAGGCGCGCCAAGTCTAGGAGGCCCCGGTCTATCGCGTGCCACAGCGCCGTCGGCGTCCGACGGTCGGCCCGGCTCGGGATTTCTGCAGGCGCTGCACCAGGACCCAGAAGATCACGCGCCACAGCCTCGTAGCCAGCGCGCACCGCCAGAAGCAGCGGCGTAGCCCCGTATTCGTTGACGGGGTTAACTGCCGCCCTAGCCGCGACCAGCCGGCGCACCACCTCGATGTGGTTGCCCGCTGCCGCTGCGTGGAGCGGTGTTTGCCCGCTCCAGCAGCCGCCACCACTTTTGCCGCTCTGGTCCTCGTCAATGGTCTCTGCCGCGCGAAATAGATCTGTATCCTTGTGCGAGAGGAGAAGGTCGACGATTTCGTTGTTGCCCAGCCGCGAGGCTGCCAGAAGCGGGTAGTCTCCGCTCCTATATCTGGCCGCGCCTCCTTCGTCTTTGCTGCTGCTCCCGGCACCGTGGCCGCATCGCAAGTTCACATCGGCCCCGGCCTCCAGCAGCACCCGTACCATCTCGGCGCATCCCGTCTCGATGGCGCAGACTAGGGGCGTCTTGGCAACGACAACAGAGCTGCTCCGGCCATCTCCCCATGTCCTGCCCCGCCGCCGCCCGTCAACGGCCGCACCGTGCTCGCAAAGGACCCGAGCTACGGCTACGCTACGTCGTAGCACGGCCAGGAGGAGCGGTGTAGCGCCCCCTGGGAGCTCCGCGTCGACGTCGGCGCCGTTTCGAGCCAACAGCACCGCAGCGCGGGTCTTGCCGGCCGTCACGGCTGCGTGCATGGGCGTCCGCCCATCAGCATCGCGGTGGTTCACGTCAGCCCCGTGAGCAGCCAGGACGAGTGCTGCTGGCGGCGCTTGCTCGCCGCTCAAGCCGTTGTTGCTCCCACACTCGTCAGGTCGCACCAAACCCGCGGCGTAATGGAGCGCTGTACGACCGTACCGGTCGACGGCGTAACCCGCGCGCCCAGCTCGCAGCAGAGCAGGACAAAGTCGTCTGGGAATTCGCATCGCACCGCCCGCACCAGAGCCGTCTCGCCCGACGGGCTGATCGCTTCAAGGTCAGCGCCCGCCAGCGCCAGGAACACGGCTGCGTCCAGGCACCCTACCGAACAGGCCCGGTGCAGCGGTGTCACCTCGGAGGTTGTAGGCGCCGTGTTCCTGGTAGCAGTGGCACTGGTAGTGTTGCCAGCTAATCGCCTCCCTGCCGAACCATCGTAGTAGTTTCTGCCCCGGGCGCCGCCGATGCCTCCACCACGTGTAAAGTTTGGGTCGACTCCGGAGCGGAGCATATTGTAAACGGCTGTTGGGTCTCGGCGTTCGATGGCCGCGTGCAGCTCCTGGGCCGCCATTAGGTTGCTCTTGCCCCCATTACCGCACCTGCTGGTAAGTTCCCTGCGGAGAACCTGCATCTCTGGTCTGTTGAGCACTCTCGGCAGCTCAATGCCCGACTTGTGGCTGTGACCACGGGCACCCTGAGGAGGCGGCGCCCCCGCTCCCATGCTTTTGCTTTGAAGGCTGTCCCCTCCACCTTTGCTTGCTGGCCTGGTGCCGGGGGTTGAGCATCGCCACGAGTTCCTGCCCCCCGTCCTCTGAGAAACCTGTCTCCTGCCCCTATGAGACTGTGAATGGAGCGTCTGCTGTTTGGGCGCGCCGAAGTCGGTCCTGCTCGGTTGGCGCGAGGCGTGTCAGTTTTTCTCTCGAGACTCTATAACCGTCGCGTTACGTCCATGACCGGAAAAATCAAAGAGGGTAGAAAGAAATACCAAACTCAAGCATACACACACGTCTGTATAAAGTCCACCAAGGATGTCATGGATGCGTGATAGCCGTGGTTAGGGGCCCATGTCGTCCCCAGGAACCTCTCGTCGCTCTCGACCACGGACGGCAGGATCATCATCGTCTTGGACATGGCGCCGACTTGTTGTTGCTGCCTTCTATTGTTTCTTTTCTCGGGGATCCTGGGAAAGCGGCGCGTGCTGTAGGTAGCTACGAGGTAGTTGGGTAGGCGGTTTGGGTATTGCTCGTCCCTTGAAGACAGGCGGACCGGACGGGCCCATTGTCAAAAACTGGAGTAGAAACCGGTCTGATGGAGGGTGTTGCCGGCGGTACGAATCTTCCCAAGTGAGAGGCAGTGAAGGGCGGACCAGGAATGCCGCCATCAGCGCGCGCTCTTTTCCTGTGTTTTTCTGTGTTGCGTGTGGATCGGGGAATGTAAAATGTTTGTGAACCACAAGACTGAGACCTCATTTCCCAGCCCGCCTCGGATGGGAACACAATATCTCAGGGATGAAGTTCCCCCTCTCTCTCTCTCTCTCTCTCTCCCTCTTTCCTACCTAGCTCTAGGTGTCTAGTCGACATTTCCAACGCAAGCAAAATAACCCCAACACTCTGTCCCGATTTCCCACACATGGGCAAGATGGAGGAAGAGACATCTCACCAGCTGGGGCTGTGTTGATTCCGGCGTATATAGAGGCCGCCACCTGAATTTTTCCCATGCGAGTATATCTCAAGGCTACTTACCAACTTTTGTTTTTTATTCCCTCGGCTCCATGTTTCCTTCCATTTCATCATTTCATGTTGCACCGTCCGTCCCATCCAACCAGGCTACCCACCCTCCCTCGATTCCTACCCGTCCCGACCGTGACAAAGAGAGGTACGGAAGTAAAAAGGACTCCTCCACCCACCCTCGTTTTAGGCCGCAGCAGCTCTAAGCCCAGAGGCAGATATAGAGATGGATAGACAGGGATGAAATGAGACGGCGACGCGTCAACGCCCGACGCCCTCCCGGCCAAGAACAAGACGAAAAGAAAGAAATACCAAGCACCTCATCATGAGAAGACGGTCGCGTCAGGGAACTTTTTCTGTGCGGCGGCCTTGGCCGTATCCACCTCGAGGCTGCGCCAGCTCTTGAGCGTGCCGACGACGCTCCCGGCGTCCGACAGGGTCAGGAATGCCATTTCGAGGACCGACGCCACGTCTTTCTCTGCCTCGGCGCGCTCGCCCTTGCCAATGGTCCTGGCGGCCCGGATGGTCGCGAGCACGTGCGCGGGGCTGTCGGCGTGCGCCGCCCGGAACTCGGCGTTGAGCTTGGCCAGGTCCGCCGAGGCGGGCACTGCCGTGAACTCGGCCTCCATGACTTCGGCCACTTTGGCTGGCAGCGACTCAAGGGCCGAGTTGAGGGCACTGCGCAGCCGAATCGAATGCTCGTGAACTCTAGGGTGATCGGGTTGCAAAGCCCGCGCGGCGTTGAGGCAGCCCAGCGCGAGCACGTGTTTGTCTGTTGATGCCTCCGCGTTAGCCGTGCTGCCGTCACTCTCTCTAGGGAAGTGGGTTGGGAGCCATCTCGTGAGTGGTTACTTACGTCTCCTGATGAACACCTCGAAGCCGGCAAGCTGCGCCTCAATGCTCTTGGGACTGAACTGAAGTAGCGGCACAAGAAACTTGACGGCGTCATCCAGCGGCGTCTTGGTCGCAGCCAGCTTGAGGCCTAGTGGGTCTTCATCCTTCTTCTTGGCGGCCTCGGCATCCGCCTGCTTGCCCTTCTGGCCTGCCTTGTTGGGGTCCTGCTTGGCCGCCTTCTCCTGAGCCTCCCGCTCGGCCTTCTGGAGCTCCTTCTTAGCTTTCTTGGCGGCCTTCTTCTTTTCTGCCGCCGCTGTCTCCCCGCCGGCGGCATCGGCTCCGTCTGCGGTGGTTCCGTTGACGCCGTTTGTGGACGGGGCGCCGAGCTGGCTGTCGTGCATGTCCACGTACAGCGCGATGGCGTCCAGAGCTACGCGCGAGTAGAAAGGGTGGTTCCGCAGGTGGTCTTCCCACCGGATCATATCGACGTAGGCCCTGATGAGGCCTTTCCTGAGCGAGAAGGTGTGGAAGTCGTATTGGTCCTCCTGCCAGATGTCGAATATGTTGAAGATGGCATGGAAGCGCTTGAGGGCCATGCCGATGTTGCCCTGGCGGGCGTAGGCCTCGCCGTCCTCGGTCAGGAACCACACCGACTGCATGTCGAGCAGATCCGAAAGCGGACCGCCGGGGGTCTCGGCGCGGGTGAACAGGCCCATCGTCTTGAGCGCCTTGTCGTTCTCGTTGTTGCGCAGCTGGTACTTTGCTGTCTTCGTGTTGATGTACCTGTCTTTCTTGTCAAGCTCGCGCGCCTGGTTCATAATCTCGGCAGCCTTTGCCGTATTGCCATGGTGCTTCCATATCCTGGCCTTGGTCATGTGGAAATCGACACTACTGGGCACAAGCTCGATGGCCTTGTCCACGTACTCCATGGCCTTGGTCAGATCACGGCTGAGGTGGTAATTATAGTGCTGGGCCAAAAAGTAGAGCGCCGCCGCCTTGCCCTTCGAGGAGTCGCCGTTGGTGCCAGCAGCCTCGCCATGCGACGCCAAGTACTCCTCGACGAGCCGCGGGAGGGCCGTCTTCTTAAACGAGTCTGAGTACAAGTGTTTGAGGTTGGCAAACGTAGATGGAACAGCCTTGTTAAGCATAGAGGTGAGATAATCCCTTGCGTGTGCCTCGAACTCGTCGCCTGTGGATCAGGAGCCATGTGAAAACATGATTAGCAATGCGCAAATAGAGACGAGCGAGTGTGTGTAGGGAAAATCGGGCCAGCATGCCTTACCAGTCAAAATGTTGAGGGGTAGCCGGCGGGCTGCGTCGCAACGGGGCGCTTTCTGGGCGTATTCGTCAAAGACTGCCTTCTTGGCGGTAACTTCTGAGTCGTCCAAGCCCATGGCTTCCATGAGGCGAGAGTAGTAGTCCTCGTGGTCCGGGTTGCGGTCCAGGAGGGCGCGCCAAGCCTTGATGGCGTCATCCTTCCTGCCGAGCTTGGTCAGGTAGGTTGCGCGGGCCTCCATAACGGCCAGCTTGTCGAGCACGCTCTTAGCGATGGACTCGAGGTGGTCAAGGGCGCGCTGGGTGTCGCCCGTCTCGGCAATAACGGTGTTCTTGTACATGACAGCCTCGGAGTGCTCAAAATCGGCGCGAGCGGGCGGAACCTTGAGGCTCTCCTCGTATGTCGTCAGTGTGCTCTCAGCCTCGGACAGGTTGCCAGCGAGCTGATGGGCCACGGCCAGGGCAGTCCAGTTCTGGCGCAGCTGGGGGCGGGCTTGCAGCATCTGCAGGCGGGTCTGGATGTAGCCCGGGTAGTCGCGCATCTGGATCTGCAGGATGGCCAGGTCGCGCTGGATCTGGGACGAGTCGGGCTCGAGGCGCAAGGCAAACTTGTAGGCGCGTATGGCCTCGTCGAAGTTCTTGCGGGTGCGGTAGAGCATGCCGTAGACGTGCCAGCAAACGTGGGACTTCATGTCGACCGACACTGCCTCTTTGCCCAGCACGAACGCCTCGTCGGTCTTGCCCTGAGCATTCATGATCAGGGCCTTCATGGCCATGGTATCGCCATGCTTGGGGTTCTTCTTGAGGATCTGCTCGGCAGCCTTGAGTCCGCGGCGGTACTGCTTGTCCTCGAAGTTGCGGACGACGGTCCGTAGGAGGTTGTTGTCCCTCGTGCTGAGGGGCTGCGACGGCGACATTGTGACGTGTGCGGGGGAAGCCCGAGTGCGGCGACAGGTCCTCTGGGTCGGCTCGGACAGAGGCAGAGGTAGGTGCGCGGCGGACGCCAGTCGTTTGTGGTCCGATTCGAGGCCGACTTGGCGGCGGCAGCACCAACGAGTTTGGCGCAGTTCGTTGCCAGTTACCTGGTGCCTAACCAGTCAATTCCAGCCCAATGCGCCCCGACGCTCCAGGGTCAGGGACAGGCGTGGTCGGTGCAGCCTCGGGGACGGCAGGTTCGGGCGTCGACCGTTGGGTTGTCAGACTGCTCGGGTGGATTTGGAGGGGAAGGCGGCAACCGAAGAGGTTTGCCAGAGGTCCGAGCCGGCCGTGGCACCACATCTGCGATTTGACCACCAAACGTCTCGGGTCCGCTATTATTCCTGGGACGAGTGGAGCTCCTGTTTCCGCAGCCTTGCACGTTCCCCAACAAAAGTCTGCAGCGACTGACTTCAGCTTATGTCGCCCAAGTTTATTTTTAAGGGTACATAAAGGTACCGAGGAAGAAGACAGGAAACAGGAATGAATATAACAAACACGTAAGTAGATCAACAGAACGAGTTGGGCGTTGTCCAGATTTGACCCCGCCGGGTGGGAACTCCAGATCAAAGCTGAGAGCTCTACCTAGTGCACCAGTCAACCATCACAATGGGATTCTTGGCTTCCTTCGTCAAGCTAGTCGACCAGCCTTCGCCCCTTGTAATGACGCACATACGTTGCAAGAAAGAGAGAGAAAGAATGTCCCTATTTCCCCATTATTTATTTTGTTTTGTTACATGAGAGGGCGCCGTGTATCCAATGAGTCCCCCATAAATGTGTTATTGGTACAACGTGATCTCCGTACTGGGCAAAAGTACGAAAGAAAATAAAAATCGTCTCAGCCAGCGTTATCATCAACTCCGTCTTGTTGCTTTTTGCCATTTGTCAAAGGCCTCCTCCCAGCTCTCGCCATCGCCGCTCCCGCACCGCTCATTGACGACCTCCCAAGTCCGTGTCCTCACGATCCCCTCCACGCCCCGCTCCTGTCGCAACAGAATCGCCAACCTCTCCGTCCGCGGCTCTGTCGGGAAGAAGCGGGCCGAGTACGGGTCTAACCTCTCGTCGATAACCCTCTCCTTGTTTTTGGACTCCTCTGCCTCTCTTATCGCCGCCGACGGGTCGTTCGGGTCCGGGCTGGTTGCCACCATGGTGCAGTAGGATATCAGGTCGGAGCGGGCCTTCCACGAGGGGAACAGCACCTGTTGCTTGAACCGTTGGCAGGCTGCCCCGTCGATGGCCCTGCCGAGCGGCCGCGGGATCCTCTGCGACGTTGTGGACGGGTCGAAGCCGTCCCTGGCCGGCGTCAACAGCGCATTGAGGTTCTGGGAGATGGAGTCGTCGATTGCGCCACGCGAAAGCCGTAAGAAATCTAGTAAAGACCCAAAAGGAGACAAAGTCAGCACGGTGATGGGGCCCCGGTGGAAACAGGGAAACCACGGCGGACACGAACCTCTCAGCGCCGACGTGGAGAAGCACAGCTGGGGGGTGAGCGGCGGCTGATCCGGATGTGCGGGCATCGCCTTGGGCACAGTCTCCTTGGGCGGGTCGCCTTGACCTGGAGGAGACTGCCCCTTTGACCAGAGAAAGGAGGGGAACGCCAGGGTGTTGGTGGGTCCAAGGAATCGGAAGGAGCCGTGATCAGCTGTGTAGCTGGCGTCGCTACGGTCGTGGGAGAAGTAGTGGTACACCTCGGTTCTTGTGTGTGTTTGTGGAAGCTGCTTGTCGGTTTTGTGAGAAGTGAGCTCGGCCAGATGACATCGCCAGACCGATGATGCGATGCACCTCCAGGGGGGCAGCTTGGTTGCCCCACCCTCCCGGGCCCCACCATGTAGAGCTCCGACGATGGTGGTAACATGGCGGAAATGCTCATCTCCTTTGGCTGGGGGCGTACCGCCATTGATTATACTTTGGAAATGGCAACAGCATCGCCTCCCGGCGGTAGCTGCCAGGTGCTGGAATTAGAAAGTTGTAGGAATAGACCGACAGCCACTTTTCTTGGCAAGCAAAGTCACAAACTATTTGCGTTGTACCTCCCTGTATTTTAACAGGTTAGGCAGGAGTTGCCATGGACGGTTCGTGCTGCTAATATAGCTACAATAAATACATCTCACCAAGTTCCAGCCCTCGAAGTATTGGACAATAAACAAAAAAGATAAAAAAAAAATGGCAAAAGCTCACTCGACTGCCCTTCAAGGGGGAGTCGAGTTACGAAAACCCCACTTTTTTTTGGAGGTTTTTCTTCGGTAGCTCTAAAGTCGAATCACCGCCAACGGACGGATTCGAATCAGCGAGCTTGGGGTTTTCTTGGCCCTCACCCGTGGAAGAAGGTTGTGACATTTTACACCACGATTGTACCCGTTCAACCACCCGGTTTGCTGCTGTGAGCTGTTGACAATCTGACTACGGTCGGGGCATATAAGGACAGGCAGCGATTGATTTCTTGCTGGTCCGAGGATTGCCCTGTTCGAGTCCGGCAATATAGGTGCTCATTTGTACTTACGGACATATGACATACCATTATTACTCTAGTCGTAATTTGGTACACGGGAGCAAAAAAGTTTCTCTACGGCCAACGTGAGCTATCATGTTTGATTTATGCTATATCGACATATCATCCTATGGTTTAGATACCAGCTGATTTCGCCCGTAATGGATGCTTAGGGATACATTCGGCCTTCCTGGGTAACCGGATCCATATAGTTATTGCCACGCAGAAGAACCTATCCGTGGGCGGATGTCACATGGACCTCAAGAGTGCATTAATATAATTAATCCCAAGATCTCCTATTTACGCCTTTTGTTCACCGCCACTTCCATCTTGCGAATGTCTCCTGGGGCAAAATACATCGATTACTACTGCCTTCTTGGGGCGTCGCATGTCTTCTGGCGGCAACACAAAGGAGCGCCACCCTCGGCAAGCCTAAAATATTCCTGGAGCTCCTGTAGCTTCCGGCGCGTGTCCAATAGCCGTTGAATTGCGGCTCGACTACCATGCACCAGCAACGGGAAGCGATCGCGCTGGTGAAAATATCTACACCCAGCTGCCTTGCCGCTAGTACCATGACAGTGTGGTCACGGAATGGGCGTAAAGACATGACCCGAGAAAATGACGTCGCTGCCCCGCCATCAGGTTTTATCACGGCAGTTCTATATAGGTAGCGAGAGATTTTATGGAGGCGCTATCTATATATAGGAGTACATAGTCCTCAGATAGTGCCTTGGATCACTCCGGCAGATAGATATTCCACGTGCTTGGCGAGGTGAATCGTCCGTTGACCCGACGAGAGAGGGCTTCGAGAATGGGGATCTTTCTCGCCGCAAAGTTCAACCGAGGGCGAGAGCTTTGCCCATATGTACCGTACCGGGTATGCGCCTCACTCGTGGCAATGGCAGCTTTGACAACTTGGGGCGATGCCACCCTGGAGGTGGATATTTGGGGCGGCAATAAGCATACCGTTTTGACTTTGAAAGGAGGCGAACTGGTCCAACTGCTTTGGGAGTGACTGAATACGACGTTGGGGGCATTGACCAACGAGCGTTTTGTCGATTGAGCCAATAGCGAGGGCCTCCAGGCACTTCCGAAACAGTCAGTACCAATTCTCCCTGTTTTCGAGTTGAAGCGGTGCATAACACGAGGTCCAGCTCATCTAAAGGAACTATTTCCCATCTCTGCGCATGATACAGGAGGCAAAAACTGCGACGCTCCTCGAGTAACCTGCGCCACCGCGAGTGCGACGCTGGGGAAGGAGGAAATAGAAACAGAAATCAACGGGTACCTGGGGATCAAAAAAGCTGGCAGCATACCCCTGTGAGTTTCACAGTGGGTCTTTCCCACCTACCATATCCAGTGCTTTTCACCTCGACAAAAGATTTTCTCGTTTGATATAATTCCTCTTTTTTTTCTTCTTCCCCATTTATGAAAGGTTTGATCTTTTAAGCCTTTGATAGATTTTGGGGTGGCGAAGACTCCACGGTGAAAGTCATGTCTGGGTGTTTAAAAGCTTCTTTGCGCCTTCCCCGAGGCCATTTCTTGGCAGCGCGGCGATGGCACGTTTTCTCTTGCAGAAGCGGACCTCGAGTAGGGGTCGTCCTTTCGCGCAGGGAAATAAAGTGGCGGTCGGGGCAACCGTCCCCGTTCGACTGCGACCAACGGCCGGGCCCAAAACGGAAAAAACGTGAGCGCTCGTGCCAGGAACCTCAGCCGAATGGATAGGGCCTGTCCGACCGCGGCGGAGGTCGCTGTGACCTTCGCGTCCCTGTAAGTGCAATGGAGGTTGTGTAGCAAAGGCGTAGCAGTGTAGTGGAGGATCCGAGAAATGATTTTTGTTTCTCATGGGGTCGTTCCGCGTAGAGAGCCAGAGAGCGGTGGTGAGAAGATGGTGTGTATATAGTTTGGTCCCGTCCCCTTCGGTCGTCAAGTCTCGTTTGGTTCTCTCCATCATGCACCGCACTATCGCATACTGAGACAATTTCCTTGTGTCTTTTCCTTGTTGTCTTTTTCCTTTTGTCTCTTTCCTCCTGTTGTCCCACATCTTCACTTCTGCCTCGTTTTGATACCTGGCCGTCTACAACCAACCGGCTCACGCAGACAAACAATACAACACACACAAAAAAAATGCAGATCAGGAACCTTGCTAGGTTCGCGGCCTTCGTTACCGTGACCTTGGTCACCTTAGCTGTCCCCACCCTGGCCCAAGATGTCGATCGTTCAGCCCTCGAGGTCCGCACGGTGGCCGACATCAACGCACCCGCAGTGGTGAAGGCCATGGCGGCCAAGCTCCACGAGGAGTCGTCTGCGGTCGTCGACAATGAGCACACCACCGCCCTGCAGTCCATGAGCAGGCGGGACGCCGCACTCGAGAAGCGCTTTGCCCCGCTCGCCATCGCCGGCATCGGGATGGGCGTCAAGGCCGTCGGCGGCATCTTCAAGGGCATCAAGAAGCTGATCAGGAAGAAGAAGGCCAAGAAGGCCGCCAGGAAGGCCGCCGCCGCCGCCGCTGCTGCTGCTTCCGCTTCTTCCGGTGCCTCCGCCGCCTCCGAAAAGCGCGACGTGGTCCACGACGAGGACGCGCCCATCACCATCCTCGACCCGCGCGACTTTGATTTCACCGGCCTGACCGACGGCCTCGCAAAGGGAATCAAGGCTCTCGGCAGCATCGTTAAGGTCTTTAAGGACATGAAGAAGAAGAAGCAGAGCGACGACGCCCCCGTCGACGACAACAGTGCCGCACCCGCGGCCGGCAAGGCAGCCGCCGCCTCCGAGGCGTACACCCGCAAGGCAGCCACCGGCGATACCACCGGCGGGGCCACCACCGGCGATGCAACCACCGGCCGGGCAACCACCGGCCAGGCAGCCGCAGCTTCGCAGAAGCGCGACGTGGCCCACGACGAGGACGCGCCCGTCACCGCCCTCGACCCGCGCGACTTCGACTTTACCGGCCTGACAGACGGCATCGCAAAAGGCGTCAAGGCCCTCGGCAAAATCGTCAAGGTCTTCAAGGACATGAAGAAGAAGAAGCAGAGCGACGGCGATACCGCCCCCGTCGACGACAGCAATGCCGCCACCGCCACCGCCAGCAAGGCTGGCACCGGCGAGACAGCCACCGGCAAGGCAGCCACCGGTACGGCAGCCACCGCTTCCCGGAAGCGCGACGTGGTCCACGACGAGAGCGGAAGCCTAAGCTCCGCAGCAGAGGCGAGCAGCCTCGAGAAGAGGAAAACCATCGTTAAGCGCCCAGTGTTCTGGGTTGCATAAGTTGGAATTACCTCTTTCTCTACTCTTCTCTTCTCTTCTTGTTTTATGTCTTGATATGTCTAAAGTTTTTGCTTTTCTTTTCTTTCTGTGTGTGTATTTTTAAATGTTGCTGTTCGCGTTTAGTAGGCCCTCGTGTCCGGACGGTTCAGGTTATCGATTTTTATTTACTTCTTATCTTCCACGCTCTTGATCTCTCTTGTTGTCCCACGGTGGCCGGGCTCTCGTTGCCGAGGATGTCGTTAATTATGGCACCCAATACCCTGTCATCCATGCCTCGGCAGGTGTTTGCCCAGATCACATGCATGACAGAAGGACTCGGCGTTGAGGGAGAGCAATGAACTCAACTTATATCACAGTGCTATATATGCGCAGCTCTCCGCACATGCGAGAACTGCTGCTTGATCAGGAACAAATCACTCCCCCGAATGCATTCGGGTCAACCCCTTGGTCTCCTCGGCCAAACTCTGCTCGAGCCCGGCCACCTCCTCCATGAGCTGCCTGCACCTGGCCTTGTCCGCGTCGGCCGGGCCCAGGTACGGCTTGCGGGGCAGCATCTTGCGCTCCGCATCCTCGACGCCGGCCTTCGAGGCGGAGAAGACGGCGGCGGCGAACTTGGTCATGGCGATGCCGCTCTTGCAGGGCCGCTCCGCCAGGGCGGCCTTCTTGTGCAGCTCGAGGGCCTCGATGCGCTTGGCGACCTGGTCGGCGCCCGTGGCGGCCACGGCCTCGGTCCACAGCTGATAGATGCGCGAGACGGTGCGCGGGAAGACGTTGGCGAAGGCGGCGATGCACCCCGCGCTGCCGACGGCGAGCCCTCCCAGCAGGAAATCGGACTGGCCGCCAAAGACGGCGAAGCGGGTGCCGGGCAGCTCGGCGGCCAGGCGCACGATCTTGGCGACGCTGCCGCACGTCAGCTTGACGCCCACGATCTGCGGGTGGCGGCGAGCCAGAGCCGCGATGGCGTCCGAGTCCAGGTCGACGCCGTTGCAGACGGCGGGGAAGTTGTACAGCACGATGGGTAAGGGGCTGAAGGCGGCGATGTCGGCGTAGAAGGCGTCCACCACGGCCGAGGTGGTGGCCTTGCCAAAGTAGCCGGGTGGAAGCACCAGGACCGAGTCGGCCCCCGCGGCGGCGGCGTCGGCGATGAACTCCTTCACCTGGGCGGTCGAGTGGCCGCCGGTGCCGGCCATGATGGGGAAATCGGGCCCGACGGCGGCGCGGGCGGTCTCGAGCAGCTGGCGGCGCTCCTCGCGCGTGAGCAGAAAGGTCTCGGCATTAGTGCCCAGGATGACGAGCCCGGCCAGGCCCGAGGAGGCAAGGTGGGCATAGTACTTCTTCTGGTCGTCGAGCAGCAGCTTGTCCGTGTCGGGGTCGAACAGCGTCACTGCTGGCGCCCACACCCCCGAGGGCGGCACTCTGAAGGGCTTGATCAGCTCAGACATGGTGGTGGCCTGACGCGGCTGTTCTTGCCCTGGGAAAGAAGAAGACAAATAGTGGCAGCCTAAAAAAAAAAAAAAAAAAAAAAAAAAAAAAAAAAAAAAACAAACAACCTTCACCAGCAGAAATTCCCTCCCGGCGCCGAAAACGGGGGACCGTTTCGGGAGGTGCTGGGCCGAGCCGAGCAGGTAACAATTCCAATCTGCGGGGTCGCAGCAAGCCAAAGTCAACAAGTGGGGGCTGGCGTGTTTACTTGGGCAGTTTCGGTGTTGCCTGGGGCTCCCATCAGTCAACCACCAATTGAGCCAACCATGATCGAGCAGACGGTTGGCTGCCTGGCGGGATGGGGATGCGCGCTCAAGACTGCCCTGTTCTGCGACGGTTGTGCGTCTCATTGGCGCAAAACACCCAACAGCAGCAGTGCACATGCTATTAGCACGAACATAAGCAGCCCGCGATGCCGCCCGAACAAAGTCAACCCGGGTGTCGACTTACATCCAAACAACTTTTGCTAAGCCCGCAAAGATGTGGCAGACAGAGCGCGCACAGGCCCTGGGCCTACAGATCGTGGCGACGGGCGAGCTGCTCATCAACGTGCTGTGCCTGCTCGACCAGCGGACGCTGCTCTGCTCCGCCGTCCGCGTTTGCCACCGGTGGAACGACCTGATCGGGACCAGCGCCGACATCCGGCGCCGTCACTTCCTGAGCCCGGTTCCGGAAGTAGACGCATCGCTCCCTTCGAAACTCGACTGGGACGATAGCAACGACAACGACGACGACAACAAAACCCCGCCGCCGGTCCGGCTCAACGCCCTCCTCACCGAGATCTTCCGCCCCTTCTTCACCCCGAGCAACGGGCCGGTCCTCAACGCCTTCAGCAGCATCTTCTCCTGCAGTCCGGACTGGAACGGCGGCGGGGCAGCCAACACGCCCGACGAGTCGGCCGCCAAGTTCAGGCGCCTCCTCCGGCCCGACGCCAGCTGGCGCCGCATGCTGACGCAGCAGCCGCCCGTCCGGCGCCTGGGGCTCTGGGTCCAGCGCCAGGGCGACCTTCGGCCCCCCACCGACGTCGGCGCCACGACCGCCAGGGCCGTCTACGGAACCGGCAGCTTCCTGGTCGTCGAGTACCCGGACGGCCTCCGCATGGGCGAGCTGTACGACCTCTGTCTGGGCCTGCGCCCGCCGCTCGCTCCCAACCTCAGCTTCCGGCCCTTTTGGAGCCCGCAGACCCCGGCGCTCAAACACGGGCACGGTCTGGCGGCGGCGATGACAACGACGACGACAACGTGCACCGTCCACGACAGGGGGCTGGTCAACATGCTGCAGAGCGTGGCCCTCCAGCTCGCCGGCGCCGGCGAGTGGCGGGGCGTCGACGCCGTGCTACGTCTCTTCAAGCTAAACACATCGTGGGCCCTGTCCGCCAATCAGGTCCGCCGCCTCGACTTTATGCGGCAGTTCTCGTTCCCCGAGGCCGAGGCCGAGGATGAGGCGGTGGACGTGGTGTAGCTTTCCGCTAGGGTTTTTCGGTCGGGTCTTAGCGGGTGTGTTTCGGCCAGGATAAAGCCTGGGTATGAGCGGCTTCCAGTTTTGGGTAGTGTTGCATTGGTACTTTTTTTGGCTGCATTTTACAAAGTCTGACACCTAGACCTCGGGGGATTGTAAAGATGGGCTGAGCTTTTTTGTCAAGACAAGATGAAAACCAACACACAATCCATCATGAAAACATGGGATGACAGGGGACAATCATGACAGCACCGTGTCGAGACCACCCATCCAGTTTGAGCATTACATTATATATCGAGAAGTTTTCCGAGCACATACGTAGTAGTATACAAGCCGTACCGTCAAGACGCCGCCCCGGAAAATCAAAGCCTGAGCATGAAAACTGAAAAGTATCTGTAGCTGGCCCGAGAAAAAACATATCCGAAAGGAAAGTATGTGTGGAAAACATAAAGGATATGGTTTTACAGTTGTACAGAAGAAGAATGGCCTCCATAGATAAATAAAATGATCAAGGAAACCCCTCATGCCTCTTTTTTCTGTTTTAACAAGAACAACCCTCCGATCGTCCACATAACCGCGGCCTCCGGGGGAGACAGAATCCGCCTTTGTGTTGGTTGTTATTTTGGAGAGGGAGGAGAAGTTGCTGAACCAAAGAGGTTTGATTATAAACGTAGATCGAGGCGGACATTGTGATGGAATCGTCCGGCATATGGAGGGAAAATGGGACAGAGGATGTCGCCTCCTCAAAGGGCAGGGCCGCCAACGCCGACAGGTCTGCGATCGTCCCCGGCTAGGGACAGTCCGCGGTCGCGGTGAGACGCCCCGGCAATGCGAGCTTCGGTGCTGATCTCATCCAGAACCCGGCTCATGACGGCCGCGCTGGCCATGAGCCCGTGGCCCTCGCCCTCGAGCACGCGGACCTCGCATCGCTTCATCGTCTTCCCCAGCCAGCGGACGTTGTCGACGGGCACGCGCGTATCTCTGGAGCCATGGTGGATCACGATGGGCCGTGTGATATCCACATAGCGGAACCCAATCGTGTGTCTGCGCTCCAGGCACACGAGCAGGTCCACGGCTGGGTTCGCCCCCGTCGTGGCCAGCTCCCAGATCGCCTGCGTGAGTCGCGAGTCGTATGTCGCCTGCCGCTCGCGATCCGCTAGAGCCGACGCCGCTGCCGCCAGAACGGCAGCCTCGCGCGCAGCGTGCGCCGCCGACGCCGCCGAGGATGATCTTTTGTGTCTGCCATTGGTTGCCGAGTTTGGACTGCTGTTGATGCCCGTCCTAAAGTGGCCAATTTCCGTAGGTCCGAGGTCCCCGCGCGGGATCCCCGACGGCTTGTCCCCGATATCGTGGTGTAGGCTATTTTCTTTGTCGCCATCCGGGCTGGGGCTGGGTGGCAGAGGAGACATGTGCTGGTTCGCCTGCGACCTGGCCGCCGCCTCCCTCTCCCGATCCCCCTTGATGGCCACGCTGGCGCCGCTCTTGCGTTTCTTACGTGGCGTCTTGGGCAAGCTCGACGTGATGCTACTACTCGTTGCCGACATGAAGGAGCTGTTGGCTGCCTTCAATATGGGCGTCGGCAGTGCCCGCAAGATCCGCTGCGACGTGGGTATCGCGTTTGTTGGTGGCAGCGGCGTCTGGGCCGAGGCCCCAAAGACGGACATCTGCGACGGTGGGATCCACGGCGCCAGAAGATGGATCCGACCCCTGATATGCTGGGGCATGCGCAATGCCGTGGCAAGAGCGTAGATGGCGCCAGCCGAATGGGCTAGGATGGAGAACTTTGTGATCTTCAGAGTTTGGCATATGGCGTACACGTCGTCTTTTGTTCGTGGCAAAAGAAATCACAGTTAGCCAATGACACAGAACGAGCGAGCGAGACAGGGGATAAGATGCAATCTTACCTGGCCAGCTGAGAGGGGTGGCAGTCCCGTCCATGTACGGCTCACTATCTCCCACACCTGGTCGGTCCGGCGTTATGAGCCTAAGCCCCAGCGTGAGAGCCAGCTCGTCGTAGAAGGCGGTGATGTATCTCGTCAGACCCATGCCTACGCAGCAAAACACGGCGCTCCCTTCGCTGTCCCCCACCTCGGAGAAGGAGATCATACGGCCCGTCTGGGGGTGCCGTATCTTTTGTGACAGACGGGGAGAGCACATGTAGGCTTCCACCGCGTCGTCGATGCTGTCCGCACTAGGCGGGCGCTCATACGTCACATGCATCGGGTCCGGCGTGGTGTTTCCTGGACTGGTAGAGTTGCGCTTGGACCGGTTGCTGGCACGTTTGGTTCTGGCGGCGTCACCCATCGGGTCCTGTCCCGAAAGCCTCCTTGCGTCCGTCTCCCGATCCTTCCGACGCCCCTGAGAGATGGCAGGGGAGGGCGCGCCATCTTCAATACCGATGCCGCCGTGGAGATCCTTCAACTCGAGGCGCCCATGCACCGGCGACTTTTCCCGCCGGCGCGATCGCGGCTCGACCGCTGCGGAACCGGAACGAGCCTGATTCTGAGCGCCACTCGTGTCGTCGACGTCCAAGTTCTCCCTGCGGCCTTCCTGATGTTTTCGCCCAGTACTGGGCGAGTGGCGGGGTTTTGGCGTGCTAGTTTGTTCCTCAACCTCTGGAATGGCAACCGACGCGTCCGTCTTTTGGAGTGTCGACCGCCGTGTTGAAAGCCGCTTGGTGGCGCTTGACCCCGACTTGCGTAAGCTCGAATCCCGCACCGGAATGGCGCGGAGAGAAGTGCTACCGCGCCGGTCAGGCGGGATGGGCGAGTCCAGGAAACCGGAGGCAGCCATGACGGCATCGGCCATAGAGCTGCTTGGCTCTTCCCTGATGGAAATCTCGGCGAGGAAGGGATCCGGGCGAAGCGATGCCGGACCGGGACTGAGCCAGTCGTTCCCGACGGCGCCGGTGCTGGCCCGCTTCTTGTCCTCCTTCTCCCGGAGGCGCTCTCGACTGCTCATATACATCAGGCCTTTGTGTGATGATCGCCCTTGCTTCCTCCCCCAGCTATCGTGCGACTTCTGGCGCCTGAGCTCGGGGACCGGTGGCACCGTCCCACGTTCAATTGAGAGATTGCCGATGCTGTGGCTGTCAGCATCGCGCGACGTTAGCGATCCCTTGGACGACGGCCGCGAGACGGTACGGGATCCGCCGAGGAGCGACCTTAACCCGCCGCCCTCCTCGCGGGGCGACTTGGGCGCCGTCAGCGGGGAGAAGCCAGACGGCGGCTTCGAGGTCCGGATGATGGGAGGAGATGCGGCGAGCGCTTCGAGGCCGTGGTCGTCGTGGTCGCCAGGGTCGCCACGCGGAGGCGAACTATAGGCACCGTAGTCGACGCCGAAAGAGCCAATGCTCGAGGACCTAGGCGGCGAGGTTACCGAGGAGGAGTAGGAGCGGGAGGCGACTGGCCTGCGGACGGGGATGTCCAGGTGGGCGGGCGGTTGCTTGGGAACCAGGTCGAGGCTAGTGATGAGGGAGGAGATGATGTCCGGACTTGGGCCGACGGAACTCTGCGCGGCGTGACGAGAGGAGGCAGAGCGGGAGGGCGCTGGGTGTACCTCCCTCCAGCGAGGCAGCTGGCGCGTGGATGAGATTCGGGGGATGGGTGGCACAGGGGGCACAGTTGGACTGTCCATCTTTGTTGGGCCCGGCGACCTACAGTGCGCGGGTTAGCAAGCAAAAGGCCAAGCGGTCAGATGCCGCGGGCTGGCATGCATGTATCACCTACTACGAGGCACCACCCAAGTTGAGTTGGGGAGCTACTTGGGCCGCGGCTGGGGCTGGCCGAGAAACGGAACGTGGGAGTAGCACGGCCCGGCCGAGGGAGCGCGAGCGAGGGAAGGAGGGAAAAAAAAAAAAAAAAAAAGCAAGCGGTCGCGTTGGTAGGTAGTTCGGCTGCAGGTTTCGTGCAGGTCGGCTTGTTGGAAGCAAGGATCGTCCCCAATTTTTCAGCCGTCTCACTTGCGTGCAGTGTGCAGTGCAGCGGCGACGCGTGAGCACACCTATCAACTGCGTCTCAAACAGCGGCGCGCCCGCAGAAAGCCAAAAGTGACAGACGGTCAAAGCAAAGGGGAGCGCCCTAAACTCAGTGGAGGGTCATACACATGTACGTCTCATTTTTCTTCCCTTTTCTTGTTTTCTTCTTTCTCTTTGCTAGGAAATGCCAGCAATCAATCGACAGTGAATGATTGATCCATTTGCATGTGCGGGCGAGATTCAACGACAGGGGCAAGTTAATCAATCGAGAATACCACCCTGAAAAATCCCCCACCAACGAGCGGCACGGAATTTCCTCGCTGCATTCTCGGCAGTCAAATTGTGGGTTTGCCGCGATCAAATGGTTGCGAGTCGCAGCGGTCACAGTTGGCGGACTGAGAGCACCGCAGCACCTGGAGCCCTCGCTTGCAGTAGCGTTTCGGCCACTACCTAGGTGCAGTGGGGCGCGTCAGCAGGCACTGATGGTGCCGTCGATTCAGGGGTGGGCTTGCTTGGCTGACAGTTCTACATACATACATGATGTGAACGCGGTCAAATTAGCACCAAATCCTCCGAGGCCGAGTGAGAGAAGAACAGATGAGGAGAAGACGAATCAGGAACATCTCCAATCTGGGCGCTGCATCCAGACAGCAGCTGGGTGGCACCCAGGCAAGGCGACGCTCTTGCGAGTGGCGGAACTCGCGGAACTGGCGGCCGTCCAGGGCGACCCAAGGAAAGTGTGGGCCAGTCAAGTATTGATCGAAAAGTGTGGTGATTAAGCCCCACCACCACCACCCTTGGCATGATCTCGTTGCCCACACACCCAACTCGCTTCCCAGGGAGCCCATGAAAAGCGGCTGATATGCAGGTTCGGGGGTGTGCAATGGGTATGCAGAGAGCCCAACAGTGAGGGAGGGGTTATTCATGTCCTTGTCACAGCGACAACCTTATCAGATGGCTAAACCCTTTCTGATGACAGCCATGTCCGTGCTTTGTCGGAAAGGGTGGAGAAATGAAAAAGAAGAAGGAAAAAAAGAAAATAAAAATAGACGAATAAATGAACCCGGCACTCGCAAGAGTTGTGTATACCATACTGTGTATATCACGGGCCGCAGGAATAATTCGGCACCGAGAAGTGATGTGATGGCTGGAGAAACTCAACAGAATGATACGTAGAAAATAAAATAAATAAATAATTAAAAAAAAAAAACAAAAAAAACGCGATTGATATTGGGCTGAAAAGGCAGCCTGGAGCTAGCGAAAGATGGCGTCGAGTCCTTTTTGCTGGTTCTAGAATCGCTCCGGCTCGGGCGCCACAACCTGTCCGCTGGCCGCCGGTTGGCGTCGCGCGGTGCGAATTCAAGCGCGTGGGAGGCAGGGGAAAAGGGGCAACATGCACACCGCTCTCACCTCGACCCTCTCGTCACACGGATACTTATACACAGTAATGTGCGCTGCGAGAAACCGACCACCGAGATTCGCCCGGTGGGAGAACTGATGGATGGACCGAGAGAGCTCATTCATCCGTATATACATACTTAGGTCCGTATGCGCATACACCCCTGAAGGACTCAACGCAGGCACTTTCTTTGTTGCCAACATAACCAGGTAATGGGAACGGCATGGAAGCACATCCTTTGAACCCACCCAGGCACTTTTCGTGGCCTGTCCAATCCACCCACTCTATCCTCATCTGGCAAGTCTGCTGGCCAGTGCAATCCTTGCAGGACCACCGCATCTCTCTGCCCCGTATCTCTCTGCCTCGTGATGGATGCTGTGCTAGTAGGTAGGCATGTATCCTGTTACTTCAGCCTTGTCGCGACATTGCGATGGTTGCCTACCAAGCCGATGATAAATGTCAGCTTCGGGAACAAGGCGAGCCACATTACGAATGCCGTCGGTCCCACGTTGCGCCAGAGTGGAACAAACGAGACGTTGAAGTTGGCGATACCAAGCACTTGCGCCCGTGGCCAACCCGGCCCGGGAAGAGGCTTCATTTCCTCGTCCCAGCCGTTCGGTATAATCACGAAGCAAGGTTACACCGACCCATGGGTTTCAGCAAGGGAACGACGGCTGGCCAGCCTCATTGACATGGTTGGTACTTGCTTGGGCCATGGGAGAAGTTAATCCGTGTTGACCGGGAAAGAAAAGGTCGGTATCCATTTTAAAATTGCCCGAGGAATTCGCCGAACGTGGTACAGTCCTTGGGACGCTCCCAGACTTCCCAAGTAACCGGGGACTCCCTTGATTAGTTCTCGTCACCAAGGCGACGTTGCCATCGGGATAAAATGATGACACTTCTGGAAACGTCTTTGGCACAAGCAAGAATAACTAAACGCTTCCGCTTGTGCCGCCGTTCCACGGAGATATTTCAATTCGAGGGACGCGTCGTGGCTCCTGCGAAGATGATAGTCGCGCTGTCATGTGATATTGGTTGCTTGGCGCTCAATGGGTGGGTGGGCTGCTTTCCTGCTTGCAAGGGTGTCTTGGACGACGTCATCACTCCACCAAGCCGACTTGCTTGACTGACGTATCACCAGTCGAAAAAATGCAAGAACACCACCTTGAGTCTCGTACGCTCCGAGTGAATGGCAGGCTCGGAATAGCCTCCCTCTGAAACTACATCGTAGAAAGGATCTCCCCAATCTACCGCACATTGCTCAATCCCTAGGCGTGCAGTCACGTCCCTCACTATTACTATAGGGCAAGGTGACCCCAGCCAGCAAAAATGGACATACTGCTATCCCTCCCGATAGCCTCCTACTTCCTAGCCCCGAGCGTGACATCATGGTCGACCTCGCTCAACCTCATCTTCTTCTACATGACCTGGACCACCCTCGTCCTGTCCCACAGCCCACTCCGCATTGAGGTGTTTGGCACCCTCGCCGTCAGGCTGTTGCTCTACCTGGCCCCGTCCCTGCTCTTCCTAGCCTTCGACACCCTCCTCCCTTCCCTGGTCGAGAGCATCAAGGTCGGCGGGGCGTCCGCCTTACCCCCGCGTGAGGACCCGGCTGTCCTCTTCCGCACCCTGGTCCTCGTCCTCGTCAACCTGGGTCTCGAGTCGGCCGTCCAGGCCGCCGTGGGGCTGTCGCACGCCGCCCTCGTCCGGTCCGGGCAGCCCGTCTTCACCACCACCTCGACCCTGCCTTTACCCTGGGCCGTCGTCAAGCACGTCGCGCTGCTGCTCGCCATGCGCGAATGCCTAACCTACGTCATCCACCGCTACCTCCTGCACAACAACAGCAACAACCGGCTGAGCAGGTGGCACGCCAGCTGGGGCGCACACGCTCGCCGCCGCGGCGCCGCTGCCCCGCCATACTCACTGCTGCTGGCCGCCGACCATCCGGCCTGTTTCCTGCTGCACCGCTTCGCGCCGCTCTACGTGCCGGCGCTGCTGGTGCGTCCGCACGTGCTGACGTTCCTGCTGTTCGCGGCGCTGGCCACCGCCGAGGAGACGCTGGCCATGTCGGGGTACAGCGTCGTTCCTGGGATCATTATGGGCGGCATCACCAGGCGCACTGCGATGCACTACTGTTGTAGCAGCGGCGGGCGGGCTGGGGGAAACTACGGCGCGTGGGGGTTTCTGGACTGGGTTTGTGGCACAAACTTGGGCCGCGACGTTTTGCATGACGTCAAGGACGAGGCTGAGAAGCATCGCGTCAAGGAGCGGGGGGAGAGTGCCGCTGGTAAGGGGATGGACTTCCTGCAGGACGGGATCGAGGGGGTCAGGAGGTCCAAGAGGACGAGGAAGACGAGGACTGTGAACTAAATGTCGATTGTACGGGAAGATTTTGGAGTTTGGTTGGGATTTGTTTCGTGATTTTGTTTGACTCTTGGAGGCACTTTCTACACGGCCTTGTTTCTATGTCGAAATCTCAGAATCCAAAAGCGTAGATTCTAGAAGTCCGGTAAAAAAATAGTCTATCATGCCATATCACCACATATGTACTGCCATAAAAGCCCGTCCAACCCAAGAAATATCCAAAAAAAGACGCTCTAAAGCGGCTCACCTACGTCTAACAAGCCATTCGTGATCAAATCCTGAATAAACCTGACAGAAGTCCATCATGGCCAGCCCTTCTTGCCCTTCAGCCATCTAGCAGAGTCCAATCCGGTCTGGACCCTCATGCCGAAACGAGCGTCCAGAACATACGTCTCCCACGCTGCCACCGTTTCGAGCAAGGCTGTGCACTCGGCCACCTTGGTCTTGCGGTGCTCGTCCACCGCGCTGGCGTCTGAGGGCCAGTATTTCGCATCGCAGCACTCGGTCCACGCCAAGACGCCCAGTTCGTATGAAACCATGGGTAGAACGTAGTCTTCCCTGTTGCCGGTTTTGAACAGAGCACTGTTGGGATCAAAAAATTAGCGGAAAAGGATCCAAATGGACACGCAATGAGTACAATCCACGTACCGATCATATGTTGTGAGGCCCTGGAGTATCTCCCTGGCCTCTTCATATTTCCCGACCTGCCTCAGCAGGGCCGCCGTGCCGAGCCCTTGTAGGCCGATCTCGTCGACCTCGTCCTTGATCTGTGGCAACTTGTCCGCAGGGGCCGTACACCTGTCCCACGCCAAGAAGAGGAGCGCCGCCTCCACGACGTCGGGCGGCATGCGCTTTCCGCCGTTCCAGAGGTAAATCATCTCACCCGCCGGGCTGACCCCTATGGCGTCTGCCAGGTCGATCCCGAGCGCTGTCGCCCGCGCCTCCCATTTGGCAAGCTTCCGGATCGTGAACACCTCGAACGGCAGCTGCCGCGCCATGAAGCGTTTGCGGCCCGCGACCGTCGGTGCCTTGCGGAGCAGTTCCTCTGCCCCCTTTTTGTGCTTGCACACCTTGGTCTCGAGCTCGGTCCTGTCCGGCGCCGGCGCGGCTGCGTCGAGCCGGGCGAGAGAGTGGACGGCGTCGCGGTACATCTCTAGCTCCGCGCAACCCGCAATGTAGTAGTATAATGTATGGCTCCAGTCGTTGAGCTCGATCATGCGCAGGAAGGCGGCGTGCATGCGTGGCCAGTCGAGCGAGAACATGGCATAGAGGGCGAGCTCGAATGCGTTGAGGGCCGCGACTTGCCGCATTTTGGACTCACCGTTGGCCTCCAGCATGTCTATTGCCTCGTGCAGGCGGCGCTCGTTGGCGAGCACGCGTGCCTCCTCGAGCTTCCAGAATCCAGAGTCCGGGTATCGCTCGCGCATCGTGCCAAGTAAGTTAGCACAGCGCTCTCGCGGGTAGCCGATTATGTCGTCCTCGTCCGCCAGCTCGTCGATATCGCGCTCCGTAGGTAGGATTTCGGTAAAAGCCATGATACCATGGTAATAGCCCAGGAGCACCATTGCGGCCACGGCCCCCATCACGTTATGGTACGTGGTGCTCTTCCACAGAGACGAAACGCCCCGTATCCGATCGCCCTTGAACCCGATAACGTAGAGCAGCCTGGAAAAGGCTGGGGGCACCATTGAGAGGATGAGAAGAAGGATGCCATAGAACATGTTATTGGCGCTGTGGCAAAACATGTCGACCGGATGGGTAAAAACGCCAGCCTCGGCCGACGGTCCTGGCCCTAAAGACTCCGGGGGAGTACTACCCCCTGAGCTTGGCGTTGACGAAGGGATTTGGAGGTCGGCGAGCTTCTTCTCAAGCGCCGGCGTAGTCGCGCCAGACGCTGTAGACCCCGCCGGCGTCTTGCTCATGTGGCCGCCGTAGCCAGCCGGGGTCTGCGCCTCTGGGAGAGCCTCGGAAGCGTCGATGAACTCGAGGTCTTCATCCTCATCGCGGTCTGAGCGGCGAGTCAGATTTGGGTCGGGAGCTTTGATCTCGGCAAAGTCGGCGTCTTCAATGCTTTCAGGCATTGCGCCTACCGCCGGTGATGCCGAGGCCGGCCCTCTCGATTTGGCTTTAGTGGCTTGCCTCGTGACTATGGCTTCCTCGGCCGTTGCCAAGCTGTCCATGATGGCGTAGGCCTTCCTCAGCTTGTAGAATCCTTTGATGGCGTCTGTCAAGCTCTCGTGTAGAACGCCGACGATGGCATTCATGAGCAGGGCGCCCGCGTAGACAAGCGCATACTCGGACCCGGCGGGGTAAAGCTGACCGGATGTGGGCCCATTTTTCTCGGCCTTGACCTTGTCGGTCCACGAAGTGCTTTCACACTCCATCAAGCGCATAGAGGCCTCCGTCATGACCTCCTTTTCGAAGCCCAGGATAGAGCGTATGAATATGCTCACGCCGAGGCCCAGCTGGTGGAAGGAACTTGCGTCGCTGCGCTCGCGAAGCAGCGCCTCGGCGCCTTCCGGGTCATCGTTCATGACCAGGCCCATGGACCGCAGTGCATCCTGCATGTCGTGGGTCTTGCGCTCTTCGGCGCTTTGTGATGATTCGCCATTGGGAGTGGGGGTGGTTGAGCGGCTTGACGATTTTGATGAGGGCGCCGCGGCCGCAGAGCCGCGAAACCATGATCTGAGAGACATTGTGTAGAAGTCGTAGAAGGGATTTGAGAACAGTGACAGACAGAGAAAGGTAAATTAGGGGGGTAAAAGCAGAGAAAGTCAGGTATCGGTTGTCACATGTGCGAGTCCCGTGTGGCTGATCTCTTTCCACCAGGCGCCCTGGTCTATGTTAATCGTGGATGTGTTTGCAAAAGGTACCGGGTAAAGAAAGAAAAAGGCTTGGGAAAGAGGAACAATAGTAGTATTAAATATCTGACAGCACCAACAACAAACGGACCGGCGTTAAGCAAGGCACACGACACAAAGGGCCGAGTGTGCGTGAGCCAGGTTTTAAGGGGAAACAAACGCTAGCTGGGTACAGGTGGGTATGCACGCTGTAGCCGCGGACAAACCCGGCCGGGCAAAGGTAGACCACCCCAGCAGAGCCTGTGCCCCAGTACAGACAGCCCGAGCCTTGTCAGAGCGAGGAAGATCCACGTGCCGACAAAAAAACGTTTGTCCGGAAGACCCGGGGACGGACGGCGAGCGGAGGGATTCCTGGGCGTGTGCTGGGGTCAGGCTGGATGGGAAGAGTCTGAAACGACTCGCAAACTGGACCGTTCGACACGCTTGGGCGAGGTGGGCTGTCAGCCGCACGGGCAGAATAGCTCCCTGTAAAGCTGTCGTCTGTGGCGCCGTTTCTCGTGTCCGTTTTGGGCAGGATTGATGGGAAGATAAAGATAGTCAAAGAAGCGGTCGCTGCTCGTATTCGAAGGAACAATAAGGATGCCTACGGGCGTCGTGATGTATATGCAGGCGGCTTTGGGGCTGTGAGTGGTGACGTATGTTTCTCGATCGCTCCAATCCACTAGGGCCGTCAGCGAGCCTCTGCCCCTGGATGATGTGCTGCGAAATGCGCACAATTATTGGTGAGATATGACAAGTGCCAAAGAAGGATGGGACCAATAATCGTTAGCCGCCAAAAGAACATTCCGAAAGGTCAAAAACCTCGGGGTAATCAAACTGACTCTCGGGGTCGGGTGTGGTGAGAGTGCCCGTTTCCCCCACGAGGCTTATCGCCTCCAAGTTTGTTGCCCGTGGACAAGTCTGGTTGGAGTGTTGGCTCAACTGATTTAATTTCGCTGCTGTCTTCCATCGCATCTATGCTCGCTCGCGCCCGGACCAGATACCGAATCCGGGGACTGCTGGCCGGATCGCTTTACCACTGTGTAATCTAGAGATTGCATTAGGAAACGGCGCAGCTTTGCCTACAGCCAATCGCTGCGCCCGTCGAGATGCAAATCAAGAAAAGACGGGAACATGACATGGCAATCCAGACTTGATTCTGGCGCAGGGTTGAAGATTGATGGATGCTGCCGTGCTAGGTCGGTGCGCCCGCTAAGAAACAGGCAATCGCGTCTGGCGCAAGCTCAGGTGGTCCGAGCTTCTAGCTGCATTTTGAATTCCGCATTGATCCATCCATGCTCGTGCCGCCGCCATCCGCATCCACAGACCCAAAATCGCCGCCTTACCGACCCACGACGACATCAACAGTCCGATACATCGACGACCATCGAACCACCGCTTGCGTAGCCCTCGGGGTGATATCGATTTACCCTTCCTTCTTCTCGTCCGATAGGAGAGAAATAGCAGCGCAGCGCACAACCCCCCTAAACCATGGCATCCTCAACACAGCCCGCCGGCGCCGGCGCCGGCCAGAAGAAGGACGACAAGCCCGCCGACCAGGCCAAGCCCGAGACACAGCAGAAGTCGGCCGCGCTCGAGGAGGACGACGAGTTTGAGNAGACTTCTCTTTACCAGCATCACACAAGTTTAATTTTTCAGGTGAATGACTATTAGGTTTTGTAGAGGGGGGGGGGGGGGGGTTTTTTTTTTTTTTTTTTTTTTTTTTTTTTTTGGTTTTCAAGCACCGGAAACCTAGGTCCCTCGTAATTGGCATTGTGAACAAAACGAAAGCTGACCGTTTCCTTGCCGTCGGGATCACAGACTGGGACATGGAGGAGACCGAGGGCGGCGCCAACAACGAGGCCACCACCCAGAAACACCTGTGGGAGGAGTCATGGGACGACGACGACACGAGCGACGACTTTTCGCAGCAGCTCAAGTACGTTTTGACGCTCCAACGATCCCTGCCTACCCTGCTTGATACGTGTTTGCTAGCGGGGTCAGATCCTATCACTGCCGTGGTCTGAAGAGCAGCGCGGCGCTCCGTGGACGGCCTGCTTTGGCTACCCATTCTTGCCCCACAAAACCACAATGCTAACACTACATCTATCTTTACCTAGGGAGGAACTGAAGAAGGTCGAGGCCTCGAAACGCAGATGATCCGGTCGAGTTGGCTGTTTGATGTGGGCATATACACGGGATAGCATAGAGATGCTGTCAGGTCGAGGACCGGACGCCAGGGGGGCGGTTGTGCCCGACGCCTGGCCTGATTATAGACACAGTAGCCTTGCAAGCCTCCGAAATAATATCAAAATAGAGGTCCCGGAACGTCTGTGAACTTCCAACTGCCGAATATGTGCACGTCTGTCGAGGATTTAACCCGAGACATCCATTAGGAATTCTTTCAGATGCACCGGTCTAGCGAGAACATCCCCATTTGTATGTTGGTTCCCTTTCTGTTCCTTTTTATTTTTATTTTTCACTTTTTTGTCTTTTCGTTTATGTACTAGTAGGAGACTGAGAGTCCGAACCAAGCTCTTAGTTGCTGCTTACGAGCTGCTTGACTACTCCGGATCTGATACTTCCAGCGTACGGCCAGCCCATTACCGTCGCTCTCATTGCGTCACTCTTGAAAAGTAGTCAATAAGGGAAGGAAAAAGAATAGTCAAAGGCGGGACGCGGGGGACATGGTCTCATCTCCCCCATCACACCTTCACTTGCTGCTCAGGGCAGTGACACCGGGCAGCTCCTTGCCCTCGAGCAGCTCCAGGCTTGCGCCACCGCCGGTCGAGACGTGGCTCAGCTTGTCCTCGACCTTGTACTTGGCCGCCACGGTGGCCGTGTCGCCACCGCCGATGATGACGATCTTGCCGTTGCCGCAGGCCTCGACCGCCGCGTCGAGCGTTGCCTTGGTGCCCTTGGCGAACGCGTCGAACTCGAACACACCAGCGGGGCCGTTCCACAGAATCGTCTGGGCCTCGTTGATGGCGCCCTTGAACAGCTCCACGCTCTTGGGGCCACAGTCGAGACCCATCCAGCCCTCGGGGATGCCGTCCTTGTCCGAGGCCGCGCCCGTGGCCGCGTTGGCGTCGAACTTGTCGGCCGTGACAAAGTCGACGGGGAGCACGACCTTGACACCGTTCTTCTCTGCCTTCTTCATGAGCTCGGGCACCGTCTTGGCGCCGGACTCGTCGAACAGCGAGTTGCCGATGGCCATGCCGTCGAGCGTCTTCTTGAAGGTGAAGGCCATGCCGCCGCAGATGAGCAACGTGTTTACCTTGTCCAGCAGGTTGTCGATCAGCTGGATCTTGTCCGACACCTTGGCGCCGCCCAGGATGGCCAGGAACGGACGCTTGGGTGACTCGAGAGCCTGCGCGAAGTAGTCCAGCTCCTTCTTCATCAGGAAGCCCGCAGCCTTCTGCGGCAGGTCCACGCCGACCATTGACGAGTGCGCACGGTGGGCCGTGCCGAAGGCGTCGTCTAGCAAACGAAGACCATGTGTTAGCAGAAGCGGAGGACACGAGTGTTCTCTTGACCATGTAACCCCCTTTTGAACTTACTGATGAAGACATCACCGAGCTTTGTCAGGCCCTTGCGGAACTCCTCGACCTTGGCCTTGTCGGCCTTCTGCTTGTTGCCGTCCTTGTCCTTGGCGCTGCCCTCCTCCTCAATGTGGAAGCGCAGGTTCTCCAGGAGCACGATGTCGCCGTCGGCGGCCTTGGACACGGTCTCCTCGACCTCGGGCCCGACGCAGTCCGGGGCGAACGTGACCTTCTTGCCTCCCAGAAGCTTCTCCAGCTCCGACACGACGGGCTTGAGAGAGTACTTGGCATTGGCGGAGCCGTTGGGCCGGCCGAGGTGCGACATCAAAATGACCGTCTTGGCGCCGTTGTCGAGGGCATGCTTGATGGTGGGCACGGCGCCGGCGATGCGCTGGTTGTTTGTGACCTTCTTGTCCCCGTCGAGAGGCACGTTGAAGTCGACCTGGAGGGAATCACCATATGTGAGCTGACTGAGGTTCTTCATGAAGGAGACCAGTGAGCAACCGATGCTCTTGGCCCCCAGGGTGCAATGAAACACTGTAAAATGGGCGGACGACAAGTCCAACGGAAAACCTACGCGGATAAGAACCCGCTTGCCCTTGACATCGACGTCAGTGATGGAGAGCTTGTTTGCGAGAGACATCTTGGCTGTTTGTTCTGGATCTCGACTTGGGGAATTGGAATCGATCAATTGGACTTTGGGAAGAACGAGAGTCTGAATCTAAGGTCGAAAAAAGGCTCGTGGAAATGGATCAGGGTGGGCTTGACGGTAGTCGTACCGCATTACCGGGCAGCTAGTCAGTCAGGCCAGGGGATTGGAGCTCTTAGACCAGAGGAGCTTGGTTTAAATTGACGCAGCATGGAGGAGGGGTAGGAGTGGTGGGGTTCAACCATGTCTGGGAATTATGACGTGATGCTTGGCCCACCAGTTCCTTCCATCGCCCTGACTACGGCAGACGCCGGATTTGGTCTTACGTTCTAGGTTGCTGTTCTTGTTGAGGGTTTCTTGAAATCGACCATCAACGACCTCACCGTTTTCCCAGTACACATCTTCCCACTATCAGGCGATCTGGTAGCTTCTCGAATTTCAACACCACGCCGGTATCCCAATTGTCCGATTCCCGAACGGACGTCTGTGCCATACTTGCTAATCATTGTTGATTAGATGCACGAGAGAGCTTGGGGAACGAGGTCTGCATGTATATGAATGTGCCACGCTTTGTCGAGCACACTATATGCAGGTACAAAAAAAAACCGCGAGATCCCTTACCCGCGGTCCCGGCCCATCCGAGCCAGACCTAAACGCCATGCCCAACGGGATGCCTAGACAACGGCGAAAATACAGGCCGAAGAGACGACATGTGAACGCCGAAGGAAATTGTATACGCAACAGGCTTGCTTGAGTGCTGTAACAGGTGATTACGCATGTGCTGCAATAAATCAAGGGGCAAGGAGACGTGAACAAATCCAGGCCGCTGTCAATGCCGATTCCGTCATTCCATATACGTTCATCATTCTATGTCGTCGATGAGCGCGCGTGGTGCTGAGGCAAGAGTCACAGTATCTCTTTAAACCTTCAATACCGCTAAACCAGTGTACGTAGTGCGAGGGCAAACTGCTTGCTCCTAGGAGTACCGGACACTCGGAGAGCTGGGGACCGCTTCGGGCTCGTCGGATGCATTCGTGAGCGAAAGGTATGCCGTCCAGGCGATACCGACAGTGGAAACGAACGGCTGAAAAGCGAGCGATAAGCACGTGTTAGCATACCGAGCTGACAAGAAGCTAGTGGGAGAGAGAGGGATATAGACGCACCAGCTGGAACTGAACAGGCATCAGACGGAAGTTGATGACCTGAACGGCGGGCCAGATGATATAGTTGGCCTTCAAGGTGGGGATATACATGTCGCGCAGCTTGCTCGAGACGGCACGGCGCCCGCCTCCCTCGGCGATGGTCATGACGGTGAAGAAGGTGGCGATACCGAACGGGGCAAACACGAGCTGGTCCATGGCGACGCGCTTCATGGCCGGGCCGAACGCGCTCGCCTTGGTCAGGGGGAAGCAGCGCTCGAGGAACTTGAACCACTTGAACTGGACGGGCGCCATGCCGAAGCCGTAGGCCATGAAGCGTGTCAGGCGCTCAAAGTCAAAGGGCGGCGGCAGGGAGCGCGAGTCCGGGATCAGGTCGCGGTCGCTCAGCGGGTTCTTGCGATCCAGCTCGTGTATCTCGACCGCGATCGGGTCGTCCTTGGGGTTCGGGTGGAGGGGGCCCTTGCGGTTGGCCCGCTGCCGAATCGCCGTGATGGACTGGGCAACCGTGTCGGCAATGCCTCCGAGGATGGAGTTGGTCACCATCATGGTCAAGACTATGATAGGGTAGGGTAGCTTGTTAGCGCCTCACGCTTCAAAGTCCTCCGGGCGGAGTAGGCAACCCTTCACGGAATTAGAACGGATGTTGGGAGCCACTGGGACGTACTGGGGCGCTCATCATAGTACGCATTGAAGCGCGAAGTGAGCCGCGCTACAACGGCCATCTGGACTAGAAAGATGAGGGCGTTGATCAAAGGCTGTGTATAGGTGGTGGCGCGTATCTGTTAGTGAACTGCTAGCAGCTCGCCGTCGGAATCACGTAGGTAGCTTAGGTAATTAATCCTCCCAAAGGCGGGGGGAGGAAATCAAGGGCCGAGAGGGATAGAAAGACGAAGATAGAACGGTAGACGTCTCCACTCGAATCGTTTTGTTCATTGTAGTCTTGACGAAGAAAGAAGATGGTGAATGGGAGGGAGGTGGTGGTTGGCTGGGCAGGCAGTAGGTGGAGGAGGTGGGTTGGACTTTACCACTCGGTCAAAGAGGTATTTGCTGTTGACCGTCCTGAAAAAACGACGGCGACTCAGTTCCCAAGTCATGGTGAATGAAAGGAATGTGGAACCGAGCAGGAAAAAAAGGCAGTAAAAGCCCAAGGGGTCCCGTCTCTTTTGTTGCCAACGGACGAAGGTCCGCTCAAACGGTGGGCGTGGTGAAGTGTGTGGGTGGCCTGGCGAGGATCGATGACGACACTGGTGTCGCCCAAAGTAAAGATTGCGGCTCCTGCCTTTCGGTGCTCGGCGCTTGTGCGTTTTCGGATCGATCTGGGACCTCTGGAACCCCCTGCGCTGGTCCAACAAGGCACAATCCACAATTATCCGATTGATGCGGTCGGACGTTGCTGCTCGCGGGCTTGATAATCGAGGGCCAGCCTTCTTTTACTTGCTGCGATGGGTGAAGCAGAGGACAGGTTGGAGCTGAATTGATCAGCGGAAAGCACTGTGGAAACCTGCTCCTGCCAGCACAGTCTGGATACTTTGTCGCATCACACCAAAACAGCTACCGTATGCACGGTATACATACCCGACGCTGCACTGCCCCAATCACAGACTGGATGGAGGTCTGATCTTCAATCCAATGTATTTATGGCATCAACCCTGCGTAAGCCGGATTCGCCATTGCGGATGCGACTCCTCGAACTGCCCCGAGGCTGGGACGACTACAAGGAAACAATTGGGATTTCCAATTATAGGCACATTCATTCAAAGATAGCCTCCAGTCCTCGTCCCTAGGGCTCGCCAGGTTGGCGCGCAGCAGACGACAAGGAGAATTGTCCGTAACTAAATCCGCAAAAGTCCAACACGACACGCCGAGACAGCCTCGAGCCGGAGCAATTTGAGGATCAGATTGAATTTTCGGGCTGCATATTGCTAATGATATCAAAAGAACAGTACAAGAAAAGAAAAGAAGNAAAAAAAAAAAAAAAAAAAAAAAAAAAAAAAAAAAAAAAAAAAAAAAAAAAAAAAGAAAAACTTCCATGCTATCAAAACGAAGAGAATCGATGCTTTCGTGTTGCTTTTGATTCCAGCTCGCTTCCGTGCGCCTTCATATCTCATGAATGACACAAACCAACCCGCCCGTTCCATCAGATGGCCGAGTCTATCCGTGATGTCCCTTTTGTCTTTTCCGTCCTCTCTATCCTCGCCCGGGGTATTTAGCACGTCAGAACCAGAGTGTAGCCCAACCAACGAGAATAAATGTCGACTTTTGTCTAGAAAATCCCATACCCCGGCAACCGGCCGACCATTCCCTTAGGGGCCAAGCAAAGGGTAGCAAACGAGGGGCTGCATAGAAGCATTAAAGAAGTGCCAGATCATGAAGGAAATTGGAGAGCAGAAAAAGCCATTACGAGCAAAAAAAAAAAAGAAACAAAAAAAAAAAAAAAAAAAAAAAAAAAAAAAAAAAAAAAAAAAAAAAAACCGTTGACAAAGTAGAGGTCTCAGAAAAAAAGAGTGATTGAGGCCAGGGATGGGGTAACCGTCTCTGTCACGAGACAGCAGCCATGCCGTCCTTCCACGTTTGTTGTTAGCTTTGGGCTTCGGTTTAGCACCGGCCACAGCAGGATCATATCTGCAGTGACTGGACGTCCGAAATGCTCCTGTGCCTCTTGTGACTCGCTTCGGCATTGCTGGACGACGCCTTGCGCTTTTGGGATATGCTCTCGAGAGGGCTGCTCTGGAAGCTGTTGTAAATATCCATGGTGTTTTTCCGCCTGCGGGCCGGTGTCAGCGGGGCTGCGACGTTGCTGAGACTGTCGCTCCGAACGCCCCTGATCGTGCCCATCGAGTATGCGTTCGAGAAAAGTAGCGACTCCTTGGTCGCCTTGTCGCTCAAAATTAGCTGCTGGTTCACCTGGTTGCGTCGGAACGCCCCCACTGCGTCCGAGTTGCTATCAAAGTGCGCAAAGAGCGGGTGAACGTCGGCGTTGGCGTCGCTGACGGCACTGGCGGCCGTGGAGGGGCGCCGGCCCGGTGTCGACACGGCGCCGTCGTTGGTGTCGTCTTCCCAGGCATTGCTGCCCCTTGCCTCGGCCTCACCGTCGCCATCACCGTCGCCCTCGACCTCGGCCTCGCCTTCGTCCCCAGAGCTCGTCTCCTCAAAGGTGACAAAGTCCTCAATCTTCAGACTCTTCTCGGCGTCGTCTTCCTCCGATGCATCCATCTCGGAGTCACTGTCATCGGCGAATGCATCCGACGTCGCCGAAAAGAATGCCTCTGCAGGCCCGATTGGCTGCGTGTTCATAAAGTCACCAAAGGTGTTGGACGAGAACATGGCCCCAAACATCAGAGTGCCCGAGTTGCTGAGAATCGGGGACGCTTGAAGCATGGACGGGTTGTTGAACAGGTCGAGGTTGAACGACTCCGGGGACAGATCGAGACGGCGGAGTCGCTGAGGGGTGAAAATCATCATCTTGCGAGAGACTGGGTTGACAACAGCGATGGGCTTCGTCCCGGAACTATCGAGATCAAAGCGTCCCACGCGGGGCTTCCCGCGGCGCCGAGGCTTCGCCGGCTTCTCAGTGTCTGAATCCGAAGACACTTCAACCGTTTGGACGCGTCGAACGGGCTGTTTCCTGCGGATGGGAGGATCCGGGACGTCTTCCTCCGTCGTGTCACCGTCGGCTGAACTCATGCACATTAGCACTGGTGCATGATCTTGTTCGGCCATTCACAGAAACTCACTCTCGTAGCCGTCCAGGTCCTGGTAGTCGTCTGGGACTGGAGTTGAAACTTCGCTGACGAGGCGGCTGGTCGCTGGTGTAGCCAATGGAGTGTCATCATCTGAGGCATTGTTGTTCAAGCCAGGCGAGTTGAGCACCGACTCATAAGCTTCGTGAAAGTCCCAGAATGAACCCGAATTGGACGAGTCGTCGCGATCATCCTCGATCTCGCGACGGAAGGCGGGGTCCAGCGAGGTCTGCTCGACGAAGATGTCGGGGAAAAAGTCCCCGTGGTCAGACACATCGGACGTGGTCGAGTCCGTATCGCTGTCTGGAACACCGGCGAAGCGGACATGGCGCTCCACCACAGGGGGCTCCTTAGGCAGGAAGTCATGGTTCAGGGCAGGGTCGTCTTCGACCTCTGAGAGAATGCCGTTCCAGCTGGAACTATCGTCAGCACCGTCGTCATCGTCGTCATCGTCGGCCTCTGCTTCCTCCTCTTCCTCTTCCTCCTCGTACACGGCTTCTTCGTCATCGCCGTCCTCATCAGATTCCGGAACAGGCCGAGGCGGCAGGACCGAGTGCTTGTTGTGCAGCGCCCGGTCGATTATGTGCTCCGCCTCGGCCGCCTCCACATCTTCCTCGTCGTTGTCTTCTGAGTCGCTAACGTCGTCGACGCCGGAATAGCCGCCATCGTCTGACAGGTCGAGCGATGACGACGATGAGTCCGATACGCGGCGGTGCCGCTTGGTTTGGGGAGTGGACGGGGCTCTTTGTCGAACGTTTCGAGACATGGTGCAAGGATATGCAGGGGTGTGGGGGGTGGATCAAGAATTGGCAGATCGATTGCCAAGCCACAAACGGCGGTGAACAGGCCTGAGCTACAAACTTGTGTGAACATAACGCACGGCGGCAACGAATTCAGAAATTCGGCGAACAGCCCAAAAAAAAGCCGGGGTCGGGCACGACGTGAAGCTGCATACCCTACCAAGTGCACTAGAATACCAATCGCAGGAGCGCGATGTAGTATAATCGGTTCAAGATGTCACGGCCCTGAGGACCTGTGAGGATAGTCTTGTTTGTTAGGTCGAAACCCAAGATCGAAGGTCGAGGCAGCTTTTGTTGTGCTTGATTTTTCAGAGTGCGAAGGCCTCAGGCGCGAGCAAAGACGACGTCGAGACCTCTGGGTCGCGCTCCTGTTTTCCAGCAAGCGGCGAGCAGAGACTCGAAGACACAAGGGCCTTTGGGTAAACTTCGTCGAGAGAAGGTTGGCAGATTTGAACTACTCGTTGAGGCTGCTGGACTGCGGAACGTGCCAGGAGAAATCGGGCACGTCCCGCAGTGGGCGTTCACAGCTCAGCGACGGCCGAAGGCATCTTGGGATCTCGACGAAGTTTGGAATATGATTCTGGTTCTCTGAAAATGGAAAAGTGCGACTTCGTTGTCTTGGGTTTGGTGGTGGTGTTTTGGAGAGGAAAGGAAGGAGAGAGGGAGAGATCGGAAGGAGGGGGGAAATACATCTCCATTTTTTCTCTTGTTGTCCCAAACTTTTTTTCTGCCCGTCGTGGTGGGGGCTCTGGAGGGGACGGCTGTCGCCTCGCTTGGGGAACCCTGCGTGTCTGCCTCCTGCTCCCACAGCATTGAGGCGCCCTGTGGGACCCTTCGGACGGTTCCCAATGCTGCTTGGCCTTTTTTTTTTCTTTCTTCTTTTTTTTTTTTTTTTTTTTTTTTCCCTGTCCCGATTATTTTTGCGGGGCACCCGACGCCTGGACGGTTGGAAGAGCCGCTGGGATGGCGCTGGTTTCGGGGGCTGTCGCCATTGGCCCAGGGCGCCGAGGCCTTCCTTTTCTGGCGCCACTGCCACCACATGCATCCATCGCCGTCACCGCTATTTCGAAGCTCCTCAGTTCCCGCTTGCTTGCTTGCAGGCGATGCGCTAAAGCGGCGACAATGGAGCTCGGGATATCTGAACTTGCCCTAGCAGCCTTCTTTTTCTTTATTTTTGTTTTCCGACATGGCCCACTCTCCGTTTAGCGTTTCGAGGCTTTCCCCAAACAAGCTGACAGTGCTCATCATCAGAAACGCCTATTCCAGAAGAGCTTCAGGTATGAGAGAGAAAGTTTAAAAGAATAGTAATAATGATGCATTGTGACGAGTGGAAGGGACGTGCAGCATCACAGAGCACTGAGTAAGCTCATGGAGGAAGGAGCTCTCAGATCTCACGCAGACCTGTGGATGATCCAATTGGGAACTGTGTGCAATTGATCTTTAGCCATTGCAGGCGGCTGGAGTCAGATGCTCCGCGATGCTGCGGGACTGTGCTTTTGGACCAGTGTGGAGCTCGGTTGGCCATTTGCCGCAAGTGATTGCAGTAAGATTTTTCTTCTCCTCAAACGCTGCATACAATTCCCCATTCAAACAATCGTCATCGCCCACGTCTGTCTATCTCCATCCCTGTCCTGCCTCGGCCGGGGCCATGCAAACCCCTCCACGTTCCCTAAGCCCTATAAACCGCACAACCAGATGGGTTGAAATATTGAAGAAGGGGGAAGTCATATACAAGGGAGAAATAATATAGGAAATGGTACGTGAAACGAATGATGGGGTCCTAATTAGCGTTGTCTGAACTGTGGACTTTTATCTGGCGTCGCGTTATTCACTGCATGGGTAGTCCCTCGTAGAGACCTCGGCCAGTCCGTCCGGGAAAATCCACATGGGATGGCCTCGTCTGGAGTCGGACGCGACGGCTATTGGGAAATCGTGTCGCTCGTAAATGCGGTAGGGAGCCGGTGACAGCTTCACGCTCGTAGCTCTGCAGTCACGGTGACTCCAGCCATCAGCTGATAATAATGGCCTCGAATGAGGCAAAAAGGGGAGCTCTAAAAACGGGGGGGATCCGAGGACACCTCTCCAGGCACCCACTGCACAACCAGTCAGAGAGAAAGACGTGACTCTTTGCAGTGTTGGCCGTGTCCCCGCCTTCGAATATCTTTGACGTGGCGCAACGTTCAATGACTCGGAGATTTGACCTGAAGCGCTCACGGTTCCTTTTGGTCGACGAGGCGTAAACTTCAGACAGCCGCGCAAATGATACTGTAAAGCGCCGTATAAGTGCCGTCATTTGCATGTGCACGAGCGGAAGAGGGATAAATAACAGCAAACAAACATGGAGCAAACAATTTGGACATGGACGTGGCAGCACGGGGTTAGGCCTGGATCATATGCAATGCCTACTATTTCGGAAGGAGGTGAGTACGGGAGGATAGGGGAAAGACACTTGCACAGCAGGTCAAACATGGCCGCCTGTACAAGTCGGACGGGAAGGGGCCCGAGGTGAGGCCATCCGACGCCTTGCCGACGGCAGTTACCAATGGAAGCGGTGGTCAGGGAACATCGTGAAACTTACGTGAGCCGGTATGGCCTGTGCTCGATGGCGTTTGGACTCTGGTGTTCGATCATGGATTGATGCAGGCGGCGGCATAGGGCGGCGGGCAGCATGTCACCGCGCCCCACAACACAATGAGGCCTGAGTGTGGGTCGAATCTGGAGCTACTATCTTATCGGAGCTGGTTACCCGGTAAACGGCGGTCACCGAAAAGAAAATATTGGGCGGAACGCGGCTTGGACCTAGGTTGGGCTGCTGCACGACGGTTGGACTTGCATAATGGGCCTCGGCAGCGGAACCACGTAAACGCAACATAACCACCTATCTGTATACTCGTCACGACACGCAGTGTATTCATCACAGCCTTGAGAACCGATCGCTTCGAGAAACTTTCTCTGTACGACCCACGTTGCCCAGGCACCGCCCGTGCCCGACAACTCGAAATCGATCGACGACGCACCTCGAACGGTGCGTGTCGCCAGCGATGGATGCCTCCGGAGAGCCGTCGGCGGCCAAGGATAACCTGTTCAAGGTGTTTCTTCGGCTCCGCCCGCCATATTCCGCATCGGGTGCCGGCGAGGGGTTTCTGGCCGTCGAGGAGCCCGAGTCGGAATATGAAGGAGCATCTCCCACGCACGTCACGCTGACGCCACCGAGCAACGGGCGGAAACATGCGACGGAGAAGTACTGCTTCACGCGGGTCCTGGAGGAGGATGCGTCGCAGCTCGACGTGTTTCGCTGTACGGGAGTGCTGCCTCTTCTCGAGGGCGTCCTAGGTCCTCAGGGAGGAGAAGGAACCGACGCGTTGCTCGCCACTCTCGGCGTCACGGGTTCCGGAAAGGCATGTCGCGGCCAACACGCTTGATATGTCTCTCCGACAGCGCATCGAAGCTAATCGTACCGCGTATATAACCGTCCAGACACACACTCTGCTTGGGTCGCGGGCGCAAAGAGGCATGACCCAGCTCTCTCTGGATGTGCTCTTCCGCTCCATCGGCGAGAACATCGCCACCCCTAACGCCTACGCGTCCCTCGAGGCATCGGTTGCCGCCTCGGACGTGTCTGAAGCCACAATTCTTGCCGCCCCAGCCTTTCTGGATACAGTATTCGCCGATCCGCACGGCGCGTCGCGGCCCAACTCAAGGGCACCGACGCCGATGAATGTAGGAGACCCTAACATATCAATCATGTGTTGGCAGGACAACGTGCAGAAGTCTGAAGGGTCAGCCGCCTCTCAGCGAAGCAGCAGCGTGCTTCGGGGTCCGCCAGGTGGCTTGGACATCCCCGGCGCGTTCCCAGACAGCCCGAAAAGTGCTCGGGCTGTTCGACGGGACGACTATATGGCCATGTCATCGCCAGTGCCTTTGACGCCAAGGAAGAATATCGCAGGTCTGGCTGCTGGCTTAGCGGTCCAGCCAAGACCCAAGACTCCCGCTCGCCATTTCATGGCTGCGACCGCCTCGACACTCACAAGAAAGAATGAGACGACTAAACCTAACCTCGACATCAAGGGCGAATCGTCGGCACCACCCCCGACCCCGAACCGACGACTCCTGCCCCGGCCCGTGGCGTTCGCGACCTCGCCCGACGTCAGCTCGATCAGTGTAGCATCGGATCCGGCGGCTGAGTACGTGGTGCTGGTCTCCATGTACGAGGTTTACAACAACGCGATCCATGATCTCCTTACTCCGCCCATCAAGTCCGTGGCCACCAAAGAGTACCGACGACGGGCTCTCCTCTTCAAGGCGACGGAGCAGTCGCAGGATCGCAAGGTCGTCGCGGGACTGAAGAAGGTGCTTTGCACCAGCCTCAGCCAGGCGTTGATGGTGCTCGAGGCCGGTATCCATGAGCGGAGTGTGGCAGGCACCAGCAGCAACCGTGCCAGCTCCCGGAGCCACGGCTTCTTCTGCGTGGAGGTGAAGAAGCGTAGGAAGAGCAGACGCAACGGGCCCGGGGGCGAGCCGGCTTGGGGAGGTAGCGCGCTCACCATCGTGGACCTGGCGGGAAGCGAACGGGCGCGAGAGGCCAAAACCACGGGCGTGACCTTGGCCGAGGCCGGCAAGATCAATGAGAGCCTCATGTACTTTGGCCAGTGCTTGCAGCTGCAGGCGGCAGCCGGGCAGTCTACCAAGGTGAGCGAGCGCAACAACAGCCGAAGCACATACTGACCTTGATATTGGTTTACTGACCCTTTGCTTTGATGAAAATACCTAGCCATCCGGCCTATCCTTCCGGCACTGCAAGCTCACCGAGATTCTGTTTTCCAACACGTTTGCCTCGTCGTCTGGCTTCGGCAGATCTCATGCCTCGCGGAGGGCGCCCCAGAAGGGTGTTTTGATCGTGAACGCAGATCCCCACGGTGACTTTAGCGCAACATCTCAGATCCTGCGGTACAGCGCCCTGGCCTGCGAGGTCACGGCACCCCGGATCCCGTCCATCAGCAAGGCCATTCTGGCGGCTGCAGCTGCAAAGGGCGCCGCGCATCAACAGCACCAGGCGAACCAGAGCATGGTCAACAGCTCAATGCTCTCGTCCTCGCCCGTCTTGTCGCCCACGCCGCATCAACGTCCCTACTTTCCGCCCAGCGGGTCGTCCGGATCGGTGCCTCAGTACCACGGCAGCAGCAGCGGCAGTCCCAACATCCAGCGGGCCTTCTCACCCTCCAGCAACAACACGGGCTCGTCGGATGAGCGGGCCACGATGGAGGCGGCGGCGCTCGAGATCGCACGGCTGTCGGAGGAGCTGGACTACATGCGGTCGACGGTCGAGACGGAGCGGTCGCGGCGGGTCGAGGCCGAGTCGCAGCTGCTCTCGCTCGAGGATAGGCTGCTCGAGCTGGAGCAGGAGATTCGCGAGGACTGTATGGTCGAGTTTGAGCAGCGGCTTGTGGTGGAGATGGCGCGCTGGAGGGCGTCGCTCGAGCTCGAGAAGGAGCGCGGTGAGGAGCACTGGGACCGAAAAGTCGAGGTGCTCGAGCGGCTGCAGGTCGCAGGATCCCCCCAGGCCGGCGGGGACAGCCACGAGGAGCACGACGACAAGGAGAACGTGCTGGTGGAGAACCTCGAGGAGGAGAACGAACGGCTCCGGCGCGAGGTCATGGTGCTCAAGCGCGAGCTCGCGGGCCGCAGCCCGACCAAGCGCAAGCCGCTCATGGAGCGAGAGGACCTGGCCATTGAGGACGTGGGGCCCGGCAGCGCCTCCAACTCGCCAAGGGGTGGCGGTGGTGGCAACGCCGCCGACAGCCTCCAGCGCAAGATGGAGCGCCTGCGCGTCAGCGACAACGTCGGCCGCGGAAGCTCTGCCTCGGCTTCGAGCCGGAATGCTAGTGGACACGTCGGCAGCGGCAGTGGCGGCGGCAGCAGCAGCCCCAGGAAGGTGCGCAAACTGGCGGCGGCCAAGCGCTGGGAAGCGGCCGGCCAGGACGATGACTATTTCTGACGAGGATGACTTATCGCTTGTCCCGGGATGCTCTTGTTTTTGTTGTGTTTTGTTTGCTCTCTCCTTTTTTCCGTCTTTGATCGCGGTTTCTTGATTCCTCCTTCGGAATCGGGCTTGTTGTTTTTCACTTCCATCTCTTGTAATGCTTTTTTCTCTCTCTTTAGGCTTGGATGATGATGACAGACTGCCCTTTGGTTGAGCATGGGCCTCCCGCGTTGACATTCTTTGTTGCTAGGGGCTTGCTTTGCCTTCTGTTGGTTGGTGGATTGTGGGCAGGCGGCCTTTTCTGTTGAGCATATACCCGTCTGTCAGTTTGCGTTTGTTCTCCCGTGGGATTTTTTTTTTTTTTTTTTTTTTGTTTATCTTGTTTCTAATACATCGATGCTTCTTCATCTGACTTGTGCTCTTTTTGTTTTACGCCAACATTGCCGTCTCTGGAGGCCCCAAGTAGCTCCTCTTTACGCCCTCGCCCTTCCCCGTCGTATCAAGCACGATCTTCTCGAGATACACCTCGGGCGAGTTCACAGCCCAGCGCAGCGTGTGCCTTCCCGGCGCTATCGGACCCGGCAGCACAACCTTTTTGGTCCAGACCTGGTCGGCGACATGGTCCATCCACTCGGGCGGGATGTCCCCAGCGTGCGGGTTCCGGATGTAGTCGCCCAGGACTCGCGTCATGTTCGGGGGTGCCGCCGGCTCCAGCGTCAGCGAGAAGCGCATGCGAAGCCGAGGGTCCGTGTCCAGGCACGCGTTGATGTACACAGTCGCCTCGAGCGAGGGCCGCGTCGAGTTCCCAAAGAGGAATATGTCGTACTCGACCCAGGCCGCCGACGCCGTCTCGCCCTCGTTCCTCCTGGCCGCCAGGAACGGCCGCAGCCCGATCGAGCCGCGCTCGGTGCGCGTGCCCAGCGTCGGCATCGTCTTGAAGCCGACGCCCGAGTCTGCGGCGGCCTGCGACCGCTGGAAGTGCGGCGCCTCGATGGAAATGTGGCCCGCTGCCGTCTCGGGAAAACCCGTGAAGTTGGCGGGGGCTATCGCGTTCAGCACCGGGATGCGTATGAGGTCGAAATAAGGGTAATTGGCTGGAGTCGATGTGATGCCCCACTCGACCGTCTCGTTGAAGCCTTGCGGGACCCTGTCCCAGTCGATGGTGACGTTGAGTCGCTGCTCCGGCCGGTCCTTGTCCAGGGTCCCGTTCGCCGGGGAGATGGACAGCCATTCGAACGGCGGTGGGGTCTCCAAGGCCCAAGCAAGAGGCACGCGATAATCCCCGCGCATGAACAGATCGATGGTGCGGAACCCGGGCCTGCCGTAGCGGTCCATGGGCGGCAGCAGGGCCGGGTAGTTGACGGTGGGCATGGAGGCGTCGACTGACTCGGACCAGCGCCCCTGCTGCATGGGCGACAGCGACTCCTCGGCGTAGATGCCCAGTCCTCCCAGCGAGAACTGCATGTCCTGGCGCAGCTGCACGTACGACAGGTTGGCCACCATGTCCCGGGCCGGCGGCGCCCACGACTTGGGCTCCTCCCACGCCACGTCGAAGACGGCCTGGGCCGCCATGCCGGCCCACTTGCCGCCCAGCAGAGCGTCGTATTCCTCGACCAGGTCGTAGCTGCGCTCAAAGTCGCGCAGCACGGCCGCCGCCAGCGCGTTGGCCGCGTTGCGCCGCTCCAGCGCGGACTGGTAGTTGCGCCCCACGCCGACGGTGACGGCGTGGTACAGCGCGCCCGCGGCGACGGGGTGGCGCACCAGCTGGAAGAAGGCCGGGCGCAAGGCTGGGGGCAGGGCCGCCTCGACGGCCGCGGCGCGTGCGGCTAGGCGCTGCCAGCGGTCGAGGACTCGCTCGGCCTCGTGGTAGTTGAGAACCGAGAAGGTGTCGGACGTCACGAGCTCGTAGCGCCGCATGCCGATGAGATGGCTGTGCTCGAGCAGGATGGCGGCAATTTCGGAAGCGTCGCCGGCGCCGAACTCGCGCGTCGCGTAGCGTTCGAGGTAGCGCGGGATCTTGTTCGGGCTGTCCAGTTTGGACGCGTCCCAGGCGAGGTCCATGGCGAGGTTGAAGGGGAGCTCCATGGGCTTGATGTCGCCCACGTTGATGACGAAGATGCGGTCGGCGCCGCGAAGGTATGATTGGTGCAGTTCCTTGAGGATTTTGGACTGGAGATGCGCTTGTTAGGCGGAAATGGGATCCTTGACAGCTTGTTTGTCTTTTTTTGAGCGCCTACCAGGTTGTTTGTATTTGCCCATTTATATGACCGTGGGAGACCGACATACTCGAGGTGGAAGTAAACCTGTAGTGACGAGACTAGAATAAGTATCCAAACGAAATGGATGGAGCTCGAGGAGGAACGGATTTACCCCTGAGCCGCCCTTTCTCCGTGTCTCATTGCCCGTTGGCAAGCGGTAAACATTTCCTTGGTTGTCATCCGGGAACAGGAGAGTGACGTCCTCGGGAGGATCCAGGCCGGCATCGTAATAGGCTGCCACCTCCTTGTACAGTGTCCAGACCTCTTTGGTTGAGGAAGAGCATACGAAGGCCGAGTTAGCTACATCCCCTTATAAAAACGGTGCTATCAAGACGGACGTATGCACTTACGGTTCACGGCATCCTCAGAGCCGTGGTACTTCTTGATGATGCCGCGCTGGACCCTGAACACGTCCTTGAGCATCTCGATGGCGTTGGCCGTGTTGGCCGCCTCGTCGCCCAGTCCGCGCATCCCGATGGTGAAGTAAGACTCGTTCTTCCCCGCGCGTCGCACGCCCTCGTCCATGAACCGGGTGATGTTATCCCTGTTCCGTGACCAGTCCCACGGTCCCAGCTGCGTCTCGTCCCACTCGTTGGTGGCGCGCTGCATGGGCTCGTGGTGCGCGGTCGATATGACGATCCCGTAGTCGTCGGCGAGCTGCTGGTTGTCCGGATCGTCGGTGAAGAAGATGTTGCCCGGCGGCGGCGTGAAGCTCTTCCACATGGCCGGCCACAGGAAGTTTGCGCGCAGGCGCAGCAGCAGGTCGAAGACGTGCGCGTAGAACTCGCGGTCCAGCGGCCAGCGCATGGCGTTGTGCTGCCGCGCCCACCACTGGTTGAGCGCCGGCTCCTCGTCATTAATGAAGAGCCCGCGGTACCGGACGGACGGCTCGCCGTGGACAGTGGCTTTGGGGAGCGCGTAGATGTGGGTGTGCCTTTGGGCCGGGACGTCGGCGAACCAGTGGTAGCTACAGCCCCCGAGATTTCTGTTAATCCATCATCCATGGTTCCTCCATTTTCTGGCGTACCGTATCCTCAAGGAAAAAGGGACACATACGGTGACTGTCCACACTGCTCGGAAAGCGTGTAAACACCAAAAATAGTCCCCCGTTTATCGCTGCCCGCAATAACCAGCGCATTTTCCACGCCAGGTAGCGGGTTCTGCACCACGCTTGTCTTGAAGGACTCCCATTTGCCCTCGATGTCGGTCAGGCTAAGTGATCCGCTCGATGTGATCTGGCGGATCAGCGACGAGTTGACAGAGCCGACAATGATGGCGGCCCCGACGTTTCCCGGGATCGAGGCATTAGCCGCCGTCACTGCCGTCAACTGCCGGTTGCCGTGACCAGTGATCTGCTCGAGGTCTCTCCACAGGCTCTGCACGGCAATCTGCACGCCCTTGAAGTCATCCTGGTCGTAGATGAGAGCCGCATCAGCTATATCAAGCCCTGGCCCCGCCGCGCTGTTGCTTATCCCCTGGAATGTAACTATTTCTTCTTCGAGGAGCGCAAAACATTGAAGGGAAAAGAGGCTCGCGGCCAAAGATGCCGCCAGTAAGAGGGCGACCATTATGGCACCAAGTGTGTAGGAGCAGACTGCGTCTCCGAAAGTTCATGGAGTCCGTTGAGCGCTATCAACCTCGGCACGTTGTGATGCCTGGCGTTCCATATAATAAGTACCTACCTACTCAATGAGTCTACATCATGTGCGAGCTCCCGGACCGACAGCCGGGAGTTCGGTTGAATACCCCTCAGATGCTATGGTCCATTGGGCGGGGTGATAACAGTAGGATCCGGGGAGCTGGAGAGCGACGTAGCATTCAGCCTAAGTAAAGAATGACAGGCGGGAGCCCATGGGCGCAAGGGTCATGGCAGCTTGGCGCCCTGGGGTGTCTCCTCGCGTGATGTAATGCAGTGGCAACAGGAATCCAAACCCGGTGCTAGAGCCTCACAAACCACCGACCCTAACGGTAGATACCTAACCCAGCGACAACGACAACCCCAATCCCTCCCCATTCCCCCCCCCTTCGTCACGCATTTACAGCTTGGTCTTGACCCAGGCGCCGGCCTCGTTGGAGAAGATGTCAAAGTACGAGGTGTGCGCTTGCGGGTCAAACCTCCCCGCAGTGTTACAAACTGTATCGCCAGCAAGGCACCACGACCTCAGGACGCTGGAGAAGCGGTTGAGGCTCTGGAGCTGGGATCCCTCACGGCGCCACATCTATCGAAGGATGTGGTCAGTCGATTTCCCAGCGTGACTTGTTGTAAACACACGAATGGGTCAGATCAATCACTTACACCGTTGCCTGACGCACCAGTCCCCGTGTTGTAAGGCTGGTTGGCGGCGTGGCGGACATCGCCAAAGAGAAGAGCAGCCGCAACTATTTGTCACATGTCAATACTCGGATCAGTTTCACCTTTGAAGCTAAGCATTGTCGGGGATGACCCCTCACTCTTGTTGCCCGGCGAGGTGGCAGGGTTCAGGCCCATGCTAGGAGGCTGCGTGCAGTCCTGGAGCCTGGCGCCGCCTCCGCCGAGGATGTCGCCAACGAGCTGGCCTCCCTGTACGACGACATCATCACTGTCAGTTGTATCCTAAGGAAAAGCAAGACCACACGGGCGTCCGACCACTGACCTGGGAGTATCCGGTCAGGACGAGCTTGGCGTTGGGGCAGCGGGCGGCATAGGCCGTAATCTGGGCGATGCCGTTGGCAACGCCGGTAGACACAGAGGAGCAGTAGTTTTGGAAGGTGGCGGGGTACTTGATGTCCTCGTAGCCGCAGCTGCTGATGCCGTTGCAGACGGCGGAGACGATCTTGGACTGGCGCCCGGGGTACGGCTCATTGCTGCCGCGGGCGAGGAAGACGTGAACGGCTTGGCACGGCAGCTGTCTCTCCTCGACGACCGGCGCCGCCAGGGCAGCCGGCAGAACGGCGAGGGCGGTAGCGAGAGCGGGCTTGAAGAGCATCTTGGATCAGGCGGCGCGGTTACAGGCTGAGACTCTGCTCTTTTGGGTTATTCCGTTTTAGGACTGAAAGTGACTCTTGGAAGTGTCCTGGTTCTCACGAACATGAGACTGGAGGGATCCGGTCCAGGCCCTCTCCTTATATACCTATCTAAATACGCATGACGGGCCGACTATCTACACACAGGCCAGTATTCCCATCCCCATATCAACCTCTCTCTATCACCACCGGGCTTTCTCAAAAACCCGGCAGCCGGCAGTTTGGCCATGTGCGATCTTGATAAAGGCCTGCTTCCCCGCAAAGAAGAGCCGTCGGCCGGATTGTGGAGGGGCGGGGACGAAAGAGATGCTCGATGTAGAAGGAAGTGGACTTCCTTGGCCGAACAAACCAGGGATCAAAAAGGGCCGAGGATGTTCCTTGGAGAACGGGCCTACGGTGTCCGTCGGAGCCATGGATCAAACAAGAAGGTCGATGTCGACGTCGCCGGCTACGCGAGCCGTCGTCGTAGGCAGCCTGCGCCAGAAGATTCGGCAGTGCCTGCTGCTCCCCCAGATTTCCCCGGATTTTCAGCTGTCTCCGCGCAGCATCGACGTTGCAGTGGGGTGAGCGTATCGACGATGCATGCAGGTGAGGTGGTTGACGTGCAGTTCGACTGGAGGCTCATCACGCGGGGAAAAGAGGCCTGCTGGTTTCAATGGTTGGAGAAATGATTCCGAAAACCCCGCTCGGTTGAAGTCAACAACAACACTGCAACATCGTGTCCAGGCCACGATGGGCATCACACGCGCATATAAGGCCGAAGTTTTGCCAGCAGGCTGAGGGGGCGATCTGACTGGATTGACGGTTGTGCTCGGAAGGGGCTAGAGCGCTTCCAAGAAGGGGGTGCCGAGCGTGGTGTGGTGGTGTGGTGGTGTGGTGGTACGGTGGGACTTGGAGTCACGAAAATGACGTATACGCCCGCATCTTGAAGCCACCACATACCCACGATGCCGAAAAATTAAATGAGAGTTGGAGCCCTTTTTTTGGTGGTGTTGGTGCCAACTCTCGTTTAGTTTTGGGCTACGTGATACCCTCCAAGTATCGGATAGAGGCAGAGAACAAATAAAGCAATCCGCGAGGCAACTCCTCAGCAAAAACTTACTACTTTGAGCGGCCGGGTTGTCGAGGTGTCCCCCGTGCGCTTCTGTGAAAAGCACAGAAGCATGCCAACCCATGTGGGCAAGCCAGGGAAGCCGTCAACCTTTTTTTTTTTTTTTTTAAACATCAGTGGGCTGGTGCCACCGACATCACAATCTTAATTGCGGCAGGCACAAATAGCTTGGCTGCCTTTGCCAGTTTCGCTTAGGTAAACGGTGCCTAAGCGGCGGGCCCTTGTCCGACCAGTGACAACTGGTCGGCGGCTCTCGGTCAGTGTCCGACAGCCGGCACCCACTGTGCTTCCTGATTTAGACTTCCATTAGAACCCCCGGTCTGGCAACGACAGGTTCACCTTGCCAAATTGCCTGACGACGGGACGGGAGTCTCGAGTGAATTTATCAAATCCCGTCCGGTCTCAGTCTGTGACTGTAACGCTGGGTCGAATGAGGCTTGGAAAGAGCCGCATCTGCAGCCCTCCCGCGCCGCCCTCGTGGGGTTTTCGTGGGGTTCTCGCAGACACCAGACGTGATGTCTGCTTGTTTATTAGTTCAGCACTTACCTCTACCTACCTCAGGTACCTACTAGACCCTACGTCAGAGGTTCTGGCCTGGCCCATTCCGCGACTCCAGACCAGCCGGGCCGCCCTCTCCACCGGTTTACCCCATGGATGTCCCTGGCTACCAGTTCCTAGGCGTCCGTGCCGGGACCGGGGAAGGCGGATGTCGGGACAGCGTCCGAACCCAGCCCAAAAAATTTCCGCCTGATGCTTATCGCTTTTTCCTTTGTGCACTTCACCGCCACTCTTGCCACTCTTGGCTTGGTCATATAATTTCCGTCATCGGGCCGCCAGCCATCATAATGACCGTATGTATGACCGTCGCCGCTAGATGACTTGGGCTGTCCAGACCCTGCTGCACACTATTCCTCGTCCCTTGCTTGCCCTCACACAGGAGCTTGCAGCCTCCAGATGACTTCAACCCCGTCGAGACCTTTTTTCAAGATGTCCGTAATCGATACTACGTGGGCCGTGGATCGGCAAGGAAGGCCTTCCCTTGTGCGCCACCTTATAGGGCGCTGTCAAAACGGGAAGGGTCAAGAGTGAATGCCTTTTGAATCAGTCCAAGCCCATGGATGCACGAATTGGTCATTAGATCTGCTCCTCACTTCAAGCTTCCCAGCCGGTGGGTCCATCTATGGTCTGGCACGGGCGCTTGGCGATGGTCAAACTGCCTGCGAGGACGGCCGTCGGCCTGGAGGACGGAGCCGCCTGTTCAGGTTCGGGCTTCCTCGCGGCTGCCCTGGCCGATAAAGGAACACTGCATCCCGTTCGCTCCTGCCATTTTTTTTATTGGGAATGGAGCTCCTCAATCCGCCAGTCCAAACTTGTTTCCCTTCCAAGCCCCTCCTTAGGCTCGTTCGAGATTCCAGCAAGCGCCTCGGACGGCCTGCTCTTGACATCTCTCTGGCAAACGTCAGAGCAGAAGCCCCCATTGTGTAACCTGCCAGCCATCCACCTCACCCAGTTTCTCACCGACTATCTTTTTTGCACTCCTACTTGTTGGCGTACCACAACGGCAATCTATCGTCATGGGCCCGCGCTCGCTAGCTGCTAGGGCCTTTGGTGGCTCCGAGAAGAACGACAGCAAATCTAGAACCAGGAGCCAGGCTGCAGCGGCCATCTCGCCGTTGGACCCCTATTTCGAGGAGGATCCTACTGTGAAGGAGTGGCTGCTCGAGCATCGACCCACGGCGGTTGGAGTGGCTCGCTACTTCAAGAGCTTTTTCCCTTTCATCCAATGGATCGGACGCTACAATCTTCGTTGGCTGACTGGAGATGTCATCGGTGGCATCACACTTGGCTTCGTTGTTGTACCCCAGGCAATGGCCTACGCCATGCTTGCCGGTCTCCGGCCCGAGTTCGGCCTCTATACCTCCTTCACCGGCGCCTCCCTCTACTGGCTCTTCGGCACCTCCAAAGACATTGCCATCGGTGCCACCGCCGTCATCTCACTGCTGGTCGGCCGCATCGTCGCAAAGGTTGAGACCGAGATGCCTGGCGTCACTCCCGAGCAGACGTCCAAGACGGTCTCGTTCCTCGCCGGTCTCGCCCTGCTCGTCTTTGGCCTCCTGCGCCTGGACTGGCTCATCGAGCTCATCCCCCACGTTGCCATCGCTGCTTTCGTCACTGGCGCTGCCATCACCATCTCCTTGAGCCAGCTGCCCGCTGTTTTGGGCATCACCGGTGTCAACACTAAGGACGCGCCGTACAAGGTTCTTGTTGCTACCTGCAAGGCCCTACCCAGAACCACAGTCGACGCTGCAGTCGGTCTGTCAGCACTGTTTCTGCTGCAGCTCATCAAGTCTTTCTGTGCCCGCATGGGCGAGAGGCAGAAGCACCGGTCCAAACTTTGGGCCACCATCTCGTCTATCCGCATGACGTTTGTTATCCTGCTCTACACTCTCATCAGCTTCATTGTCAACCGGGGTCTCTCTGCCAAAGAGGCCAAGTTTCGCATCCTTGGCCCCGTGCCCACAGGTGTGTGACAAACGCCATCCCTCCTATGCAAGAAAACGGTTGCGGAAGCTGTGAGCTAGATTGTGATTAAGGCTGACTTTTAGAATGAATCCCTGTTCAGGTTTCTCGGCCGCTGGTGTGCCGTCGATGGACCCCAACCTCGTCAAACTTGTTGCCCCTGAGCTCCCCGCTCTTCTTATAGTCTTGATTATCGAGCACATCGCGATCGGCAAATCCTTCGGGCGCATCAACAACTACACCGTTGTACCTTCGCAGGAGATTATTTCCATAAGCGCCGCGAACATGCTTGGCCCGTTCCTTGGAGGCTATGCGGCAACGGGCTCGTTCAGTGGGACCGCAGTGCTCTCCAAAGCTGGCGTCAGAACTCCCCTGGCCGGCGTGTTCAACGGCCTCATTATTCTGCTCGCCCTATATGCTCTCACTTCTGTTTTCTTCTTCATACCGCTTGCAGCTCTCTCTGGTCTCATTATCCACGCCGTCCTCAATTTGATCACCCGACCGTCCACCATTTCCAAGTACTGGAAGGTTGCACCAATGGACGTTCTCATCTTTTTCGCCGGTGTTTTTCTCTCAATGTTCGAGTCACTCGAGTTTGGCATCTACGCGACAGTCGGGATCTCCTTGATTGTCATCCCGCTCAGGATGGCCAAGTCTCAGGGTCGGTTTCTTGGGCGACTTAGGGTCCAGGTGCACCCAGAGCCACCTACCACCAACCCTGGTGCTGGACATTACGTTTCTCTTCTGAACATACACCACCACCACCACCACCACCACCACCACCACCGCCTCCCTCGGGCCGCCGACGGTGTCGCAAGACTAGAGGGTATGCAATCACGCGAAGTTTTCCTGCCGCTTGACCGCAAGGATGGCTCCAACCCCGCTGTAGATGTGAGCGAAGCGTACCCAGGCGTCTTCATCTACCGATTCACCGAGGGCTTCAATTATATCAACCAGGCCCAGTATCTGGATCATCTGGTGACCCATATCACCGCCCATACACGCCAGACAGATGCCGACGGCTACAAGCATCCAGGTGTACGTTCCCTCCTCGTCTCTTGCAAAGACTACGTAGGCTTCAGGCTAACGATTCCGGGTGGGAAATAGGACCGTCCCTGGAACATGCCGGCACCGAAGAATGATGCCTTGGCAGAGGAGGAGAGCGAGCGCCTGCCAACACTCCTTGCCGTTGTTCTCGACCTCAGCACGGTCAACGAGGTGGATGCAACGGCCGTGGAAGCCCTCGAAGATGTACGCGCCCAATTAAATCGCTGGGCTGCACCGGGGGTGGTTGAGTGGCACTTGGCCGGCGTCCGCAGCCGCTGGACCCGCCGGGCCCTGGCCGCCGTTGGGTTTGGGCTTCCGCATGGCGAGGGCCCGAAAAGCACGACCTCTGGCCCCTGGATGCCGGCATTTGACGTGGCCGCAACGGCTACCTCCACGAACACGGGCCTCCGCAAGCTCCAGTTCTCGGCAGTATCCTCCAACGTCACATTGTTCGGAGCTGAGCCTCAGGGAGTGGACATTGCCGACACTAGGGAGCACCTAGACCTCGAGTCTGGAGAGGAGGGGATGAACACGGTGCCCGCAAAGGAGTCCAGTGCCGCTATACGAGAACAGCACCAGGACATACCGCCCAACCGACTGCCATGTAAAAAGACACTGGCCCCAATATTTGGTGTTGAGAGACCATTCTTCCACGTTGACCTTGTGTCTGCTGTGTCGAACGCGGTTGAAGGTGCGCGTCGGCGAGACAGGATTTGAGTTAATCTCGCGATCATCAACACGCGACTCGCTGGCGAGCAAAGGCCCAAGCGACTTGAGAAAAGATATGCTGTTTCCCAATCGGCGAACCTGTACGATATGATGACGCATGATGCTTGGCTGGCGTTGGGACCGGGTTATAATATGAAGATGAGATAAAAGGGTTCTAAGGGTTCTAATAGATAAACCTAGATTGACCCGTTGAATAAAATAGTCAGCCTACCCGCTTAAACCGAGCGCCTCTTTTCGCTCCTAGCCCGTCGACGATGTTTCCATCCGGCTAGATCGTCCTTGATCGGATCAAGCCAATATAATTCGAGGTCAGATGGCGGCGATGACGTCACGGAAAACCAACCGCTCGCGCATCACGGATAGACGTGGGGAGGTGCCTGCCTCGGCCGGATGAGAACAGACGGCCAACGGTTCCATCAAGAAACCCCGGGGGTAATGCTAATTTGAACGCCCAAACTTCCCGATTACCAACCTCGAAAATTTCCATCGGCGTGCTGACGCTACCCAACTCAAACCACGCTTTTCCCCACCCAACACCAAAGGCAAGCACTAAATGAGGCACGAAAAAATGAAAGCCGGCTCCAAAGCGAGCCGCCGCCGCACTACACACGCTTCTTGGCCATCCACTCGGAAAACAGGTCGGCGTAGTCCTCTGGACCGTACGGCTGCGTCGCCTCGGCCAGAAAGTTCTTCTTCCTGTGGACCTTGAGGCCCAGGTCGGCGACGAGCCAGTCGATGTAGGGGAGGGCGTCGAAGACGAAGTCGGGGAACTTGTCGCCGTGGCCGGCCGGGTAGCGCCACTTGCCGAAGCGGCTGTGCAGGATGGTCTGGTACTTGAGCGCCTCGATCTCGGCGTCTTTGTCGTCCTCGTCCTCGGGCAGGACGGAGCAGCTGCGGCGCGGCATGACGGACGCGGGCAGGGCGTCATCGAAATAGGCCTGGATCCAGAGCGCCTGGGCGTGCGTGACCATGGGCACGTCAAAGTTCATCATGACGCCGGCGAAGACGACGTCGCGGTGGCGGCGCACCTGGGCGGCGTCGGGCGGCGCAATGTGTCGGTGCAGCGCCCACGCCGTCAGCGAGCCGTCCTGCGGCCCGCGCGACACCTCCACCTCCCCGTCGGCGTCCAGGCCGCCGGACTGCAGCAGCGGCTTGAGCTTGGCGTTCAGGACCGGCTGGTTGCGCAGGCGCGGGAACCGCATCAGGATCTCGGCGTCGGCGCGACCCAGGCGCGCGGGCGTGGCGAGCGGCGAGTCGGCCGCGCGGTGCGGCACGCCCAGGCGCGCGTCCATGCCCTCGGGCAGCAGCTTGAAGGCCGGCACGTGCTTCCAGCCCGTCACGCAGCACAGCGCGTCGCTGGGCAGGGCGGTGCCGTCGGCCAGGTGCACCTTACCCCGCGAAAGGCCTTTGAGGTCGGCGATGTGCACGCGCACGGTGCCGTCGCGCACCAGGTCGAAGAAGTCGGTCGGGTAGTTGAGGATGGAGAAGGAGCTGGCGACGAACATGGGGTTGCTCCACGGCTTGAGCTTGGCCAGCTCCGGGTGCGAGTCGAACTTGTTGAGCGAGATCACGTCGCCGCCCAGGATGCCCCAGAAGGCGTCCACGACGGTCCGCCCCATCCAGGTCCCGTGCAGGAGCGAGCGGATGCGCGCGTAGCCGTCGGCGTCGCCCCAGATGCACGGGCTGAACCAGGTGAGAAGCCGTGTCACTGCATGGTCGCACGGCACATTTACCAAGTAAGCTTGTGTCCCGTCCCCGTTGTTTTGTGTGACGTTTCGGCGTGGAGTGCTGTGTCACTCTCTGATGCCCACTTACCGACGAGTTTCTCAAGCCACTTCTTCAACGGCGTGACGTAAGCAGGGGCCATCCAAGCCGGCCCATGGCCGCTCTCTAAATAAGTATTCGGCGCGAATCATGCGCCATCCTGGTCAGACTTGTTCCGTCACTTTACAATAACTTTGGATTCGGAGTTGCCACCATCGGGCAGGGAAGTCGTCACCTCTGATGATCCAGTCGACCTTGATTCCCTTGCTCGCCGCGGCGTACACAGCATCCCACGCCGACTTGGTGCCGCCGAAAACGGTAAAGTTTTTGGCGCTGGAAAGGAGCCCTTCGTCTTCCAGGGAGCTCATCCCATGGAATATCGGATTGCCATAGGTCTCCTGGCCCTCGATGTGCGGCATGAAGGGCTCTGAGGTCATGCCCGTGGCGACCACGAGCCGTCTCGCCAGGATCTTCTTGGTACCGTCGTCGCCAGCCACGGTGACGGTCAGGATCCAGCCGCCGTCGTCCTCCTGGTGCTCCGCGGAGACTACGGCCCAGCCGCAGCGGATCTTGTCGGCGATGCCAAACTTCTTGACGTAGGCGTTGAGGTACTTGTGGACCACGTGGCCGGGGATGTGCTCGCCCGGCTTCACGCCAAAAGTGGCCGTGTCCATGGGGAAATCCGGGTACTCGTAGGTGCCCAGCATGTTGTTCGTCCGGAGCCCGTCAAAGAGGCGATGGGCGGCCCAGACGCCGCCGACGGTAGGGGCGGCATCGAGAACCACGAGCGACCGCTCCGGGTGGAGCTGGAAGGATGCCTTTGCGGAGGCGAGACCGGCAAAGCCTGTGGCCGTCAGCGAGCCGCCACTGCCTTATCATTTGCGCACTGTCTCTCATATCCCTTGTTGAGCTTGGAACTTTACCTGCGCCGATCACCACCTGGTCTACTTCTTCTGTTATCGTCATCTCTGCAATTTACGAAACCGGGAGGTAGGAGCTGAGGGATGAGATCTTTTCTTGGACATTGATCGGGCCCGAAACGATAATTTCAGGTTTTATGAAGGATCCGAGGGTGCGCACACCTGTGCTCGACCACGAGACACTGAACAAGATGTCGACGTGGTCGATGCCACCTCACCCCATTATGATTGTGTCGCACCGGGGGAGTAAAAAGACTGTTATGTGAGGATTTGACCGGCGGGACATGCAGGGATCACAGCGGATGACGGTACGGTAGCATTCGACCCTGGGCTGCAAGACTCAGGGGTTGCGCCAAGGCGGGCGCGCGGGTCCCGGCCGGCCTCAATGTGGGTTTTCCCACGAGCCCCCGGTGCTGCGCCGGCGGACGGGTGGACCTTTTTCCCTGGGCCAGATCCGCCAGGATGGTGATGGCGTGGCCTGAAGGGGAAGCTGATTTGGGTTGGGTCACTCGTAAAGAGGGAGAGCCACGGTGTCGTCGGCTAATGTCCCACAGCTGGTAGTAGCTGAGCCACACACACACGCACGAACACACATTTTACCATCATCCCATGTTGCAGCCGGGTATCTGTCATCTGTCATCTGTAATCTACAGCACTTCGTCCCTTCTTTTTCACGACTTTAAAATCCCCGTCGCTTTATTTTTGTGCGGTGCGGGAAAAGATGCTTATCCAACTTCTTCATCCCATGACTTCTTTCCTGTTTTTTCTATCATTGTATTGCATGAAACAACAGAACCCCCGCAGGTGGAGCAGGGTCTCATGCGTGCCTATTTTGATCGGTGCTGGCAGGGTGTTGCCAAGTCAAACGTGTGGTTGGATTTCTATAATTAACGAATCACCAAAACACAAACGCACGTCCGCGTTGGGATGGGAAGAAAACAAAGAAGATTTAATATCTCGACCTTGGACGCCTTTTATCGCCATTCTTATTGCTTACTCACTCCCAATTCACTATCCCGTCGGGTTTACAACCGTCTCTTAGCCTCACATCACCTTCGATTTGACTACTTTTTTTGTGGATTCTTTCCTCTCCACTCTCTCTCTATCTCTCGGGCTCTTTTTTTTTTTTTCTCTCTCTCTTGGACACGTCACAATGCACTTCCCAACTGCCGTCTGCCTGGCCCTGGCCGCCCTCACCGCCCAGGTCGCCGCCGCGCCCCTGCCTCGCAATGTCAGGCAGATGAAGCCGATCCCGAAGCAGGTCAACGCCGGAATGCTCTGGTGGCCTGGCTCCCCTGGCAACAGCTACGTTATCGATGATGCTATCGGCAAGCTCGGCAAGATTTTCCGCTAAAGCGGGCCCATCGGCGGCTCCCGCGGGGATCTACTTTTCCTACGTCAACTTCACTTTCAGCGGGTTTCGGCATTGTTTAGCGGGTAGCGTTGTTTTGTTTTCTTTTTTTCTTTCTCCCTTCTCTATATATATAGTTTTTTCTTTTTCTTTTCTTTTTTTTTTTATTTTTTTCCCCCACTCTTTTTCGTCTTTTTGTGAAACAGCCCGGAAAGGACAGGAGCGAGGACATGACATACGAAGGAATGGGAAATACCAGGGATCCATGGACGGGAAAGTCCACTGATGGGGAAAGTATATAAGCGCAGTGCAACCACAGCGGAGAGAGAAAAGGAGGCCAAAGCCTGCTGTGAATCGAGCACTACAGTCAAATGCAGATCGATGCGTGTGTGATTGGCTGGTAAAAATGTACACCAATATGCTTCATCATTTGGCCCGTGGACATGGCAGGAAGTGGTCGATGCCGAGGATTGCTGATCTCTCTGTTGGCGAATTGGTTATATGCGGCTAAGAAATCATAGAGTCACATTGCTCTAGCAGCCCTGACCCTCCTATGGTGGCCCTGGATGGAGTCTTGGGGGAAACATGATCCTACACGGGACTATAACCAGGTACCTCCTTAGGCAGGCACAGCTATAGGCCAATAAATGCGCCGCGTCTCCACGGGCCCCTTGCCGCAACCGAACACCACCTTCATCGGATCATGGCGACAAATGTTCGCATCTCGGGTGATCTCCCACCCAGCAACCCCTTTGCGCTGCATGTGGTGTTGGATCACATGCACGCGCAATCACGTATGGTTTGTGAGCCCCATTGCCGCACCTAATAGATGTCACCTCGGATCTGTGTGGCGTTTTTAAACCGGCATCGTGCCCATGGATTCCTCCTCCTCCTCCTCTCCGAACGTCGAGAGGCAACGCCGATGCCGCGTTCCCACTCGCTGGCTCCATACCCTCGACATAGATATCGTGGTCCAAGTTCCGTGGCCGTCTCCTTGGCCTAATATTCTGCCGTCCTGTCTCAGAGCTCCTGCCGTCTCCGTTTGGCGACACAGAACATTGAGCCCGCCCGTCCACGGTCCTTCCTTCCCTCCCCGCAGGCCCACAGTCAACAAGCTTCGCCAATCGCAAACACCGCCCGACTGTCCAGTGCTTGATGAACTTCTGAGAGAAATCTGACGGCAGGTTCGGTGACGCCTGGTGCACCTACCCGGCCGCAGCGGCACATCTTGTTTCCCTGAACATTTGTTGCCAGCAACCTCCCCACTATAAGGTACCTCCGTGCCTCCACCGGCGAACGGCGAACGGCGAAGCACGCTTCCATCTCCCAGACTTCTCGACGAGCCTCCTCTCGGCTGATCGGATCAGCAGGAGCCACCCCAGCTGGGGGCAAAACAAGATGAATGCCTTCGTGACCGAGAACTTTGTCCTGCTGGGCATCGGCCTGTTGGTCATAGCGCTCCGCCTCTACGCGCGGGTCTCGGCCGTTGGCATCACCAAGCTGCAGGCTGATGACTATCTCATGGTGGCCGCCGCAGTGCGTCCCTTCCATCCCCGGTTGCGCCTCTTCCCCGAGGAGACTACCTCTTCTGAAATAGGCACCCAATTGCTGACTTGGATGCGCCTTCTCGTCTAGGTGACGTACTCTGTCGAAACGTATCTGGCATATTCTGTCGGCGCATTTTGGCGGGGCCTGGCCAACAATGGCATGACCAACGAGCAGAGGGCCGCGGTGGTACCCGAGAGTGAAGAGTGGTGGCTCAGGTGAGCTTGCGGCGCACACCGAGTAGAGAAAACGAGACCAGCATCAAATCCTAACCATTGATTGACGTGGCCCACCATCAGGGTAAATGGCTCCAAAACGCAAGTTGCCGGTAGGAACCTTCGCCAGCTCTCCCTAACGCGGATGTACGCCCACGAACAGCCGGCCCTTTTCGGTTGCTAACTATGCCCGGCCTTTTCGCCATCAGGGTGGTCGACCTACACACTACTTCTTTGGCTCCTCAAGGCTTCCATGTGTGCCTTTTACCTGCGTCTCACCGCAGGCCTTGCCCACTTCAAGATCCGTGTCTATATCGGGTTTGGCCTGATTTTGTCCACCTGGCTCGTCGTATTCCTTTCCATCATGTTCGGCTGCATGCCGTTCGAAAAAAACTGGCAGATATATCCGGATCCTGGAAGTAAGTGTCTGTCCGGAACCGCCGTCGCGCTTGTCCACGTGCTATGCCGCTAGACCGGACGGGCCGCAGAGCTAACAGGGAGCCATACTACACAGACCTTTGCCAACCTGCCATCTCCAAGATTAACGTCCTCGTCACCGTTGTGCTCAACGTCCTGACGGACATGTACCTTCTCAGCATACCCCTCCCGATGCTTTGGCAAGCCTCACTCAAGCCAGCGAAAAAGGCCGGCCTCATGGTGCTGTTTGGCATGGGCTTGTTTGTCACACTCGCGGGCATCCTCAGATGCGTCTTGATCCTCACAGTAAGTGGAACAGATTGCGTGACACTGCAGCACATCGCGCAGATGCATCTCTCAAATCATGGGTCTCGCCCGCTTGCGCTGCTCGCCGACCTACTAACGCACGCGGCGACGTCGATAGGACCCCATCAACGGTGCCCAGCAGGCCGGTTCCTGGGCCGTGCGCGAAACCTTTGTGGCAGTCATCACATCGAACATCCCTATGATCTTCTCCGTTATGAAGCGTTTCACAGGGGGCATCTTTACTAGCATCAGGTCAATCACCAGATCAGGTGGCACGTCACGGCGGCCTCAGGGGGGCTCCAACGGCATGATCGCCGGCGACAACTTCAACGACGTCCCACTCGACAACCGCCGCGGCGCGCGCTCCGTGAACCCACTGCCTACAGCCAACGAGAGCGAGGAATCCATTTACAACCGCGCTCGCCATGAGGCCGAAGCTGCCGCTAAGCTGCCCCCGATGATGGGGCAGGCAGCCCAGGAAGACGTGAAATATGAGCATACGAGCGGCGGGTCGGCGAGCGAGAGTAGCAGCATAGTGGGCGGAGTACTGCCAGCAGGTCGAATTAGGAGAGACACCGAAGTGACAGTGAACATCAGCGAAGATGATAGGGCAAAGGTAGGCCGTGGAGGGCAAAATAATACGGGCAGCTTCCCGGACCCAGTGTTTTCAGGAGCAAATCCCAGCAGGGTGGGAGACGCAGATCTAAGGCGCCTGGCGGTCGTATCTAGCCATGGGGTTTTTTAATTCGCGCTATTGGTAGCTATCTGGGCGGCGGCTTATCGCTTAGGAGACATAGCAAAGTCCAGCACTGTATATTTTTCTGAGAGCCGCTGTCACCCGAACGACTCGAGAACATAGGCCGGTGAGCCTTTATGATTAATGGGTAATACTGAGTTTGGAATCTAAAAGAAACCCTTGATTGCTGGATTGGTTCGCGTCGACGGAAAATGTTCCCGATGCCTTGTTTTTTTTTTTTTTTTTTNTTTTTTTTTTTTTTTTTTTTTTTTTTTTTTTTTTTTTTTTTTTTTTTTTGGCCAGCATCGCCGGACGCACTAGGAGAGACCAGATGAACGGAGAAGGGAGCTAAAATCGACAAACAAAACGCCGACCGACGGGCACAATCCTGCAGTCATATCCTCACCGAAGTCATTTGATACCAAATAAACCAAAATAGTGGTCACATTATGAATAAGGTAGCCGACGGCGGCACAGCAGCAATACGGGCACGGCTGTTGAAACCCAAAAAAAGGGGACTTGCGAGAGGGACTCGGGAAAAGTCGCCCAAGTCCTGCGCAGGACATGGAAGGCAAGGGTTCGTCGGAAGTCCTGGGTTGGCGCGGTGAAAGTCCTGCTGGGGCTTCGCTGGCACCCCGCGTATGTCTGTCGAATCATATAGAGACGAGTATGATGAGTCATCAGGACGTGGACTGGCGCACCAATAGGAGGGTGTGCTCGTGCGATAAGTCAGCAAGGGCGCAACCAATGGAAGCCCAGGCGCGCGGAAGGGCGCAACAATCTCGACGAGATGAGTCGACGCGCGTTCGCCAGCGGATCCAGACAATGCGCCTTTGCGCAATCCGATGCACATCCGACCTCGACATGTCGCGCATCTCCAGGCGATACGATACTCACGGAAAAAAAATAGAAGACACGTGGATGCGCATACCTAGGGCTGGACGCAATAAACCCTTGCTGGAAGCAGGGAAGTGTTGCCCGCTAAAATCTGCGCGCAATTTCGCACCCACCGAAGCGTCGCCCTCATGAGAAACCCCATCATGAAAAGCAAAGGGCCGCCAGTCAGTGGGTTACCCCCACCTAGGCAGCGATCGAGCTTCTTATTCGCTTGTTGGGGCTTCAAAGACATGGACGGGGCCCCACAGGGCTGGCTGCTGCTGCCTGGCAGCCAATCCGACCGGCGAGACGATCGACTCATGCCAGGGTGGTGCTCCGCTTGCCTGCCCTGCACGGACCAGGCCACCCGGGCCCCTCGCCGTTGGTGCTTTGCTGCCTGACACCGACGACAACTTGTGGTCCTTTTCCTACCACGAAAATTGGCCCAGGCAGAAATGCATGATGGGCCAACGCGTCGAGTTGAAGTCGACGCGGTGGAACAAAGAACGGAAAATTTCAATTCATACCCCGCTGCCTTTATCCAACGGGCGAAGTGGTAGCCGCCAAACCGCTTGCCCAAACGAAAAAATAACGCCGTTAACCTCTTAGAACGCCTGCCTCAATTGCTCCCGAAACGCAGAAACCCTGACAACCAACAGCGTGCGCCTACTGCGGTATTAATCCACCAACCCAGTCTTAAATCCCCTCGAGCGACGGTCATGATCGCCTGGAAGAAACGTGTGTTACTGCGTAATGGACTAGGTAGGCGGTTGAGAGCGACGTTAGCGAGACTTGACCAGAAAGTGCGCGGGTGGATAATGCTGGTATTACTTACGTTGTGAGTCCATCTTCTCCCGCCCCTGCATGTACCTCTCCTCCTCCTCGTGGAGGCCGTCGCTGCACCCGCACGAGCAGAAGCGCAGCCCCGCGCTGAGTGGCGCCAGCTCCGGGGTCGCCAGCCGCCCGATCGCCGGCGTCCTGGGCGGGGCGTAGTGATGGTGGTGGAGCGACCCCCTGCTCCCGGTAGACGACGGCTCGTGCGCCGGCGCCGCCGATGTGGTTCTTGACCCCCCTGACGCCCGCGAGCCGGACGTCGACCCTCTCCCTGCTTTGCTCTTCTCCTTCTCGTCTCTCCTTCTGCTGCTCTCTTCCCCAGACCGGTGGCTGTGCGAGGTTGTGCTGCCGCTGGTGACTCGCCGTGTCGCCGACGTTCGTGGCTGGATCCGGTAAGGGTCGTCTTCGCGGAGGCTCCCGGCCTCATAAACGTAGTGGCCGGTCTCTTCGGAGTAGCCGTGCTGCATGCGTCGAGGGGCATGCTGTCCCGATTCTCTATGCTCATCCCATTCCCAAGTGGTGAAGGTGGATGTGGGCTGGTAGTCGGCCGCTACCGACCAGTCCTGGTACGAGTAGCCCGAGTACGCCATCGTGACCGAGGGTTCGATGGTGGAAGTGGGCGGATGCCGAACGGAAACCCCTCTTTCTCGTTGTTGCGAGTGCAATATCTGCTGCTGAAGGCGGCTTGGTCTGACAGGCGGGATGAGTGGACAGATGAAAGAAGACAAAGGGTGGTTCAAAGTATTGGGCAGGAGTCTGCTTGATGTTTCTGAGAGGCTTTGTGAAGGAATTGGATGGTTTTGGTGAGCTTTTGATGGATTTTTTTTTGGTCTGAGGAAGAAGGAGGAAAAGAAGGGGGAGACGAGGACATGTCGGGAGGAGCGAGCTGGCCGTTTTATGGCCCTGCCTCCTTGCGGACTGGGTTGGCCAATAATGTGGGGTCAAGTCCCGTGGCGGCCGCCTGCTCTGCCCCAACACCCCTGGCCCCTCCCACACCTACCTTGCTGCCTCCCCATGCCCCCCCATCCTACCTTTTCTCCTCCCATGTCACCACCTGGGCCTGGCATCATTGTGTCACGTTGTCGATGCATCCATTGGCCCCCATTATCCTTCACACGCCCACCCAGCCACCCTTGTTGATGCCTTGAGATCATGATGGTCTCGTTGTCTCGGCTGCCATTGCAGCCTGCCAACTGAGCATCACAATGCCTTACTTCCAGTTTCGATTGGACCCCATCGACGTCGATGCCTCGTGCTGCCTACACCGACTCCGTCCAACACTTTGTGCATCGGGCTCAACGGGCCATGCGTCGTGATACCACGAAGCCGGCACGGATCACACCTTCTGTGTTGGTATCTGCCCTCGCCGGTGGCACCGGTCGGTGCACAGCACCCGCCCTACGGCAGGAGCAATACATGAGGAGATCAGGCGCCCCTGTGACATCAATGGTGCCACCGGACACAAGGCTTCCTGCCACTCTATTTCTTCTTCTCTCGCATCGTGCCGCCGTCTCCACTTGGCTCATCGCCCGCTGGTCAGCCGCCATTGAACCTCGGCTGTGCCCTCTTTGTAGCACCGCATCCGCATCCCGTTGGCTACGGCATTTTCGCACCATGTTTCACCATCACATCGCGGTTTACTCCCGGCCTCTCCGTGTCCAAGGGGCAAGCAACCGTCCAAGCAATCCTTCCAATAGGCATGGCAAGGCTACGGCCTGAGCATCATCATTTCAGCATCCCGCCAGCCCTGGGAGGTGTGTTTACCGAAGCACAGCATGGGCATGGTCCGACGTAGTTTGCATGATCAAACCCTGATATATGCCCTGTACAAGGCTGTCTCGGGGCAGGTTAGAATCGTATCCGGGGATTCGGGGCTGCCGCGGGTGTGGGAATAATGGCTTGTCGAGAAGCGCGGCTGGCGAGGCACGTCGTCAGATGGTCTCGGGTGAGGTGGGCTTCCCAAGGCGCCTTGTGCCCCGGGGCAAAGGCAGGACAGCACAGTAAGAGAAAAATGATCGTACACAGCACGGTACAGATATCCAGGCAGTTTCTACCACAAGATAACCCAAATTTTCAAATCTGCGAAATGTTCCGAGTGAGTACACCGAGCAATGCGCAAATTTCGCAACCTTTGAATGAGGTCGTTTGAGGTTGGGCGCTGACATAATCATGTGTTGGTGACCCTCGCTCCTCGTGGGCCGCTCACTGCCAATGCGGGAGGCCACCGCCCCGTTCCCGTCAATTAAACCCCCCGGCCCACACGCAATGATGCGAAACGCCAGCACTACCTGACTCGCACACGCAAACTGTTTTCCTGGGGGACCCCATGACGTGTTTTTCTGATGTTAGCTCCCCATTTCTTTTCGGTGAGAGGTCAATTTCATTTGCTGCGGAATCAGGCTGTGCACGTTATTCATTCGCACACGACAAGGGAAAATAAACCGAATCGGTCATTCTACTTTTTCTCTTTTTCCTTTAGGGTGTTTCATTTTTAGTTTCTGTTCTATACCACTATCGTCGAATCTTGGTCGGGGTCAACTGATAAGGGGTGCCAAGTTCCATACCTAGGTAGGCCCATCGCAATATCGAGCCGCTTACGGGCACCCGGTTTGTGAGGAGAAATCTCAAATCTGACGACACCGAGACCTGCTGTGCGCGTTTGAGAGAGCACCAAAACGAGGCATACGGCCAAATTCACGGCGTCTCCGATAGCAACATATTATTCTCCTCGTGGGGAGATGAATAGAGATAGCAAAAGAAGAAGAAAAGAATACGACAGCAGGGATGGAAGAAGCAACAGCTACACCACAGACCATGGAAACATCACTCGCGGGCCAGTTCTCGATCGCCCGGTCCAGCAGCGGTTCCGAAAGTGCGGCAGTCTTGCCGCCCATACACATTCTTGGAGCTGATGGCGTGCGAGGCGGGCATCCCACGTTCTGGCAGAAAGACCTGTACGACTCGGTAGGCCTTGTTCGATCAGTCAAAATGACTAGCTAGAGGTATCCGAGTTGTGGGCTGGCGTAAAAAGCTCGGTAGCCGTAGGTCCGGCTCTGACCTCGGTTTTCGCCTATTGAGTGGCTTGGCCGTCTCCAAGAGCGCGAAATGACTGGTATCTACCTAGTCAACGCGAGTGTTTATCTCAGCCATGACCTGCGGGCTAGGCTCAGAACCTGCAAGTCTATGCAGGTGACTTCGTCTTTGTCCCCACATGTGGGAGAGGATGGCGTAAGGCCGGGTGGTTGGCGTTATCCCCGACGGCGTCCGTGCATATGCATCCATGGAGCTGAGCCCGGCCGGGCACGCTCCGGGATGCAAAAAAAAAAAAAAAAAAAAAAAAAANNCGAAAAAAAAAAAAAAAAAAAAAAAAAAAAAAAACCTCCTGCGCCGGCCCGGATGCTGTTACCATGCTGAGGATTCGGCGTAAGCCTCGTGTCTGTCAGGAACCGTCTCACCCAGGAGCAGCCCGAGCCAATTCAAACGCTCTGCCTAACAAACAGCCCAGGCAGCAAAATTGTCTAGGGGCCACACGTACCACCTACATTTAAGCACCCGCACCACGCACATAATACAAATATTTGTGAATTAGGGGTTGTGAAAAAGCATCGGCGGAGGCAGCTCCCCGCCCACGAGGGTCTTTGAGCTTTGTCCAATCACAGAAGCAGCAGCCCGCCAACAGCACTGGCTAAGCCCCACCTCAGGTTCCGCTTGGGCGAGCCGAGTTCATCCCACTACGAACCGCATCCCCGCGACAACCAAAGAAGAGTCAGTCTCTAGCCCACGGCTTGCCTGCCTTCTGCCCGCCGTCGCGCCCCAGAATCAACCATGGCATTCAGAGGAGTCTCTCTGCTCAAGTTCGTGGGCACCGTATCGCTCGGTCTCCTGACGGTAAGCAGCAGCTCCTCCCCATGAATCACTCTCTACTCTTGCCTCTGCGGAAAAGCACATGCGGACGCCCCAATCCGGCGCTACGTCATTCCCCGCAACATCACCAAACCACCACCCCCCTCGCCCGCAGCACCGCGGCTAACCGCATCCTCCAAAATCCTACCACCAACACCACCCCTCCCTTTCCCGCAGGGCCTGTCGTACACGCTGTCGTCCCTGACGGCCCCGGCCCTCCTCACCCTCCCGTCGGCGTCGGCCGCCTCGCGCGGCTTCCGCACGCTGGCCTCGACGGCCCGCACCCGGCTGCGCGCCCTGACGATAGCCTCGTCCGCCTGCTTCGCCCTCGCCTTCCTGGCCTCGCCCCGCTATGGCCGCCACCCGTACCTGCTCTACACCTCTCTCCTGACGGGCCTGTCGGGCGCCGTCGTCTCGGACGACCTGCTGGCCCCTTATCTGGGCCTCGCCACCCCGCCTCGCCGCGCCCGTCCAGCCTCCACCTCCGCTGCCGCTGCTGCTGCTGCCCGCCGCGAACGCGCCGCCCGCGCCCGCATGGAGGCCAGCTACGAGGTGCTCGGCGGCTCCGACTCTGCGCACAGCGACGAGGGCGACGACGACGACGACGACACGGTCGATGACGACACCACCGTCGTCGCCTCGGGCGCCGACGAGGTCAACGGCGAGGAGGTGCGCGGCGACGTCGACAACTTTATAAAGAAGCAGGTCGTGCGCGCCAGCGTGGCCGGCTTCGGCTTCCTGGTCGCCGTCCTCGGCATCTGGGGTGACGGCGCTGTCCGGCCGACCGTCTACCGCTACTAAAGGGCCAATGGGGGCTCTTTTTTCCTGTAGGGGGACTTGTCCAGAATGGGAGAAATCTTGGTATATTGCATTATTTTTCACCCTCGCTCGTGGCACCGTCAAAAGCTGGGCCCCATGAAATACTGTTTTCATCTCTATATTGTCCTGGATCCAACTCCACTCCTGCTGCTTGATCCAACCATATCTCTCTGCTCTGCCGCCGGATTCATGTGGTGGGATGGATGATTGGCAGCAGACAAATAGCCCCGGCCAGGCGCGGAGCTCCATCATCTTCTTATCTGCACCTACATCGTCAACCCGGCCAGACGTCTTTCTTACCAATCGGACGGGACGGACTCGTGGCCCACACATCTGTACCTAGACCAAATAAGGCAGCCACTGTTCTCCACCTGTTACTTCGTTTTTACCACTGAGACATATAACTTGTCTGAAATGTCCAACATATCAGAGACTACCCGATCCAACCCCACCCAGCTGGCGCCTTCCATGCAGCCAATATCCCTTATTCCCCTCTCGGAGCTGTTTTTGACGGCGACGTAACATGTACGGTTAGGCATCTACCGAGACAGGCTGATACATTGATAGGTAGGCAGTTAGGTAGGTACCCAATCGCCGCGGGGGAGTTCGCCAAACAACAATCGCCACGTTGGGCAGCAAAGCTCAAAGCGCGCCAAGTAGATTCGCCCAAACCCCAGCCAGCTTGCATGTTTTCCCGGCCATCGAACCAGATGAAAGCGTCCTGCCGCATGGGGACAATATTCCCAGACACATCAGCCTAGCAATGGAGGAACACGCGAATCAGAGGTGCAGAAAAAGTACATTTTGCCAACTGGACGGGGCAAGAACCCTTTTACTGTCTGTCGTGTTTATTATCCCTCCATCTCTCTCTCGAGGTGGTTCAATATCCGACAGGGGGTTCGAAAAAAAAAAAAAAAAAAAAAAAAAAAAAAAAAAAAAAACAAGCCTTCGCTTCCGCGCCCCTCTATAGCCGCCCCGGTTTCATACACGCCAAGCCGGAGAATAAAAAGGACGTACAACAACGAGACTCATCTGTTGCCCCATCTCCATCTCGTCTTTCATCTCGTACATATCATTAAAAAAAAAACATGCGCCCGACTTTGCTGCCGACGACGCCTCGCTTGGGTGGGCTCGCGCGCGTGCTCGAGTTATGTGCATTGCGGGGGGGTATCCAACAACAACAACCAAAGAAGAAAAATGTCACAGTTTCTCCCAGCACATTAAACAAAACAAAGGATTGAGAGGTGGGTGTGGTGGCCTCAAATATCAGGCAAATTAAACAAGACAGCATCGCTCAAGAAATTGCGCAGAGAGCAGGAAAAGAAAAAAAAACAAAAAAAACCGCAAACGCACACTCAAGGAAATAGGAGCACAGAAAAGGGAGGGTACCCGCGACGGATCATCATGATCCCGTCAGCTTCTTCCACCAGCTGCTTCTCGGCTGCGCGTCCGCAAAGGTAGCGGTGCGCCGGCTCGGCCTGCGCTCGTCGCTGCCATCCGACACACCACCCCCACTGCCGCCGGCCCGGCGGTCACGGTCGCGGTCTCGATCCCGGTCCCGATCCCGATCACGATCACGATCGTCTCTGCCCTCCTTGCGCCTCCGCCGCCGGGAGTCCTCATCGGCAGCTGCCTCCTCATACTTGCTTCGTCGGCGGTCTGCCCGCCGCGCCGCCCGCCGCGCCTCCTCGTCGTCGTCCGGCGAGGCGCTACCCCTGCCTTCATCCTGGGGTGGTGGTGGCGGCGGCGGCGGTGGGGGGGCGTCCGAGTGGTCTTTGACCCAGGACGACGTGCCAGAGTGCGGCCAGCCGTCCTTGTGTCGTTCGTCCGCTTGGTGAGACTTGCTGCGGGGGTACACGCGCTCCTCCCCGGCGCGGCGCCGGTGTCGAGACTCGGTGCCGCTTTGCGTACGGTCGGCCTCACGGGCTGCGCGCCGTGCCTCGTGGCGTCGTCGACGCTCTTCTTCTTCATCCCTCTCGCTCTCGTGGCGCCGACGCTCGTGGCGAGACACGCCAGCGTCTTCGGCCTGCCGATGGCGCTCGCGTTCTTTGCGTTGCCTCCGACGCTCCGCACGTTCGGCATCCCTTTGCTGCTCCTCGGCCGCCAGCCGCTCGGCTTCCTCGCGGGCGCGGTTCGCGTGCCTCTTTGCCCGCCGCGCCTCCTTCTCCTCACGCCTCCGCGCTTCAGCCTCCTTCTCCTCGCGCCTCCGCGCTTCAGCCTCCTCCTCCTCCTGCTTCCGACGACGTCGCGCCTCATCCTTGGCCTGCCGCGGATCCTCCACAACCCTTTCGGTTCGGCGAGATCGACGCGCGGCACGCCTGGCCTCCTCCACATCGGTCACAGCGCCCGAAGCGCCCTCGTGGTTCGCCTCATCGTCCGTCATGTACGTGCCGCGTCGCCTGAGCTCGGGACGGGCCGGTGGCGGTTCCGATCGTGGGTTTGACAGGATGCCGCCAAAGAGACCGGCGAAGCCCTTCTTGGTGTTCGAGCTGCTTCTCTTGGGCGGCGGGGGCGCGGCTTCATGGCGATCGATCATGACTATGTCATCGTCCCTCGACAGCTGCAGGGAAAACGTCCAGTTAGCGAGTTGGTCCGATTTGAAATTTGGTGATACTTTGCGCTGGGGTCATCTCTTACCTTTGAGAATCTGTGCCGGCGGCCAGGCTCCGGACCACGAGCGTCGATGACGAAAACATCATCTTCGTCCGCCGTCCGCACCTTCTTCGGCTTGCTGCTGCTCTTGATGCCCAGAACCTTGGCTGCCTTATCCGTAATCTCGGGCATTTCCTCCTCTGGCGGCGGCGAGACGAGGCCGTTATGCACATCTGCAGAGTGCCGGCGCGACGGCCGACTAGGTCTCTTGTCGCGCGTCGACGCCGACTTGGACAGAGGCGGCGTGCTTTCAAAAACGCTGGCGATGCGCACCTTCGTGGGGCCATCCCTGATGCGCTCGGGCCGCGCCTCCGGGGGTGGCGACCCCTCGGCCGACCGGTGCTTGGACGAGGACAATCCATACTCCCTCTCCTTCCGCTCGGATCTGGATGAGGTTTTGCGCCCCTCCTTCCGCGGCGGCGCCGCCGCAGCCGCGTTCCACACCCCCCACGACCCAGAGTTTTCGCGGCTGCCTCTGGGCCGCTCCTTTCTGCTCCTGTCATGTGGCGGCGACAACGGGACTTCGGGTACGGCCGGGGGAGGCGGCGGCGCGAGCGGGACGGGAGGCGGCACCGACACGACGGGATCGCCCTTTGAGCGCGACTTGCTGCTCTTCTTGCTTGATTTTTTGGGCGCCTCAACGATTTCGACTATCTCATCTTCGTCTTCGTCGGGAAATGTGCCAGGAGCTTGCGGTCTTCGATGCTTTCTTGGAGGGACCGGGTCGTCGAGGACCTCGACCCGAGGGGGCTCCTTGTCTCTCTTGGACTTGGACCGAACCTTTCTATCGTCGACCGGTGGTGGTGGCGGCGGCGGCGGCGGAGGGAGCGGCTCTTGCGCGGCCCCTTCGTCGTCTTCGCTCTCCTCGGGCGGATCGTCGACAGGCTGGAACGCCTTCAGACGGTCTGCAATCTTGCCACCATAGGCCTCCTTGGTCTTTGGAATCTTGGATGTCGAGGTGGACGGCGCGTCCTTCCAGATGTCGGCGCCACGAGCGTCTTCGGGGACCACGGCATTTTCTGGAGGCTTTGGTGGCTCAACTGGCTTGACCTTCTTAGGTGCGCCCCAGAAGCCGAACGCGTCGGATGACAAGGCGGGCACCGCGGGCGCTGGGGGCGGCGGGGGAGGTGCTGGGGCCTTGGAGGGCGGTGCGCCGCCCAGCAGCTCCTCCACATCCTCCGGCGAAAGGCCAAACAGATGCTTGTCTAGATCATCAAAGAAGTCATCGTCACCCCGGCCCTTGGCTTCGTCGTGGTCTTTCGCCTTGGCCTCGTCGTGGTCTCTCGCCTTGTCCTTGTCCTTGTCCTTGCTCTTGGTTTTATCCTTGGATGATATCTTGGCACTTGCTTTCTCGGCATCCTTGGATTTGGACTTGGACGAGCTCTTCTCCTTTTCCTTGTCCTTTTCTTTATCCTTGTCTTTGTCTTTGGACTTGGACTTTTTCTTGGAGTCGGTTCCGATAACCACAGCGGCCGCGGCTGCAACTGCGGCTACCGTCGCTGCAGCAGCTTCGGCTTCCGCCTTCTCTCGCTTACGCTCCGCCTCCTCTTCGGCTTGCCGCGCGACTTCCTCCTCGGCTTTACGGGCGGCCTCCTCCTCCTCCGCCTTGCGTGCTGCTGCTTCTTCGGCTTCAAGAGCCGCCTCCTCCTCGGCTTCTTTCGCTGCTTGCTCTTCGGCCGCCTTCTTCTCGGCTCGTTGTTTCGCCTTGTCGCTGAGCTGGGTGTACCTATTCTGCTCCGTTCTGCTCAACTTCTTCCTGTTATTATCCTTCTTGAGCTGAAGCGCTGCGAGCTCGGCGTCCTCGCGCATGGCCTCGGCCGCTTCGGCGTCCTTTCGCTCCTGCTCTTCCCGCTCCAGTCGCTCCTTTTCCTCGGCCTCGCGCTGGGCTGCCTCTTCGGCTTCGCGAGCAGCGATCTCCTTCGCCTCGCGAGCGGCAGCCTCCTCGGCCTCCTCAGCCTCTCGTTTGGCCGTCTCTTCAGCCTCTTGTGCCTCCTTTTGAAGCCTCTTCTCCTCAGCCTTTTCAGCCTTCCTCTTCTCCTTCTCAAGCCTTTCTAATTCCTTTTTGCTCAGCTTAGGCTCCTTTTTCTTCTCCTTCTCCTTCTCCTTCTCTTTTTCCCTCTCCTTCTCCTTGCTCTTGGACTTGGGCAGACTGCCCCAGGGGTCGTCTTCATCAGGCTTGTCGTCATCGCCACCGTCGGGGTCGATAGACAACAGATCCGTCTCCTCGACCGGGGAGTCCTTGCTGCCGGACTTGCTCTTCTTCTTCTTGGTGGTCGAGTCGCCCCAAATGTTGTCTGTGGCAAGCTCTTCGGAAACCTCAGGCTTGCGATCTTCCTTCTTTTTCTTTCCGCCAGTCCCCAGCCCGATGGCGCTCCAGAAGCCGCCGCCGCTTGCGGTCTCCTCTTCCTTAGCCTCTTCCTGGACGGTCTCCTCCTTGTCAATGTCAATCAATGAATCCTCAATCTTTTTGCCCTTTTTTGCCTGGCCCCAGTCGGCCGAGTCGTCAGTAGCACGCTCCTTGGCAGGCTCGGGCTCGGGATCCGACGGCTTTCCTTTCTTCTTCTTCTCTTTTTTGCCCGTGAGTTGCCAAGCGTCATCATGGGAGGGGCGCTCCTGGATAAACTCTGATTTTACCGCCTCAACCCCACCTTTCTTTTTCTTTTTGTCCTTTTTGGAGGAGGACAAATCGAATCCCCATGGGTCACCATCGACCTTCTCAGGCTCAGGCTCAGGTTCAGGCTCAGGCTCGGCCTCGGCCTCGGGTTCAGGCTCGGGTTCGGGCTCGGGTTCGGGCTCGGGTTCGGGCTCCTTGACTGGCTCAGGCTCGACAACGATGGTTTTACCCTTCTTCTTCTTGTCTTTCTTGCCCGTCGGAGCTCCCCAACCGGCCTCAGCCCACCCATCGACATCTTTGTCCTCCTTGGCCAGAGGCTTGGGCTCGGATGTTGGGTCAGGCTTCTTGACCACTTCGGGCTCGGTGGTCTTGCTCTTCTTCTTGTCCTTTTTGCTAGCACCCCCCCACCCGAGACGCCAGCCTTCATCTTCCTCTGGTTCTGGTTTGGGTTCCGGCTTCGGTTCTGGAGGCGGGGACAGCTCCTCGACTGGGGTTTTGCCCTTTTTCTTCTTCTCTTTCTTGGTACTAGCGGCTGTCCATGAAGTGTCGACCTCAACCTTGGACTCAGGTTCAGTAGACTTTTCCGGCTCTGGTTCCGGTTCTTGTTCCGATTCTGGCTTCTCGATAGGATCGTCCGAGATCGGCGTTTTCCCTTTCTTCTTTTGGTCCTTTTTCACCGTCGCAGAAGTGGCCCAGGGAAAATTGAAGTCGTCCTTACGCTCCTCTACCTTTTCCTTGACCTTCGGCTCCGGCTCCGGCTCCGGCTCGGGTTCCGGTTTGGGCTCTGGAGATGGAGCGGCAGCTGGAAGGATCTCGTCGGCCACGCCTTTGCCCTTCTTCTTCTTCTTATTCTTGGTGGCGGTAGTGCTCCAACCCCACGCGGCCTCGTCCGCTAGCGGCTCAGGCTCGGGTTCCTTGGGCGGAGGTGTCTCTTCGGCCGGAGTCTCTTGTTTTTCAGGCTCCGGCTCCGGTTCCTTGATAGAATCGTCAACTAGGGAGAGCTTGGTTTTTTTGGCCTTGGTTGTCTTTGCTGAATTTCCCCAAGGGTCTGGGAATGGCTCCGGACCCTTGGCAGAAGGCGGTTCCGCAGCCTTGGAGGGCGTCTTCCTGGCTGTGAGGCCCCAGGCTCCGAAGGGGTCGTCTTCTTTCTTCTTCAAAGCAGACATGATGGGTGTAGTAGTAGGGGCCGGGGCAACGCTCGCTTTATCGGTCTCGCTGAATCCCAAGGCCGTGCCATTGACCTTCTTCTTCGACTTGCTTTGATCGATACCCCACTTGTTCTCCTCCGGTGGCTTCTCTGGCTCGGTTGGCTTGATCTCTTCTAGGCGGACCTGAGACTGCTTCGACTCGTTCTTGCTAGCCGTGGAGCCCCAGCCGCCCCAGCCCCATCCGGCAAACTTGCTTGCTGCTGCTTTGGCAGCCTTCAAGGGGTCCAGCTCGAGAGTTGAGCCCTCACCCAGTTTGACGTCATGAAACGCATCCAAGTTCTTGGGTGGGGGGTCTCCCTTCTTTTCCTCAACAATCGGCGTTTGCTCAACAGGTTTTTTCTCGACGGCAGCCGCGCCCTTCTTCTTCTTCTTGCCAGGGGATGAAGCTTCGATGACGGGCTCAGGGTCTTTTTGGTCGTTATCTTTCTTGTCGTCCCCATCCTTCTTGTCATCGCCCCCATCTCCGGCACCTCCGCCGCCGCCACCATCGTTGTCATTGTTATCGGCATTTCCATCACCACCGCTGGGTTCCTCCGGGGGCTGAGACGGGGGCGAGGGTTGCGGCTGGGTGGGCTGTCTATTATTAGTATTCTTCTTCTTGCCCTTCGCAGCTTCTCGCCAGCCGCCCTGCCAGCTGAAATCGACGTCGGCGGCTTCGGGTGGATCAACAAACGGGTCACACTCGCGATTCCTCCGTCCATCTGGCCTCGTTTCGAGTGAAGGGCACGGCGCCTCTAGGTCTGCAGAAGAAGGCTTGCGAGAGGCAAGCTCAGAGGTGGCCGTCAGGTCGCTCGGGGGTGTTGGCGAGTCGCAGTCGTCCCAGTCCGTGATAAGGCCGCGCTGTGCCAGTATCCGCGTCCAGCGCGGGCCAAGCTCTGGTGATGTCAGGGGCGAATTCGCGAGTCTGGAATTCCCCTGGTGGCAGAAACTCAAGAGTCAGAAAATGGCTAATTTTTGCCTTTTGGGAGTGGAATATTACGGTTCAGGCACAAAAGCGCGGAGACCCGGCGGCGCGTTCGTCTCGCCAGAAGAAACCCGGAGGTACTATAAATCCATCCGAGGCGGGATCGCGCACGGCTGGGTGTACAGACATGCGATGGTCGCCGCACGAGAGATCTGCTGGCGGGGACAGCCGACTCGGCCAGGGCATTTGGGCAGGAAAACAAGTATGGAATTCAAGATGAAAGGTAAAGAACTGGATCCAACATCGCCCATCACTCACCCTTTGAGGGCTCGCTAGCCATGCTCGCGCAATGCATCTCAGCCTCAAACGCACGTCCTCTTGGGTCCACGGGATGACATGCTCATCCGATCCAGTCGTCCTCGTCCCAAGCTGTGTGGCTGGCCACACAGATGCGCCGCGCTCTCCTGCCCAGGCAGCGGACTGGGAGAGCAAAACCTTGGCCGCGGCCATCCTGACAGTTCAAGGGGTTCGCGGTGCACTGGCGGGCGGGTATCAAACCCATGGAAGCTATCGGCGTAGGCTCGCAATCGCAGCAACCGTCAAGACGCAAATGTAGAAGATGCAGCGGGGGTCCGAGGGAGGGGTGCTTGTGTTGCTGCAGCAGGCAGGCTGCGGCGCAGCAATTCGCAAGCGATCGTTGGATCTGGACAGGCGGTGTCCTTCGGCATCGATCGACGGGGGTCCGGGCGGCTCCAAAGTAAAGAACAGCAAAGGCAAAAGGCGGGAGAAAAGAAAAAAGAAAAAAGGAAAAAAAAAAAAAAAAAAGGACGGAAAAAAAAACAACCAGTTCGGAGGCTGTTCCCGGGAGGGCAGGCTGAGGGTTCGTCACAATGTTGTGTTCTGCTGGCTGGTGTTACTAGACCGACTTTTTAGAATTTGCTGTGCATCCCTATCGGCCTCGTTCCTTCGGCTCCTGCGCATGCAGGGAGAATGATGGGTTGCGAAAAGGGGGCCAATGGCGCGGTTGGGTTGGGCAGAAAAAGAAGGGCGTGTTGAACGGGATTGGTGAAGTCGCGGTGCAGTGCAACACACCTCCCGAAGTTTTTGGAGGGGCGGTGCGCATCACCACTTCCCGTTGGTGTTTGCAGATAACCTTCTCTTGTAAGTGGCGGCCCTCTGCGGCTGACCACGTCGAGTATGGAAGCAGCAGAACACGGGGTGGGTGCGGGCGCATCGATGGCTCGCGGCGACCAAAGTAAGAAAACGCGCGACCTACATGGGCGGGAAAGCAACGACGTCGAAACGGAAATTACCTAGGCGAGGAGGTGACGATGGCTGGGCCGAGCTGTGGAGTAGGTGGCCGTGGCCCGTGGCAAATCGAAGTGGATGTCCTTTTGGTTTTCGGAAAGGGCGAAGACACGGTCGTAGCTGCTGCCCCCGTCAGTCGTCAGTGAGGACAAACAGGGGAACCAAGACTTGTGTTCGTGTTCTTTCGTTCTCTTTCTCTCTCTCCCTAACCGCAACGGGTCACGATTGTCTCCTCGGAAAAAAAAGCAGAAGAAACAAAACCACAAAAGCAAAAGGAGAAAAGAGCAAGGGCGGGAGACGGGGAAAGGGGCACAAGACTCATCATGTGCACGCATTGATGGGCTGGAAAACAAAACGATGCTTTGGACAAGGCGTGCGTGCTGTTTTTCGCGGAGGATGGCTGGGGATGAGCATCGCCATTGGTCCGAGGACGCCTGCCCGCCGACCCACCGCTTTTCCCGCACTTTGAGCGAATGGCCAATGGCACGCTTAACCCTCAACGCGTCCACTTTTCCCGCACTGACAGTGGCAGGAGCCCGTTGCGCGAGGCAGAGGCCCACAGGGCGTTGATCACTTGCGCATCCAAGCACGAAAGCCCATCTTCACCCCACCTTCCACACCCCTCTCTCCATCTCTGCCTCTGGCGGCTGCTTGCTTGTTATCTCCAGCCATGTGTGGGTTGGCAGACGGGCGCCTGACACACGCACATCTCCGATTGACTGCTGACCTTTGGTTGACTGATGAGCGTCGTTGCTTGTTCCCTCTCTGGGATTGGCCGAAAACTGTGTTTGGTTTGGCCCAGATGTTTCGTTTCTCGACCCCTCCTTTTTGCTCCCCTGCTCCCACCTCCTAAGGCTGGGTTCCTCCTAGGGTGTGTGTCACCTGCCCTTATCCGGCATTACGCTGTGCAAACACGGCGCTTTTACCCGTCATTGGAGAAGAAAAAAATAGCAAGCAAACATCGCGTTTATTGGCGGAATGCGGCCGAAAAGGGGTCCCCCGGCCGCGGACTAATGACGCAGAATCCCTTCATCCGCTTTGTTGGGACCGCACAGCCCCTTGACCTGTTGGGATCCACGAATGCGCGTGCGTTCCTCTCCTGACATCGGCGTGGTTTCCGCAACCCGTGGTGTGGCCGCCGCGTGCTCGCGTGTATGCCATATTTTATTGTACGGCTTGTCATGCACGGCCCTAGGAAAAAAAATCGCGTCGTCGTCAGTTTCCTCGCGTGCGCCTCATGAATGGAGGGCATAGGTGAATCAGCTCGTGGTGGAACCCGCACTAGGGTATCGATACATTGCGGGCTGGGCAGCCATGCGCCGTCAGCGCGCCGCCCGTCTCGTGTGCTTGCCGCCTGTGTATGTCTTGCGATGCCCGCATGCCTGCCTGCATGCTGCCGCTGCATGCAGCAAGGCATTCCCCATCCCTTCTTACCTGTTTCTCCCTCCGTCCTGCCCCTCCACTTCGCCCGGCTATGCAGCCTAGCCTCCACCGCAGGAGATGCTGCAACGGGAAAGCAGCAGGCGCGGCGGCAGAGGCAGGCAAGCACAGCAGGGGTCCCCTCCCGCCCTCGCCCTCCGCCTTTCCTGTCCTCCTCTGTGCACCCATACCACCCCGGCAGAGGGCAGCTGGGTTCGGTGTTCTTCGTGCCTCCGACCACGGCCTGGGGCCGGCGGGCTGGCTTTGGCCGCCGTTTCAAACCCTTCTCGACGCTGAGCCGATCCCCGGCGATATCTTGGAAGCTGCCCTCTGAGCCTTTGAGAGCCACCTTTAGTCTGGGCCTCTTTTCCTGAACGGCAGGATCGCGTGCATGATACTCGCAGACGCATGCACAAAGCAAAGCATGCGGGCTTGGACTAATCGGCGTCGCAGTGGTGTCGGGGCGTCGGCAGGGCCAAAAAGGCACACTGCGGGCGTGCGCACATGATGACCCGACTTGGGTACGTCGGAAGGGCACAAAGGGTCAGCCACAGCCACCAAGCCAGCCCGACCCTTCACGGCACGAAACTCGGTGGTGCATGCGCCTTCCTTCGCGTCTCGCCAATGACTGGAGGACCGGTCTCCAGAAATGGTAAATGGGCTCCACCCCAATGCGTCTTCACCGCCAGAACTTGATACACACATCGTTACCAAAGCCCAAAGTTGGCTGGACGACGACTATGTGCGCCGGGAGCGAGCATGAAAGAAAATCTTCACTTTGGAGCCCAAGCCCATCCTCTCCTGATCAGGCCTCACTGCGGCTCTCTCTGACCGCTTCTTGAGCACATAGTGGGTGTGAACGGAAGGAAAGAGAACGAAACAGACAAAACCGGTTATGAACAGCAGATAGACACCACATGATAGGCAAAAAGACTAACGAGGGGTAGAGGGGCGTTCCGTAACGGTTCGGGCCCTCCGAGCGTACAGTAGGCTTCCTGCATGGGAGTCCACATCGATCCAAGCGGCGCCGTCGATGTTGGACTGTCGTTAGGGCCCTGGTACCCTGCCTGCCCATCCCGGCCAGACGGAGCACTGCATTCAATGTCCGCTGAATACCTACATAGACGGGGTTTATTGTTGTATGTAAATTCCCCGGGACCAGCCGATCGCGCAAGGGAGAGAGACGCTGTGTCCCTGAAAACACCCCGGTCCCGGGATGGATCGAAGGGCTGCTTTGCCGTAGCTCCGAGATTCGAGACGAGCGGCACAAAGCTGTCATCTTTGGCGGCACGGCGCCCAAGCCACATGCCAGGAGTTGTGTTGCTGACACAGTACCCGTAATGCATGCGGCACAATAAAAAAAAAAAAAAAAATAAAAAAAAAAAAAAGAGAAGATTTGATTCCATTTGAATTCGTTGCGAAGCACCCAATCTCGTACGCTGCCGCCGCTGCGTTGCTGAAAAGAGAAGCTTTGGTTCTAAAACTGGCGGCAGGGACCACTTCGGCTGTCAGCAGCTCCAGACGCCAAAAAAGTCAGCCGCTTTTAGGCCCCCTGCATCGCGTTTCAAAAATCATCGAGCCTTGGATGTCCAAACACAGACAAGCACCAGACATGTGCCGGAGCCATAGTAATCCGAAGGGATGGGTTTTGCTTTTTCATCTACTTCCTCTCCTTTTTTGTTTTTTTCGTTTTCCTGTTTTGCCGCCTTTTTTTTCTTTTCTTTGTTGTTGCTGTTCCCGACACCGAGTCGTGCAATATCACCTGCATTTCCTACTGGATCTTTCCTTGCTTTTAACCTTTACACTTACGTCACATTCGCAATCCCCATCACATCTTCCTCGCTTGAACTTGGATCACCATCAATACCACGCTGCGAAAAATAACCATAAAATAAAAACGACACCACACCCATGGCCCGCATGACCATCACGGTCGCGGCGCCTCTGCCGCCGTCGGTGCCTCCCCAGGCGGTGCTGCACGCGCTGCACGCGTCGTACGAGCCGCTGATCCGGCCGCACCCGTTCCTGCGCCGCTTCTCGCGCCGCCGCCTGTCCGTGTCCGAGGTGGTGGACGACCCGTTCTTCGAGGCCGACGGCGCCTTCAAGCTCGAGGCCTACGAGGTCGTCGAGCGCGTGCCCATCCTGCCCGTGCCCGGCTTCCACAAGGACATTGTCATCCCCGCCGTCTTTCAGAGCTTCGACCGCGGCGTCCGCTGCCGCGCCGACTCGTCCGGCGTCCGCATCTGGAGCGTCTACGAGGTCCGACCCCTCTCGGCCGCGTCGAGCACCACCACCGGGCACGAGACCGAGGTCGACGTTGCCGCCGACGCCAACGCCGAGGCCTGGGAGCTCCTGGAGACGGCAAAGGTCGAGTGCAACGCCCTGGTCAAGCCGTTTGTGCAAAAGAGCTTCGTGACCGCACATCGCGACATCCTCAAGGGAACCGTCGCCGAGATCGCCACCATGCAGGGCCTGCCGGCCGTTTCCAGTTCGGAGCCCGTCAGGGTGACGACTTGACCGCTGTCGCTGGACGATATCGTGGGGTTTGGTTTTCTCTTATTTTTAATTTACGCATCACCTTCTCCCTCTTTTCCGTTTTACATGTGCTTTAGGCATGGTGGAGTTTCGGCACGTCAGACATTCACGGGTTTCCTTTTTTTAGGTTGCGATATGAAATTATGCTTGGTATATACCCTTTGATTCTTCAAGAGGAACTGTTTTGCTGTTGTTGCTTCCTTGTCTAGCATCAGCTCAAAACAATTCAGGAGGCTCTGAAATCCCAGTGTCGAGCCCGTTCTCCTTCATAAGAAGAGACCTGCCCATCGCCTTACTTCCGTCCATAGATATACAACGCAAACCGGCCCATCACACGTGGTAGACAAGCTTCGAGCCGCTGACCTTGCCATCCTTAAGATCCTGTAGACCCACCATCACGCCCTCGAGGCCCTTGCCGCCGCGGTCGGCCTCCGCCTTGACAGGCTTGATCTTCCCCTGTGCGAGCAGGCCCTCCGTCAGGGCCACGAACATCTTTGCGTGCTCGTAGTCCTCGGCGCTGGCGGGATAATCGGCCCACTTGGAGAAGGCCTCGCCGACGCTCGTGTATCCCAACGTGAACTCGGGCCCGTCCACGGCATGGTTCACGGCCTTGACGAGGGCCTCGTCCACGGGCAGCAGCGTCGCGTACTTCGGGGCCGCGGCCGGGTCCGTGTCCAGCGCTGCGGCGCAGCCCCGGGCGCTCGCCTCCAGGGAGATGCAGTCCCAGGCGTACCGCAGCTTGCCGCCCGTCGACTTGCGCACTTCCTCAGCCCATCCGTCCGAGTTGTAGTCGTACACCTCGTCCGCGCCCAGCGAGCGTAGGTAGTCAAAGTTGCGCGGCGACGCCGTCGTGAGCACCTTAAAGCCCGACAGCTTGGCGTACTGGATCCCCAGGACGCCCGTCGCGGTGCTGCCGCCGTAGATGAGGATCGGCGTACCCGCCGCCGCCTTGACGGCCGCCTCGTCGGTCGGGAGCGGCAGCTTCAGGGCCTGGTAAAGACCTTGGCCCTGGATTTTTGCCAACAAAAAAAAAACGTAGGTTAATCCCCCATGTTCGGCAAGAACAGATCGGAAAAGGAAGAAAAGATGGGAAAAGGGGAAAGAATGATGGATAGTATGGTCATGGCGCGCATTTCCACACGTGGTGCAATTGGAAGCACCACAACGAGTTCCATGGTAAACAAAACTTACACAAGTCACAACTCCGGCCCCAAGCGTGCTAGCTTCCTCATCGCTCAGGCCATCGGGGACCTTGAACTGGATGCCGCCCTTGGCTACTATGTAGTCGGCGAAAGCTCCGTCCTCAAGCTCGCTCTTGTTCCTACGACGACGAAAAAAATGGCAGGCCCAGGTTATCAGCTCCATGGGGTCTGACATCGTTTCCGAGAAAACGAAGGCGGGGCGAGGAAAGGATGGGGGGAAAAAAAAAGGAAAAAGGGACGTACGATCCGTTACAGAAGCCGGCAATGCGGTCACCGGGCTTAAAGTCCTTGGTGACGCTCTTCCCGACCTCGACGACCACGCCGGCGTAGTCGCACCCCACCCTCCCGCCCCCGTACGTGCTGTCGATATGCTTCCAGTCGGTTGGGTTCCTGAAGGGCCCGTCGTGGCAGGAATGTCAGTAAATAACGGGCAGGCAGGCAGGCAGGCGGGCAGGCGGGTACCCGAACCATGGTGGTTGATAGCCGGGGCTGCTGTTGCGTTTGGGTGGCACCAAAGAAAGAACGGATCACGTACAGCGCAACGACCTTGGTCTTGATCAGGACGTATTCATCCCTCAGCCTCGGTGTCGGCACCTCCTCGATGGCGGCCTGGCCGGGGCCCTTGATGACGATGGCGCGGGTGGTTTTGGGAGCAGACATGGCTTGAGAAAAAAAAAAAAAAAAAAAAAAAAAAAAGAAATACTAGGCCCGTGTTTTTGACTTCTAAGAGGATAATGGGGGTGAGTCTAAAAGCAAGTAGGTAGGCAGTAGGAACAAGCAGGTGAACATGGGAAAGAAGGTAAGTCGTGGTCAACCTACCTACCTGCCTACCTACCTATATATAGGGGGGAGTCGTGCCAGCACCGAGCATCCATCTAGTGTGGGGGATGTGCCCCGAACACTTCGAGGCTGGCGGGGGGAAGGACCAGACGTCGAGAACGTTTACTAATTTGCGTAAGCCCATCACCCCGCCATCGAAATACGGGACGGGAGCGGGAGCGAGGGGGGTGGAATCGGGACGCGGAAGGAATCCGTACACGTTGGTTAGGTAGGGGATCATCGTATTACCGGCCCATGTTTTGTTCGCCCGGTTCGCCGAAACCACCCCCTTCCGCCAGTGGAGGCACCAGTTCTTGGAGGAAGAAGCACCTCGGCTTGGGCCTCTGAAGGACCGGAGTATGGGCCCCCCGTTTTTTTGTTTCCCGCAGACCGCTACAGCTGGATTACAAAGCCCGCGAATGACTCCCTGCCCAGGTCGGTAGGTATGTGCACGTACCCGTGTCGACATCATGGCACCACGGGCATCACGGCTGACAAATGGGCAAAGTTTTGACGCACGAGCAAGTGTTCAGGCGTTTTTTTCCCAACAGGCTATCAGTCAGTGCTCCGAGGAGGCGGCTCAACTGACATTCCTTCCTCTCGACACCTTCATATCATGCCATCGATGGGTTGAAAACACATAAATAACATCGCAGCGTCTTTTGTTGCTGGTTCACCAAGTGAGTGAGTACCTTGATAGCCGCGCAATATTTGCCTAGCCTTGGGTTTCTAAGCAATCATCTATTTGTCAGCGAGTTCTACCCAAAAGGACATCAACAATCAGCCGGGACCGAGGTCGATGGAAACTTGCATCTCGGTTGACCCTTGTGTGGGGGGCCAAGCAACGACCAACACGTCCGGATATGGAACATTCTCTGAGTACGGTACCGGGTATCTTGGTGATCAATAACTAGGTACAAGCGACTGACGAAATGCTGCGGTTGCTATCCAGAAAAATATGTCACAGGAAATTGTCTAAAAGGTCTGTTCCTGAAAGCAAAACAAGAATCCTTGGGGATGACCGACAGCTGAGTCTCTGGAAACCCCAGACACACATGGCTACCATATCCAAAGGCCACTCATGAATCCCAATCAAACCACCAATAACCCAAGCATAAAAGCATCCGCAGTATATCCGGCTAGGTATCCAGAAGAGAAGAACCGGAGATGGGGAACACAACAGGTATAGATGAATGCATGATCCTTTGGCCATTGTCGTGCAGACGACTGGGACCAAGCCGAAAACAACAGGAAAAACCAGAAAAGAAAAACGCCGTCATCAGAGAGTCCATCGTCAGGAAATTCAAAGCCCACATACCCACGACAGAAGAAGCGTGGCAACAGATGCGCCGGGCGCCGAGCATGAAAAGGCAAAACGTTCAAGCATGAGGAGGGGGATCCTGGAAAAAAGCGGTTGGGTGTCAAGTGGTCCTATGGTGCCGCCATCAACGGCCGCCATAGTCACTAGCGTAGCCCATTTCGCCGAAGCCCTCGTTCATTCCGCCCTGGCCAAATCCTGTGCCGGGCCCGGAGACGTAGCCAGCATCGTCGACATCGTCGTAGTCGCTAGCGTCGAAACTGCTCCGTCCCGACACGTCATCTTGGATGCCAGAAGTGTCTTCCATGCCGCCGGGGCCCCAGTTCATCTGGGCGAGGGCGGGGTACTGTGCGATCAGGGCCGCAGGCAGGGCGTAGTTGCCAGCAGCGTCGACGGGATAGCCCGTGTTGGGGTCTATGCCGGGCATCATCATGTTTTGTTGCTGTTGTGCTGCGGCCTGCATCCTTTGTTCCTGCCAGAGACGTTGACGCTCCATGATCTCCTCGTCCAGCAGTGGCTTGATGCAGATGCGCCCGGCTTCGGACCGGAAGTGCCGGCCAAGCGCATCAGCCCGCGCGAAACGGCGCCCGCAGCCCCACTGCCCACCGGCCTTGAGGTCACCCTTGCAGACGAACTTCTTCTCGCCCGAGTGCAGCCCCTCGTGGCGTTTGCGGTCGTGCTGCCGAGCAAAAGCCTTGCCGCATACATTGCAGACAAACGGGCGCTCGTCCGTGTGCGTGCGCAGGTGACTCCGCAGGTTGTACGCGCGGGTGAAGCGCTTGGGACACAGCGAGCATTGGAAGGTGGCAGGGTGTTTCTGAACCCGCTTGGGGCCGCCGCTCGCGCCGGGAGTCCCGTCGGCGCCCGACTGGGCAGCGTACTCGGGGTCGGCCAGGCGCAGCGCCATGACGTTGTTGGGAACGGCCGAGGTTGACTGCCGCCTTCTGTTGGGGGAGGCATTTCCCCGGTCCAGAGGCGACAGAGAACGAGAAGAGTCTCGCGAGGATGCGTCGGGATTAGGTGACAGGCTATTGTTCGCATGCCGGGGTAATGGCGTAACGCCACTGCTGTACGGGTCCGTGACTGCACGAGGCCTCGAACGCATCCGACCTATATGGGGGAAGAGGCAGTCGTTAGCACAAGGTATCGGGTGATGGCCAGTCTCAGGTTCACGACCGTTACGGGATCGACATACCTCTTTCCGGTGGCGTTAGTGCATCCGTGTCCATCATGGACTTGTTCTCGAAGCCATTCTTTATCGAGGTTGGGGCAAAGTCGATGTTGATTGTCGGGGCCGGCATCTGCATGCCACCGTCCATGGTCTGCGGGAGCTGGGGGAAGGCCTCGGCGGCTTGCACGGCAAATTGGGGGTGGGAAGCATAGGCGTTGCCCTGGCCCTGGAGGATGAAGGGGCTTCCCTGGTTCATATCAGGCAGCTGCTGCGGCAGAATCCTCGGTGAGATGGCGGGGCTGTTGGACGGGCTTCGTGCCCTGAGATCCGGACTGTGGTGGTGGGGATCCGACAGGCTGAAGGTCCCGATGCCGTGAAGCTCATTATATAGGCCCGAGTCCACTGGGCGCTGCATGGGCGAGTGCTCAATGTGCTCGAAGCTGTCAGAGCTGACCAGGTTCGGCGACGGTGCGACCGAGGACACATCGGAGAACTCGGAAGGGCTGCGCCTGTGGCCCTGGAACTGAGACGCGCTCCAGTCCACCTGGCCGGGGAGCAGGGCGGCCTCGGGACCCAACGAGGTGTGTCGCGAATGCCTTCCGGGCGGCGACGAGAACTGATGGGAGTTGAAGGACGGGGACTGATGGGCGGAGCCGGGCTGGTGCGGCTCCGGCTGGAGCAGGTGGGGAGGCGTCGGGCTGTGGTGAGGTTGCGACGTCGCCATGCTCAGGTCTGGGGTGCCGAGCTGCGGCTGCGGCGACGGGTGCTGCTGCTGTTGCTGCTCCTGTTGGAGCTGCTGCGTGTCGCTCGTGACGAAGAGCGGGGTACTGAGCTGCTCGGTGGTGGCAGGCGGAAAGAGGGCAAAGTCGGGCGACGAAAAGGACCCTCCTCCAGGAGTGAGGACGTAGTCTTGCTGGAACGGTGATGAGCGCACAGGAGGGTCGTGGCTGACGTCGAGTGCGGGGTCGGTCAGCGAGTCACCAAAGGGCTGTGGCTGCTGCTGGTGGCCGAGATAGCCGTTGGAGTCGTTGCTGAAGCTGGGGAACTGGGACGAGACTATGCCTAGGCCGAGACCGCTGTCGGACTGGGGAAAGGGCTGGGGCGCAGGGGACGGCGAGTGGCTTTGTTTTATATGGGGAGAGAGCTGTTGGGGCGCGCCAGCCATCGACGGCGATCGCCCGCGACCAGGCTCGGATTGCCGGGATTGATCCATGGTGCTACTGCGGTGGTGTGAAAGGAGGGTGTCTGGCGATGGGATTGCACAGGTGTTTCCGTCTTTAGAATCGAGGCAAGGCAGAAAGCGAGTCACAGCACGAGTCTGCCAGGCACCGTGGCTATGCCTGCGAAGGCGGGGGGCTGTGTAGCTGGGAGCGTGCTGAGTGCTGACGAGAAGCGGGAGCCGCCCAGCGCCAGAAATTACAGGGGACCTCCCTGCACCTCGACTTGCAGCGGAGCGGGTCTGTGGAGTCCACTGGCCCCTCTTCAAGCAGCCCTGGGAGCAAGCCGCCAGGTTAAGCCGATTTTTGGTCTTGTTTGGGATAGAGAGAGCCGGTCGCGCGAGTTCTGGACGGACGGGGTCCTAAACCAGCACTCTGCTGCTCTTTGCGCGTGCAGACGGGGGAGGCGAGAGGGGCAGGTGTTCAGGAGCTGGCCGATGCGATCAATGCCCCTGGTTCAATCAATGCCCGCTGTGGGTTTGCGTCTTTTTTTGCGCGGGCTGGCGAACCGCGACCCGGCCTGGACGAAAAACCTCGAGAATGAGAATGCGACGAGGGGTTTCAATCGAAGGTCGGGGTCGCTTCTGTGAAGTGAAGGACTCGGGAGGACGACCGATCGATCGATCAGTCAATTAAACCTGATAACCACAACTCCCTCCAGTTGTTATATTGGCTGGGTCTTTCTTGGGTTGCTCCCAAAGGTCGATGGTCACAGACGTGGGAAGCGGGCGAGCCAAGCTCAATCCAATTTCCCCTCCGGGCAGTTTCTTCAATGGTAGTGGGGGTTTCTCCCAGTGCGCGCGCCGTGCCCGAGGATGCAGTGCTGGCTGGCAGGGAACGCTGGAATGGAAGCCTGGGTTCTTGCCAGTCCTTGTCCGGCCAAACGCTTCACCGACAAGTGCCGTCTCACATGCGCGCCCGCTCTTTTGCTTCTTTTCGCCTCGTGGGTTGCGACCGCGGGGAGGCTGTGCAAGAGCTGTGGATGCGTGGAGGAGCCGGTTTCAAGGAATGCCGTCCACACGCGCCGACAGTGCCTCCCTGTCCTGTCACTCGGATCCGGCGCCTCTCCGTGGTCTGAGGGGTGTGGAAATCGAAAGGATAATAATCGCAGGAAAGAGGTAATAGCAGGGCGGTGAAGAGGGAAAATCGAGTTGAAAAAAAAATAGAGGGAATCAAAATCAGATGAATGATACAGCCGGTAGCAAAATCCCGCCCGGTGCCTGCCTGTCGGTTGGGCGGCTGGTCGAAGCTTATCTCGCCCTTCCACCCGTCTACCGGTACACCGAGTGCCCGTCTGCGGTTCTTGTGGCGCCTAGGAATGGCGCTTTAGCTTTAGAGTTATGACTTGTGCCGCTGAAAGTCGCTGAAGAGGCTGGCGCTTGTCGCTTGCGATAGGAGGGGACGGGCCAAGCGGAAGGAGGCGTCAGGGTTGAAAGGGAGGGTGGACGAGAAGAGTGGCCAACGGAACCGAACCCAGGCATCTGCGACAGTACCTGTGCAGGATATATTGTACGCAAGACCGGTCCCAGCACCATCCGAGTCGGGCGGGCGTCGAGCAAACCAAGGCGCCTCCAAGAGAGCGGCGGTAGTTGGGCTCCTGCTACGGCACAGGTACAAGACCTGCACAAGCAAAAGAATGTCTCGGTCGTGTGCTACCAGCCACCCATTGGCTGAGGCAGGATTTGTGCTGGCATGTCGCAGGGAGCCCCAAGTGGTAGCGAAAGTGCGCCAGGGAGGGGGGTCAAACATGCAAAAAGAGGCCGCCCGACCGCCAAGCCATTCTCTCCGCGAGGCCACCAGACAGACAGGTGGTGGATCGACGCTCCCGTAAGCGCTGGTTGGACAGGCAGGCACTTGGCGCTCGGTGCCTGTCACTGCTGCAGCCCGAACAGGCTCTAATCCGCACATCATACATCCACTGGTGGCAGGAGATTGGATTGTGGTCCGAGTCTCCATGGAAGGATCAATCTGTAATACCAGAGGTAGATGTGTGCTGCTACTGCTGCTTCTCCGGCCTGTCGCCAGACTTGGCAGTCCAACCAAGGCCCACGACCCAGTCTACGCCGGGCCTATTCGCACGGGGCTTGCACTTGCGAAGCGCGCCCCCGCATGACAGGATGAGGGGCGTCTGGGCACTGTGCGCGATGCGACCGCGAACATTAGCCGCCCAGCCCGGTCGCATCCCACGTTATTCCCTGTACAACAACAGCAGCGAAAAAGGCCAGAAGCAAAAAGCAACCTATGATTGAAACAACTCAACCCGCAGCGGTCGGCGCCAAGGAATAACACGGATGCCTAACTACATCTCACTGGGCACAAAACGAGAAAAATGGGCTCAACGGGATAGGTGGAAGCAAAATCTCACCTAATCGTCCGCTAGTGTGTACCAGCCCACCCGCACCATCCCAAGACTTGCCCGAGCTCAAGGACCGAAATAGTCGCGCGCGGGATATGACGTCTGGTGTCGCCTAACGCCATTCGTCAGGTTCCGCAACGTGTCAAATATTGGATGCACCGCTCTAGATCGAATCAAACCGCTCGCTGTCCATTCGATCTCTCCCGTCTCTCCCTTCCATCTCCCACGCAGCTGGGAAGACCCGGCCGTCGGCCCTTGCAGGCGGTACCTTGGGTCCCTCTGGTTCTTGGATGAACGGAAAATCGGGTTGAAATCCCTCACGTGCCCCATCACGCTCGGTCTCTGCCAACCGTGACTGTGACGGCACTCCCTCGCTCACGGGGTGATCATCCATCCATCTCCCGACCTTTTCCCTCCCTGTCAGCCTGGCGGTCTGCACCCTGACATAAACCGAATGGCGTTGCACGAGACAGGGGCAGGGTGGGGAGGCCAACTTGAGCCCCTTATTCTCCGTCCCATTCGGCAGGCAACAACAACCTGCTTTTTCGTTTTTTGCCATGCGATTGACGGTTTCAAACACTTCGGACTTTCCGATACCACGGGAGTTTGTTGAACATCTGGGTTCTCACAAATCCGGTTTGCACGTCATCCACATATTTATACGCTTCCGGCAGATATGGTGCCACTTCGTGAATGCAGATTGGGAGATTACTGGGTATAGTGTAAACAGATTTACATAAAATGCCAAAACAACAAACAAGAAATGCGATGGAACCCTGATTCTCTAGTCTCAAGAGCGCCTTTTTAAACCCCATAACACAAAAGCCCAATGATGATACAACAGGCATAAAAATATACAACAACTGTGAAAGAGTTTGACGTGTTGAGAGGAACGCTCAGCCGATGACCTCGCTCCGCTCAAAACCAGCAGGTCGGGTAAAGGCGACGGGGCGCTCCTTGCCGCCCTTGTAGTCGCTCACGAAGGGGTTCGGGTCCTCCCTCTGGTCGAGGTTCCCCAGCGTGTGGTTGACGCCGCGGTGGTTGGCCTCGTCGGCGCGGATATACAGCAGGAGGTCGCGCATGGTGCGGTGGCCCTCGGGCATGTTCCAGTAGGTGACGGCGATCTCGGGCACCTTGAACTTGGGGTCGGACCACTTGGGCAGCTGTCCGGCCTCGAGCTCCTTGATGCTGCGCGTGTACGTGTGCACGGCCTCCTCCTCGAGGTAGCCGACGAAGCGGTGGCAGATCTTTGGGCTGACAAGGTAGGCGATGAAGAGCGCGTTGAAGTAGACGCCCTGTGCGCCCAGGATCAGGATCTTGAGGAACCAGCCGGGCTCGCACATCTTGAGGAAGGTGAGCAGGTGCATGCGCTCGTTGTAGGCCTCCTCCAGCAGCGTCTCGATCCAGCCGTTGTCTCGCTTCATCCGCCGGAGCGAATGCAGGTGCCGGAGCATGCCGGCGACCATGCCTGGAACGCCAGCGATCGACTGCGCCGTCAAAGTAGAAGCATGTTAGAAAGAGCCGGTAGGTTTTTTTTTTTTTTTTGGGCGGACCGGGAGGAGACTGAAAAAAAACTACATACCTCAAGGAAGATGTACCTCGTAAGCCATTGGCTCTCGGTTAGAGGCTTCAGCCCCTTGAGCTGGTCAGAAGACATTGCGCTGCACCGGTCCATGAACCAGCGGCTGATTCGAACTAGGGACCAAGCAAGCCTGTCGCCGACCGTCTTAGGCTCGCGGTGCCCGGGGACGACCTCGACCATCTGCTTTTCCGTCATCTCGTGGTGGGGCCATGACGGCGGCGTCTTCCGGATATACGCCGTCTCCTTGGCGGGGAAAAAGTCTCGCAGTCGCGCCGTGCTCGTCGTGGAGAAGGAGCGGGGCGCGACGGAGCTCGCGACGCAGGCCAAGCGGAGGCTGATCGGGTAGCTGCTACCAGCCAGATGCCCGTGGGAGAGGGGCGCTGCTACCGCCTTGCCGAGCTGGGCAACCTGCCGCGGCGAGCAGAGCCGGGCGTTGACTCTCGGGGCGAGCATTGGGACAGGGCTATGATTGGACGATGAGCTGAAGATGATATGGCGATGAGATTTTTCTGGAGTGAGCGCGCTGCCGGATATCACTGATCAGGCAGCGCAGGAGGGTGAAGTCGTGGCAAGACAATAGACTTCAAGTCTATACAAAATGCTATCGTTGTTATCGAGAGGTCGCAGCAAGTGAAGGTTGTGGGAGCCTGATGATCGAGGGTGGAATGTGCCCGGCAGCCACGCCGTCGCCTGATCATTCATTTTTATATGCATACGGAGCGGTCATGTAGTCATTTCGGTCAGCTCGTGGCAAGCCACAGAGCAACGCCCAGCGCAAACGAAGAACATCCGGGCTGGCCCAGGCGTAATCGGCTCATCCCGGCAGACGCCTGGCTCATTCACGGACACAGTACAAATCCTTAGCTGTCCTGCTGTGGAAACGACCGAGACCAGTCGGCGACCCGCCGCTCAGCCCGTAGCCCAGCCGCCGTTTGTTCTTTGAGCATGATGTAATATTTTTCTGCGGCTCCCGGCGGGCTCTGTCCACAGCCCAAACCCCTGGGCTTTGCGGCGAGCTGGATTGCCTAATCGGGTCGTCGGGGACCTGTTTAACGGGGCCGGCCGGGAAGGCACCCAGCGCTGCGGTTCCGTTGCATTTTCGCCAGGATGTGGCACGTGCCACTCGCGCTGCCGACCATCCTTTGATCGGAAAATGCAGGTGAGCACGGGTGGCTTTACGGACCTTAGTGTGCCCAATGGAGCAAAGCCCGTGGCTTGGTTTGCCTGACTCACAGCCGGCTTGTTTTGTTGTGCTCCCTCGGATGGTGTCGCCCTCGGCCGCGACAATTTTATTCCTACGGCCATCGGATTAAAGCGTTTTACTCTACCTGGATTATTCCCGAGTCCCCGTCTACTCACGAAACAAAAAATTCGTCGGATTCGCCGTCTCAAAGCAAGGCAACAGCTGGTGACTGGATCTGCCCGCCACCCGATTCCGATGTTGATAAAAGAAATGGAATGAATGTGGCTGCCTGGCTGCAATCGCGAAATATGCAGCCACCCGACCCACGATGATCGACTAGGGCGTGGGTGTGGCTCGGTCGGTTGTGTGTGTGGTTGTGTTCTATTTTTACTTTGCTCCATTCAGTTCAATTCCATCCGTCCACCTCGTTTTCTCTGGCCGCCAGTCTCACCTGGAAACGGCGGTCGAGCAAAGTTGAGAACAAAGCAAAGAGGCGCGGGCCTCGCAGGCGGGGCGGGTCCTGCCCCGTTTACCCCTCCAGGCATCGACGTCTGACACACAGAATTTTGTCGCGTTTTTCCACGCTCAATTCGTTCTGCCCAACGATAGGTCCGGCAAGCAGCGGCTGCCCAACGATCTAAATTTTATTTTTTCTTCACGCACATGCGTCGTGCGCAACAAACCTGTCCTTTGGTCCCGATACAGATACAGAACATCACGGTTCTTCTGCGACCTCGGCTCAACTCCCAAAGGAGAGATTCTTCCCCCCGCCAACCGAGTCGACATGCCGCCTAAGAAGTGGGGTAAGTTGAATCTCACTATTTTCCGCATCGCCATCATCCATCCCCGCGTCTGGTGTTGAGGGGCAGGCTGGAACGCCGTCGTGATCCCATCTACGGCTCTCGACCGGCGACGGCCACCTAAACCAGATATAGCCCACCGTTTCGTCGGCTCGGCGGAGTCGAGATGTCTGTCGTGGCGGATAGTAATCCATAAATTTGCAGTCAAGCTGACGGAGCCTTTGATCCTCGCCCACGATAGATGATGAAGCCTCTGGGGAGTCCAGCTCCGAGGAGTCAGCGGGCGGCCCTGCCCCCGTCCAGGTCCGCCGCAAGTTCGACGACGAGGAGGCCGAGGACGACGACGTGCTCGAATCGTGGGACGCCGCCGAGGACTCCGAGGTAGAGCGCGAGAAGGCCAAAAAGGCGGCCGAGGCAAAGGCCAAGGCCGAGGCCGAGGCCGCAGCGAACAAGAAGTCCAAGGCCCAGCGCATAGCCTCCCACCAGCAGCGCCGCAAGGAGCTCGACGCCGAGGACGACAGCGACGAGGAGGAGGACGAGGCCGCCCGCCGCCTGCGCCTGCGCCGGACCGAGAAGGAGAGCGACCTGAAGCACGCCGAGGACCTGCTCGGCGACGTCGGCGGTGTGCCCGCGGGCCGCAAGGTCGTCGGCAAGGGTGCCGCCGTCGTGCTCGACTCCAAGGACCCCACAAAGACGGTCGACCTCGAGACCATCCCGCTCTTCAACCCTACGACTAAGGCCCAGTGGGACCTGCTGCGCGAGACGCTCGTGCCGATCCTGGGCGCCAACCCCAAGCGCGCCGGATACGTGCCCTTCCTCGAGGAGTTCGTCAAGGGACTGGCCCAGGACCTGCCGTCGGATCAGGTCAAGAAGATCTCGAGCCGCCTGACGGCCCTCAGCAACGAGAAGATGAAGGCCGAGAAGGAGAGGAAGGGCGTCAAGAAGACCAAGGCGGCAAAGACAAAGACTTCGCTGGTCGCCACCAGGGTCGACGTCCCCGACACGGCTGCCTATGATGAGGGCGGCTTTGGCGAGTGAGTCTTGCTGCCCCTCTTCTGATGGCCCTACCTTGATCTACCTGTGTATCGAGGGGTTCTTGTGACTGACTCATCATCTCTGCTGAAACAGCGACGACTTTATGTGAACCAGCCCCAGCAACTTTCTTTTTTTCCCACCCCTCTCTGCAGTGCGAGCCAAACCCCCCGATATTATTGCCACAGCGGCACCGCGCCTCTTTCTGCCCCTTGGAAATGGCAGCACGGAATACTCAGGATGCTATCGGGTTCTCGAACACTCCCTGGCCCGACAGACTCTCACTCGCGGTGGGCCCGTCATGCACGTTCGAGTGGGCGTTGCAACCTAAAGGGGTGTGGGACATCCAAGCACTGTTTGCGACGAGCGCGTAACGAACTCGTTGCTTGGCGGGCAGCTCGTGCAGGAGGAGAGGAAGTTTATACCTATCTAATAAGAGAGCTGGCGAGGGATCTGGATAGCATTGCAACTTTTGTCATCACCACGCCAAGGACGGTTTTTACGGTCCTGGGTCGGGATGGCCGAAGCGGGGCGGGGGTTCTTCACGGCCCACCAAAATGGTGGTGGTGGTGATTTATCACATGAGGTCGAGGGCAGACCAAGTGGTCAGAGCCTGAAGCGGCTTCCAGAACGGAGCCCATTTGCATCGGCATAACGCATGGTGGCAGCGTCGTACCAGTTTTGGAGGGGAGGCAAGATTCGAGTTTTTAAAAGCAAAAAACAAGGATAGACGCCAATTTGCTAGAGACAGATGATTCATTCAAACTTTGCGTGATAACCATAGACATAGAAAAGTCCGCATTTGGAGGAGTAAATGGATGATACTCTCGGTTCTCGGCCGCGCCTTCGTTTCGTTTCCCCCCTTTTCACGCTTGCTCTGTCATAAACGTCTCTCTGATGCTTTGCGTTAAAATGAGGCCAAAAAAAAAAAAAGAAAAGAAAAAGGGTAACCAAAAACAAAAGAAAATATCAAATATGAAGAGTGCGGGTTTGGCCTTGGCCCGGCCTCTTAAAAGCTCAGAGGACAAAAGTCCTCGAGGTGTTTTGTTTTGTTCATGTCGTGATGGAAAACGAAGGGAGTCGGAGAAAATACGACGCCATGTAATTTCATAAGCCACCCACCACCCATGATTGAACGAGGTTGGTCATAATGAAATGGGAGCAAGGTTTCCCGAATATGATAAGACGAGGTAAAAGGAAATTCATAAGCATGAGCCGTACATCGGCGGTTTGGGAGATGGAGAGACGTGAAGAGAGCTAGCGAGTGGGAGGAAAGAAGGCTGAGCAGGGGGAATGGGTTGTAACAAGGAAACATCTTGTCCAAAGTTTCCTGTGGGGTATAATTGTGAGGGCATCCGCCCCCTCGAGATAAGGGAGCCAACGTGAGGACGCCACTCTGGTGTTTTTTTTTTGGGTTGGATGGTTGTTTTTGTTTGTGTTTGTTTGTGTTTCTTTCTCTCTCTCTCGAGACAGGCTGCTCAATCGCTCTTCCAATGGGCCGTCATGCCCGTGTCAGGGTCGTCGCTGCCGAGGTACAGCTCGACGGCGTACATGGACATGGTGGCGCCCACGTTGACCCAGCGCCAGACGTTGCCGCCGGCGTCTCCAGATTTGAGCGTCCAGCCCAGGTCGCCGCCGACGCCGTCGCCGGAGACCGAAAAGTGCTGCAGCAGCAGGCTCGTGTAGACGGCGATGAGGATAGAGGGCGAGAACCACGAGAGGTAGCCGAACAGCTTGCTGGCGGCGTCGGTGTCCTCGAACGAGGGCTCCTGCATCAGCGCGCGCGCGCCCGACTCGCGAACGGCGGGTATTATGCGCGTCGCGCAGTAGAAGACGGTGATACGGTAGGCGAGGGAGATGATGACGGACGGCGTGATGGTCTGGAAGGCCGCGTACAGGAACGTGAGCGACGAGTTGACGGCCGACGGCAGGCTGCCCAGCATGTGAAGCAGCGTCGAGTACGACGCCATGATGACGGGAGGCAGCGGCGGGAAGTCGGGCTGCGCGGCGCCGCCTGCCTGCGCCTCGGCTGCGGCGGCGGCGGCGGCGTCAGACGGCATGTAGTCGGTGAAGATCTGGTAGACGCAGAGCACGATGTAGGCGAAGAGAAGCGACGACTCAACCGGGTTCCCGCGCCCGCTGCTGATGCCGTAGGCGCCCAGGAAAAAGGCCGTCGTCATGGTGACGCCGATCAGCGTGGCGTCGCCGTTGCTAATCTGGGGGAAGTGCACCACCCTCCACAGAAAGTAGACGGCGCTCGCGATGACGGATGCGGAAAAGACCAGGAGGACGATCTGTAAAGCAAGTTAGCAAACAAGGTAGGCACACAGAGTGGAACGAGGAGATATCAGGTCATGCACTTACGATCCACGTGTCGCTCCTGCCACGGTTGACGAGCCACCTGGTGATCTGGCCGGCGGCCTGGATGACCAGCAGGCTGCAGAAGCCCTCGAACAGCTGAAAGACGGGGCTCGAGTAGCTCAGGCTCCTATCCCAGCCGCCCAGGGTGACGGTCTCGAGCACGCCCTGCTGGCCAAAGAACCAGTCGCGCCAGCTCTCGGGCGGCGGGTGCGTGCCGAGGCTGCCGGCGCGGCCGAGGGTCCTCTTGACCCAGTCGGCGCCGGACTGGGACTGGTTGTCGTCCACCGAGAAGCGGCTGAGGGCCCATATGAGCAGGGTCGGGATGACGACCCACTGGGCCAAGCGCAGGAGCCCGCTCAGGGCGGCGCGGAAGTGGGAGCCGCGCTCGGGCGTCAGGAGCTTGGCCGACGAGTAGAGCAGGTAGAAGGCGAAGAGAGAGAGCGAGTAGGCGAGTCCGGCATCGCGGCCGCCGACGTCGAAGGCGATGGGGATGGAGAGCACGATGCTGAGCAGGAAGACGGCGCCGAACAGCACGCGGAAGAGCCACAGCATTATGCCGTCGGGAGCGGCAGCCGGGCCCAGGGTCTGGAAGGACGACGGCCCTCCGGCGGTGGCGTAGGCGTCTTGGGTGCAGAACGGGCAGCACGCGCACCAGTCCCTACCGCTGCTGTCCAAGTAGCCGTAGTTGTTGTTGTTGTTGTTGGTCCTGGTGGTGCTGGGAGGCGGCCCGCGCGTTCTCCTCCTGCCCCTCTCGCGCTCCCTCGGAGGCTGCTGCTGCTGCGGCTTCTTGTTGGGCGCTCGCGCGCAACCCAACGCGAGGACGAACGTCCTCGGTCGCTGGGTTCGTCGATGTGCTGGTATGACGTGACGAGTGCCCGCGGTCCGAGGCCCTCTAGGCAACGGATGGGCTTGGGGGCGCGGGAAAAAAGGGGAACGAGGGGAGGGCGAGTCGTGGGCCTCTTGTATGCGGCTGTTATGCGGGCGCAGAGACGGACGGTCGGGGTCGAACGGAGCGGCCGGTGGTAGGTGGTGGCTGGGGGTGGGTTGGTGGTTGCTGCCGAGGCCAGTGGAGGGAATGGCGGTGGGCGTGTTCGGTTCGTTTGGTTCGGGCTAGAGCAGCAATGAGGTGTTGTCGCGCGACCGCCTGTTCTGCACGATGGCTGCAGGGGGTGGGGTTTTGGGCAATCGTTCGGTCCAGTTGGGCAAGGGTCGGGGGCTCATGCAGAAGCGCCTGCAGAAGAGCACAGGGAAATGTATTTTTTTTGTGGCCTGCAAGGAAAGAAGCTCCTGCAACCTCTTTCTGCAGTGGTTAGGTGCTGTCGACTCGCCAATTCTGTGTCTGCCACTGCCAGGTGACTGGCCAAGTGTCGTATTCCATTTACCGGGTAAAAATGTGATGGCTGGCTGATTGGAAGAAGAAAAAAAAAGAACACTGCTGGCCTCTCCAGGAAATGACGCCTTTCCAGTAGCAGCAAGGAGCTTCCAGCTTCCCCGAATTTGCATGTGGGTGGGTGGTATTGACGGATTTCCCGGGCCCTCCATTCCACCATTTTTCTTCGCCATTTTTTTTTCTTTTTTTTTTTCTTTTTTTTTTTCTGTCCTCAACCATGGGACGGCTTCTACCCCCTGCTCCTGCCACTCAGAATAGCGCTTGACGTGGAGACGTGGCTGCGGTGTGCGTTGGCCGGCGGGTAACGACAAAAAACCCCACACCGGGAGCTGCTCCCCGGACCATTTCGACGATGCACTCGTTCGTTCGTTCTCGTTCTATCAAGAAGCGGTGGGCGGCGAGCGACATGTTTTCCACGAATTGCAATCCTCCCTGTCGGCGGTCCCCGGGATAGAGAGAGAGTGTGTGATATGTAGGTGGTCGATGGATGTCTGGTGTGATGATTCATGCATCTCATCCATCAGCGTCACGATCTGATAAACGGGCGCCGTCGATCACCCATCCATAAACAAGCCTGTTAATGCTCGGTTGTGCGGAACAAGCCGTTGCAACTCAGCCAGATCGAGCATGCATAACCCTGCACACGGCCAGATGGAATTGGATGCCATGCATGCATGGGGGCCCAGCTCACACAGCACATGTCACATGGCCTCAGCAACGCACGCCAGCCACATCAGCAACCCCGCCAAAAACTGGTTATCAGGAATTTAGACTCGACTAACAACAGAGCCTTCATTAGATGAGGTGTAGTGTAGAGATACTCGCTGCCTTTGGCCTTTGGGCATCAAGAGGTCCGCCCACCGAGGCAGTTAGGCACAACATGTTACATATGGCTCCCCGCCATGCAGGTGTTTTATGCATTGTCCCCGCCCGTGGATATCATCTGCCACTTTTCCTGTCCCTCCCCCTCCGGATGCAGACACGCAAACATGTGAAGTCGGCATAGAGATGGGGAAACACAGATTAGAAGAAGAAGGAAAAGAAGGAGAACAAGGGGAAGAAGAGGAAGAAGGAAGAGCCGTCACGACAAAGGATATATGGCCGCCTCCTTTTTTTTTTGTTCTGCGCCGTGAAGTATGCGTGATAATAAAAAAAAAGAATAAGGAATAATGACCCACGACCACCCAGCGTCTCATCCATGTATATCCACAGTCGCGTTTAGTCTCTCGACTACTTCCGCTTTCTCGTCATCGCGTGCCGGCTCCTGGCTCGATGTCCGACGTGCTGGCCGTCATGCGGTTTCGTCGCTTGTACTGCTGCGCCGCCACCCGCTCGGCCCTCTCCACCAGCCGGTCCGATCTCTCTCCCCTCTCTCTAGCGTCCCTCTCGCGGTCCCGCTCTCCCCGCTCCCTCTCGTAGCTGCTAGTTGCGATCATGTGCTGCGCGTATCTGCTAGCCCCACCACCGTGCGCGTTCTCCTTGTTTGAGGACGAGCTTTCTGACCGGTCTAGCCGGTTCACGATGGTTGGCATGGAGGCCCCTGCCCCCGCCGCCAGGCTCTGGCGCCCGTACACACTCGACGTCCGCGGTAGCCTGCTGTTGGCTCCTCCCGTACCATTGCTGTTCTTACCACCCAAGAGAGTGCTTCCGTCGCCGCTAATTCGTCTCGGTATGGAGGACGATGACGACGACACCGATGACGTGGTCGATCCCGCCCCGTCGCGACTTCTCGGCCGGAAGATGCCGCCATCTCGCTCTGCCGCCAACGTGGCCGCTCGGCGTGGAGTCGCCGCCACCTCGATGTAGGCGGCTGCCGACTGCGACTGGCGGTGATGCGTGGGCGTTATCGGTGGCGCCGAGGCCGAAGGTTGGAGTGTGGGCGGCGTGTAAGACGAACTCGTGCGCCGTGGGCCGGACCGCGAGCGGGACGACGTGCCCGCCACTGAGGCGCCGTTGCTGCTGGACGAGGAGCTGCCGCCCACCACCGAGGCCGAGCCGCTCAGGCTCAATGGGTTGGCAACGCCGTCCGGGTCCAGGCGAGATCGCAGCAGCTCTGATGCTAGGTTGCGCACCAGCACCGCCGGGTCCTTCTCGGCGAGGAGCTGTATCTGCTCAAAAAGGCCGCGGAGCTGTCGTCCGCTGCTGGCAGTAGCCATGCTGCTGCTGCCGTTTTCCGACTCGCAGGCGTCCATGATGTTGCGCACCAGCCGCAGGAGGTTCAGCCGCACCTGCGCCTTCTTGTGACACAGCTTTTGCGCGAGGCCAGAGTACATCTCCGACTTTGCCAGCGACGCCGCCAGCGCTGGCGACAGACGAAGCACCTTGATCAGCGGCTCCAGCACTCCCGGGTCGAACGAGTTTGCCTTGGACGTGTTGAAGCACGACGTGATGGCCTTGGTGAACTTGCCCTCCAGAAGGTGGTTTTCCACCTTGGCCGTCTCCTCCTGCAGCCACACCGAGATCGAGTCCAGGGCGCTGACCTGCCAGTACTGATCTGCAATGAGCGACACATAAAAGTCCAGTCCCTTGTTCTGCCACAGGTAGCGGCGCCCCTTACTGCCCGAGTGGGCCATATCGCAGAGAATGGGAAGTGCAAACTCCTTGGGTGGCCGATCCGTCTGCATGATCTTGAGCAACAGAGGGATTATGCCGTTGACGGCTGCGTATTCCTGCCTCTCCTTGCTGAGCCTGCATAGGTTGAACATGGTGTTGAGCACCTGGTTGGATATCTCGCGGAAGTGCTTGTGGCCTTTCTTCATGCTGTAGCCCAGCAAGTCTATCAAAAAGTCGATAGCATCAGCCGAGTGCAGCGACTCGAGCGTTCGCGACAGCATGGACAAGTTCTTGATAAACTTGAGCATGGTGATTTGGTGGAGTGGCGACATCCGGCGGAGGTCCTTGAGAACAGCTGTGAACGAGTAGGTGGTTGGTCAGCGTGGCTGGCTCCTTCATAACTAGGGAGAACGGAACATGTATATGCCCGCATCCATGCTTGTCGTCTGGTGGGACTCACTCTTCAGGACTTGTCTCTCCGCTACAACCTCCTTGACGTAGTTTTCCGCCTGTGAGAACAGGTAGAAGATGTTCACTATCCGGCCCTCGATGAGCTCCGTCAGCTCGTCCTTGTCGTCCTCGTCCAGGACTTTGTGGAGAACAAGAGCGAGCGGGTCCAGGATTTTGCTGCGAGAGAATATTCTGCAAAAGTCGTTCTTGGGCGTCGGCCCCTGAAGCTCAAAGACGTTCCAGATGCCGTTCACGCCAATCAGGACAAGGTCCCGCGAGGCATCATAGTCCTCGTCTAGGAACTCGACTAGCACGTTCAGACCACCGGCGCTGACAAACATTTGCAACGTCAGGGTCGAGGTCTGGTACATCTGCCTGACGAACGCGGCAGCCTCGAGCCGGATCTCATTCGAATATTGCCTGGCCGCAAACTTTGTGATGATGGGGATTCCTCCTACGAAACAAAGATTTTCTTGCAGCTCGACATCGTTGAGAATGATCTGTCACGAAACAAGGGTCAGTTGTGATGGCACATCCTGCTGGATACTGTGCCATTTGGCACGACAATCTCGGGGCTGCCATGGCCATTTCACATACCGCATTGACTATTTTGAGAAGCTGCAGGATCATGTGCTGACGGCTCTTGACCGTACAGGGCTCGAGGATTTCGAGGATCGGCAGCAAGCCATGAGCGCTGATTATGAGATCCTTGACCTCGCTGTTCTCCCACAGAAGACTCAGCTAAGAGGGATGGCGTGGGGGTGAATGTTAGCAATGCATGCAGTGCCGGAGCATTCAACATCTCGGTCGAACAGTGGAGTGGCATCATACCAGATCTTCAGAAACACCAAGAAGCGTGTCCTCGCCCTCTGTCGTCTTTAGCGACCGAACCAGCTCCTCCACCTTGTGGGACAGCCTCGCGTGGCGGTCTCTTGCGATATTGGCCTCGAGGTCCATCTCGTCCCACCCGGGCTCCAACAGTGCGAACGGGTCGTCCTCGTCCTCGTCATCGCCCAACCATGAGTTGTTGGACAGCTTCGAGAGGAACATGCGACCGCCATCTTCAGACCCGGCTTCGCTCTCTTCTTTCTCCGTGAGAGCGTCGGTTGGGCCGAATATGTCGGAAAAGTCCTCGTCACTTTCGTTCTCGGCGAATCGTTGTATCTCAATCGTCGACCGCGTCCTTCGCATGTTCCGGTCCTGCAGGACCGACGGCCTTGGCTGAGCCGCACGCCTCATGCTTCCGCCGACGGGCGTCTGCGAGGACCGTGGCATGCTGGTCAGGTCCGACGGATGGAATAGTTGCGGCGAGTCCTACCGGGGGAAGTCAGTATAAACAACGCCCTCTGTTGCGGGGCCTGGCATGGCTCCGTCGTGGTTGCTGTTGCGGGAACCAAGAGTCGGGGCGTCTACCTTTGGCACGAGGCTAAGTCTGTTGTCAAATACCTGGTCGTTCTCGTCAAACAAGTCCGAGTAGTCCTCGACTGACTGCTCTCGATATATCAAGTCGGGCCTTGGTGGGAGCTCGAACTTTGATCCGAGACTGAGCTTCGTCGGCGACTTTGCTTGCGAGGACAACGCCCTACTAGAACGTCTCTTCCCCGGTTTCTGTGCCTTTGCCTCCGCTTCGGCTCTCTTTTCCGACCTCTCGACGGGGTCGGGCTTCCTCGGCGTGGGTCGGAGGGTTTGCTGAGTATCTGATTCGGTCATGTGCGAGCGTAAATTTTTGATGGTCACTAACTCGCCGTCGAAGACATCATCCCAATTTGCCGACATGTTCCTGCTGTCGTCGATCGAGGCGAACGCCTTGAGGCGATCAGAAGAGAGCAAGCCCCCAAAATTATCCTGGGGTTTGAGATGTGGGAGCTGTAATGCGCCAGGGGAGATGGCAGTCGCAAAGTCGTTGTCCCAGTTGTCGTCGTCCGGAATCTCTGGGGACCGGAATGCATCCGCGACAATCGGCCGCGGTTTTGGCAGGATAGTAAGGGGCCCCCTGGCTGCTGCGGTCAAATTCGCCCGTCCGCTGAATGGTTGTGTCGGCGGTGCGCCGTCGGAGCCGATAGAAGCTCTCAGGTTATTCTCTGAGGACTTGAGGGCCTTGTTCCACTGCTTGACCTCCTCAACAGCTTCGTTGAAGTTGGACGGGGCCTTGGACACGGGAGCATCACTTCTCCTGGATCCCATAATCCAGGGGTGTTTGAGGAGCTTTCTGGCCGACACCCTGAGATTGGGGTCTTTTTGAAAGCACTGCATCAGAAAGTCACGGGCAGCCTGTTTCCCGGAAGTTTATGTTATTATGGTGGCCACCAGAGGGAAGGAGATAAAGAAAACAGGTTCACCCACTGGAGACACGCCCTCGGGCAATGGCGGGTGGTCATCATTAACGATGGCAAACAGCGCCGGCATGGGCGCGAGGCTGTGATATGGTGGTTTCCCCTGCAGGAGCTCGATTACGGTGCACCCCACGCTCCAGATATCGGACGCAGAGGTGGCGCCAGACAGCTGGATGATCTCAGGGGCCATCCAGTACGGTGTGCCGACAACTTGAGCTTCCTTATCCGGGCCGGCGAGAGTGCTGGTGGACACACCAAAGTCGGCCAGCTTGACGGTGCCATCCTTGGTCGTAAGAATGTTGGCGCCCTTGATGTCGCGGTGGATAACACCCTGATCGTGTAGGTATTGCAGCCCCTGAAGCACTTGGGTCATGTACACGCCCACCAGGTTCTCGGGAAACTTGCCGTAGGCCTTGCAGATAGAGTGAAGAGATCCGTTCTCGCAGTACCTAAGAGTTTGTGAGATTGTATCCCTAGAGGACAGAGCAGGGTGGCGTCTTTTTCTTTGGTCACTTACTCGAGAATAATATTGAGGCAATCCGCAGTCTTCACAAACCCAATGTACTTGACAATGTTGTCATGCTAGAATAGCCCAAGTCAGCGACCAAACCCAAGAAATACCCGGTTCAAGGGGACTGGCCAAGCGCTACCCCCATCAACCGGCTGCGCCGCTCCTCTAATCGCGGGGCAAGGTGGACTTACGTTCAGGTTCTTCAGCAAGTCGATCTCAGCCTGAAACAAGAAAACATAGAGAATTTAACCGTCAGCTAGGGGGTTGTGTGCAAGGACGACAGCACACTCGCCGCGCAACACAGCGCGTATCCGGGGCCGACTGCCGGGTGCCGCCAAGAGGTCGAGGCAGGGCGGGACGGAGAGATGGTTGCAGCGTACCTCGATCATGCGCAACTCGCTCTTGGGCACATCCACAAGCTTGATCTGCTTGACCGCCACGGCCTCGCCGGTGCCCCAATTGAACGCCTTGTATACGGATCCAAAAGCGCCCTTGCCGATGCAGTCTCCGAGCCGCTACAGTTCCACACCGCCTTGCCCGGTTAGTGATATATCGAGGCTAGGAAATGAGAGGAGAGTTGCATGAGGGCAGCAAGATACAAGATGGCAGAGAGTCAACGTGAGGTGGGCGGGTGCTAGGTGCGGGCAGACGGGCAGGGGGGCGAGCGACGCACGTAGTCCTTCAGACCAGGGTCTTGCAGCGCTCGTTCCCGCGCATTGCTACTGCTGCGGGCCTCCTTGCGTGGCGTCCCTGGTGTCCTGCTGCTAGCCTTGCTGCCATTGCTGCCGTTCTGCTGGTGGTGGTATACCCTCTCGGCGGAGCTGCTGCCTGGCGCCATGGCTGTCTTCTTTCACGTCGCTGCCCCGGACCGGGTCAGCCCAGTCGAGGCAGCCTCCTCAGTCCCGACGGCTATGGATCGTATCGGCCCGCGGAGGCGGGAGGGTTGGTCGACCGGTGGGAGGCGGTCAGCGGTCCACGGGGCAGAGAGCGGCCGTCGAGGGCAGAGGTCGGTGTGGAAATATCGGCGGCGGCGGCGGCGGCGGCGGAGGAGGGCGAAGGAGGGGCGGAGAAGGAAGAAAAGAGCGAGGTGGCTCGGTGCCTGCTCATTCCACAAGCACAAAGGCAGGCAGCGGTGCTGTCTGGACGTGGCCTCCGGATCTGCACATGCGGGCCCGTTCGTCTGCGCTCGCATAGGTTTCCGGGCAGGTGGTTCGGTGGATGTCGTCAAGACTGGAGATTACTGCTTAAAGTGGGGTTTCTCCGGAGCTGCATTTTTCTGCCGTCGAATGGACCTATTGTTCCCTTGTTTCCCTAGGTGGCCAGACGCCGTCCGTGATTGAGCAGGCCGGCGGTGGACGAAGGAAGAAAAAAAAAAGAAGAAGAAAAGAGGGAAAAGTACAGGTAGGAAAGGTAGCGTGGGAGAGGAGGAAGGGATGAGAGAAGGGAGGGGAAAAGGAAAAAAAAAAAAAAAAAAAAAAAAAAAAGTTCGCCGGATCGGGGACCCCAGTTTCTGCCAGTTCAAGCGTACAGTTCGAACCAGGCACAGCACAGGCACCGCTGGCTCTTGTCCCTGAATGTTTGGCAGCGAACAAGGTCCGTGGGAGCGAGAAGAGCAGCCAAGGAAGGATGGAGGGCAGAAAGCTGGTGCAGCCTGGCACGGTTCTTGGGCTTCAATGTCAAGCTGGCTGCTATCGGCCGGGTTGGCTATAGCACCTATCTGGGCGCCGTGCACCAACCTAATCCTGCCCTGGATGCTAATGCGTTGGTGGCAATCAAAAAGCTCAAGCAGAAGCACGTCCCCCTCCCAGGCCGTGCCGCACACGGGCTGCTTAGCGGGAATATGGGATATGGGGCACGCGATCTGGTTGGGCACCGAGGCAGGGCCAAAACTCGAAACAAACAACAACGGGCGGTGAATACCCGTTCAAATTTCAATGCGCCGCCTAACTCGACGCCTGGACGTCCCAAGGGATCCGTTTGCGGTCATCCACCATGCTACCCTAGTCTGTCCCGCCCGCCCTGTGTAACAAGCGCGCCGACGGGAGCAACAAAGGGCACCACCTTAGCTCCGGCGGGCGGTAGCACAGATTGGCGCCAGGTCCAAGTGCACCTTAGGTGTAGTCGACTCCCATGGACCTGAATTAATTGTTGAGGTCGCAAATAGCGGGCGACTGGAAGCGGGCGCTGGAACAAGGAAAAAGAAAGAATTATTCCTGGAAAAATACCGGTAGGTAGTCGTCATACGGGATGGACCGCCCCTGCAAAGAATCATCTGCCTAACCCAATCGAAACAAAGGCACAGATCAACGGGAGGCGTGGGACGGGCCTGGAACTGGGTGCTCAAGTTCTCCCGCCCGACCTCCCTCTCTGTTCTGTCGCATAACTCCGCCCTAATGCAACTCAGAGGTTCCCCAGTATGTGCTTGTGCTGCTGTAGCCCTGGCTCCTGGTGGTAAGGCTGGCAGGCACACCACCAGATCAGCCTCCCTAAGGCAGTCGGGCTGCCCGATTCGTTATTTATTTTCCTGCCTGTCTTGAAACAGAATGCCAGCTCGGTCTTCTGGAAGGCGGGATTGATCGATTCGACTAGATACTAGACTGGTGCAAGCCTCCTGCAGCGCGTTCGCGAGCGCCGTCGAATTTGAACCCGGTCAAAGATGGAGCCGCGTCGCACACGACTGTTAGCTTCACAGATTGTCTCGCACAAAATACGGATGCATATACGAGGTCACTCGCCTTGCGTTTATGGGTTTTCTTTCTCGCTACCTACCTTCTCCAGAGGGCAGTAGAAACCTCGAATCACAAGTGCACACAGGACATATATCATCAATTTGGGGCCACTCCAAACGGGCCAAAGATGTAAATTAGTATCCCCTGGCCATTGTCCCAACAAAGTACAGATGAGAAATCCAGTGTCCCATGACCAAAGCTGCGTAAGCCTGCAGCGTTTTGTTTTCCGTCCCCTCCAAAACTCCAGAACTCCCAAGCATTATCGACGATATGGCAGTGAAATATCAAAGAACAAGACCAAGAGGAATGGAATAGAAAGAAGAAAGCAGGAACCCCTTGACGCATCTCTCTCGCCGTGTGAAGATGCCTAGCAAATACCCAGGCATGATAGCGGGGAGATCATCACCCCACGTCGGGTGCAGAGCAGCCTTGGACACATGTCCCTGGCGGTCTGGTGCGTCCGCATGATTCAGTTGGATGCCCGTGAAAGAGTACGACTGAGACCGACCTCGGCCCACCACTCGTCGGGAATGTCCTCTCGCCGGGCAAAGTGGCGCACTATGCGCTGCATATCGCCCAGAAACTCCAGCGGATCCTCTCCGCCGCTGCTATTGGAGCCCGTGCGGCCCGCGACCTCGGCGTAAGATCGGTGGCCCAAGTCTCCACCGCTCCCCGGGAAGCGCGCCAGGGCAAGGCGGACGGCATCCTCGTCGTCCTCGTCCTCGTCACCCTCAGTGTCCGAGTTCTCGCAGCCAGACTCGCAGTTGGGGTCCGACATGGATCCATCAGCAACCGTGTCTCGTCCGGTCATGGACGTATTTGCCGACGAACCGGCGGCGACGCCCTGTGACGTAGCAGCCGAAAGTGACGCCGATGTGGATGCGAAAGACGATCCCACGCTTGGTTGCGGATCCGGCGTGAGCGTGGTGAGCAGCGTGTCCCAACCGTCCTCGGCCGGGCTGAGGCTGAGACTACGGTTGCGATCACCAAGCCCGTCCAGTCTAGCTGACTGCGCTGCCGTAGTTGCTGTCGCCTCAGGAGGGACGTAAAGATCCGGTGTGCGTGACCTCCGAGAGGCCGGGTTCGGCCTGTCCAGGCCGCCCAGATCGGGGGGCGGGGCCGGCGGTGGGGGTGAGTTGGATGAGCGGCCGGCGTTGCGGCTATAGACTGGGCGCGGCGGCATGCGGCCTGCAAGCAGCACCCGCGGCCTGCGCACGCGCAAACTCCGATTCTAGCATCCCAAATGTTTAGCACGATGAAAATAAAAGGGCAAATCATAATGAGCTGGTGGCTCACTCACCTCTGCGCGACGAGCGGCTTGCTGACTGCGTTCAGATCTCTCGCGGTCCCGGTGCACAGAGACACGCAACGCCTCGGCGCGATCCACCAACGACGAGTCCGGGCCAGCACGTGTGTAAAGGTCGGCCCAGCGCTCGCCCATGACGGCGACGGAGCGCTCGTCCAGGGGCCCTGACCGACGAGCGACTGGGTCCTGGGAGAAGGCGGGGCGCAGAGGCCTCGCGCCGGGACGACTACTTGGCATGGACGGGGTGGCTTCCCGCGCTGGGTAGACCGATCCACTGGCCCAAGGGGGCATCCGGAGCGGCTCTTCGGCGGCAGAGGCGCTCTCGCGCGTCAGCCTGCCGAGCTCCTGGGCGAGAACACGGTGGCGCGCCTCGGCCCACTCGCCGTTTTCATATCTACCACGTTGGGCACGGCGGATGGCTGACCGGGAGTGGATGGGGCTTTTCGGCGGGGGCCGCGATCGGACATCGGACTGGACGGGGGCATTGTACAACCTGCAAAGCGCCGACAATTGCCTCTTGTTAGATGGATTTGATAGCGGTCGACACGCGGGCGCGGTTGGGAAATGATTTGCTTCCCGCACGAATTGCGAATTGCAGAAGGCCGCCTATGGCGGCAATCCGTAATGCGATCGCGCAGCGGGGGCAATTCTGACCGTCTCGTCACTTTCCCACGTCTCTTGCAGATGACGCCAGCGCGATGCGATTTTGAGGGAGTAGGTTGGGAGATGGCCAGCGGTGCGCCGCGCGCGCAATGAGTGGTCGGATGCGTGGCGCAAAGTGTTTTGTGAGGTCGACTTACGGGAGACCCATATTTGCAGGCGGTCGAAAGGCTGGCTTCGGAGCGCCAGGATTGAGGATTTGGCGAGGAAGGCTTCGGCACGGCAGTGAGCGACAAAAAGCAAAGAAGAAGGCAAAAAGAAATGGCAAAAAGACAAGACCAAAAATGGAAGATGTCGCTGGGCGCTGGGAGATAGGTGCCGAAGGATTGCTTCTTCGGGTCGCGGCGTGATCCGGGCTGGCGCGTTCCCCACGAGAGTTTGGAGGCTCAGGAAGGAAACAGGGAATGGGAGCAGAGGGTCAAGTCCGCCCGGCGGGAAGAAGTGGATGATGGATCAATTTGGACTTCCTTTTTGAGTGGGCGGCCGGCGGGGCCTGGCTTTCGTGCAGCATGCCCCAAACACAGACCCATGCTCCGTGGTGTGCACGGACCATTGACACAAAGGTACCCCATTGTTCCCCCTGGCTTGGTGAGAGGGCCAGGTACCACCTGCACGTCGGGCGGATCAGCCTCCCCTGACCGCGGCAACAGTTCTGGAGCCTCCCCCAGTCACGAAAATCGACAGGCCGTCGTCGCCGTTTGACGCTTTGTGGGCCGCGACGGTCGACATTTCACATCGCAGCAGGCCAAATCAATGCCGTGAGTCACTGGCAGCACAAAGGGCTCGTTTCTTGTTGTTGTGTCTTTTTGCTTGCCTGTGTTGCCCGGTGAACCACCACAAAGCTGAAAGGACAGGGACCAAGCTGCACCCTTCGTATTTCCAAGCAGAATGGAGGCGCCTGTACCCAACCACCTCATCGTTGTCTGCGGCCACGCCATCTGGCTGGGCGGGCCGCAAAAGGGACAGGACGAGTCCGAGTGGTTGATCGAGAGCTACAAACGGGGCGAGACACCAACCTTCATCGAGCACATCAAGGCCGGCCTCCGTTCCCTCCATGATGATGACCGCTCCGCCTTGGCGTTTTCTGGGTGAGGCTCCGACTACCGCTCCTCCGGTGTCACTCGGCGCTATTGTTGTCCTGACCGCCGGTCTCACACCAGTGGCCCGACATGGAAGGAGACTGCTCTATCGGAAGCGCGGAGCTACGCAAATCTGGCAGCCGCGAATGGATATTTCGGGTTTATGCCTCTCGAAGATCCCTCTACGAACGGCGCTCAGGGGCATCCGCTGTCGCCCATCCCGCTCTCACCCCGCATCATCCTTGAGGAGCAGGCCCTTGACTCGTATTATAATGTCCTCTTCTCCGTGGTAGCCTTCTGGAGGCGCTATGCGACATGGCCTGTGAAGCTCACTATTGTGAGCCATGCTTTCAAGCGGATGCGAATCGTGGATGCCCACTGTACAGCCATTGGGTTTCCTCTCGACCGTGTCGACTTCATCGGCATTAACCCACCTAATCTGCCTCCTTGGCTTCGGGCGGTGGAGCAACTGGATGCGCCGGCAGTGTACCCTAGTGGACAAGAAGTATCCAAGGAGAAAGACGAAGTGATGGCGAGAGGTGTTAGAGAAGTTATCGGCCAGTGGACCGATGACCCCCACGGAGCCGGAGAGGCACTCGCAGGGAAGCGGCGGGCTCGGAATCCCTGGGGCATAAGCCAGAGACTCTTTCGTAACGACGAGGAAAAGGTCAAGAGCGGCATCGACACTGTCATTCTCACTGATGGCACCGAGTCCTTGACTAATGCTCCCCAGCCTGGCGTCGCCTGGAGGATATGACGATCAGAGGAGCGGCCGGCTAAGCCTTTTATCAAATGGTAAATACCAATCTTAGGCAATCCCGCTGAGGGACACCTCAAATTCTGGACACGTTCACGCCGCCTGCTCTCCCACTGCTGCTTCCTGTCTCCGCCGCCGCCGCGTCCACAATGAACTTGACGGCGTCCAACACCATATCATCGGCGAACTCGTGGCCCGCCTCTGGGTACTCGCGACTGTCGAAACTGACATCAAGTTCGGGGGCCCATTGGTCACACGCCTTCTTGAAGAAGTTTAGAAACGGCTCCGAGCAGCGGTACGGCACGAGCCTGTCGGCGCCTCCGTAGCAATTAAGGATCTTCTTGCCTCGGAGTCGAGACGCAAGAAGCTGCTTCACCCGGCCTTCCCCGCCAGGGGACAGCGGCCAAGTAGGTTCTTGGGTTCCGAAGACCAAGCCCTTGGGATCAAACTTTCTGCAGGCTCGGACGAGGTCCGGAGGGAAATCCTTGCTGCCCAGAAAGCCGGCTCCGTCATCGGCGATGCTGGCTGTTGGCAGCTTGAGTTTCTTGGCACGATCGGACATGAGAACTGGGCGGTGTGACAGCTGTCAATTAGCAACCAGGATTATTGACTTTACTCTATTTGAGACGGTGCTGACTTACACATGTAATCAGGGCAGCCAATGATGGACACAACAGTCCTCACTCGCTCGTCAGCGAACAGGAGCTGCCAGGCGCCATGGCCTCCCAGCGAGACGCCGAGCACATAGTGAGAGTCGATAAATGCGTCTGGCTTCTCGGGGAAGAGACTCCCTTGCACAAGATCGATCAACAGGCCGACGTCCACCACGGAGCCGGCAACTAAAGCCTTCCGGACCGCAATTGTGCCCCTGATTAGCCCTTATCATGGCAGGTCTAGCTCGCCGTTCCTATCGAGCCAGGCCCCCGCTGCTTACAAACATATCCTGTGCGTGGGCGGCGTTCCCTTGCGCCCAGCCCTCGTTAGCCAGCGGGTTGACCTGGCGAGCGGAGTGGTTGCGCTGGTCAAAGGCGATGGCGAGCAGGCCGCGCTCGGCTGACCGCGGATGATCCCGGAAGGTGCCGACAGAACGGGCGGCAACGTCGGCCATATCGGCGGTGGTGCAGAGGCGGCCGTGGAGCAGCCAGAGGATGGTCACGCGCGAGGCGGTGGGCGACAGCTCGTCAAGGCCATAGATCGTCAGGGCATGGCCTGCGACATAGCGGGTTGCTGGCATGATAGGTGGCGCGGGCGGCAAAGACGATGGCATGGTGTCCGGAGTGGCTTTTGTCTCGTCTGCTCATCGAGAGGTGCCTCGGAACTGCCTATAGATTGCTCCACGCGCTGAGGATTTCTAGGGTTGGAGGATGGGATTACGTAGTCTCCTGCCAGCAGCGCCCTTCACGTCATTCGGCCTGCGCCTTGTATGTCTTTCTGTTTGGGAAGGATGAGATTGAGGGGCGGATAAGGTGGGGTTGCATGGGCTCGCATGATATTCGGATCGTTTTGGACTCTGGGGTCGGAACGAAGTCTAACCCGGCCCCACAAGAAGTCGTCAGAAGCCGCTGCCGTCCGGTACACAGCGCGGAGTTTGGCGCTGAGTGCCTCGTGTAGCCTTGTGTGGGAATCTCGAGGGCAGTTGAGAGGAGAGTATGCTAACCTACAGCCAACCTCTTAGTGATACAACGGTCAGCTCTTTTGTAGAAGGAGCTTTTCAACCGTTTAGATGACCTAGCTAACAAGTGCAGCAATTCCTTTATTATGAGGTGGATGCTCTCCTTCTAATCTTTTTGCTTTCACTATTTTCTCGCACAAATGTTGGTCGTGTTGCTGGGCCTGCCAGTCAAATTCCATGCGAACATCCGGGAGCATCAAGACGGTCCGCTCCACTATTCCTGGTATTTTTTTTTTTTTTTTTTTTCACCCCTCTCCGGTATCGCCCTAAAGCACCCGCAGTCGAGACTTTCCCAGAATCACGATGAAGATATGATGAGGTGACACCGAGCAGACGTTCCAGAGGTCCAAAGTCATGGCAGCCGAGGCGCGGTCAAAAGCACAACCGGCCGAAGCGTCAGGAGCAAGCCAGAATTACAAGGGCTTTGTGGCCGGAGTCTTCAGTGGCATCGCAAAGCTCTCAGGTGCGTTTGGGGTGGGACATTTGCCACAACCTCAAACCGTTGCCTCCACAAGCTTATCCATTAGAGGAAATGCACATATCGGCTAACCCCGGATCTCCAATCCAGTCGGCCACCCGTTCGACACGGTCAAAGTCCGCCTGCAAACCACGGACGCGTCGCGCTTCAGCGGCCCGCTGCAATGCGTCCTGCAAACGGTCCAGAACGAGGGCTTCGCGGGGCTTTACAAGGGAGCCACGCCGCCGTTGGTCGGCTGGATGTTCATGGACAGCATCATGCTGGGCAGCCTGACCGTTTACAGGCGCCTGCTCCGCGAACACCTCTTCGACCCGCCGTTGCATCCGCCGCATGATATCGCGGGCGCCGGGGAGGGCCCCCACGGTAAAGAGGCCACGGATACGCTCCCGGCCCACGGCCACGGCATGGCCGGCATCCTGGCTGGCGCGACGGTCAGCTTCATCGCCGCGCCCGTCGAGCACGTCAAGGCGCGCCTGCAGATCCAGTACGCGGCGCGCAAGGCGGACCGCCTGTACGCGGGGCCCCTGGACTGCATCGCCAAGATATACCGGCACCACGGCGTGCCGGGGCTCTACCACGGCCTGGGCGCGACCCTCTTTTTCAGGAGCTTCTTCTTCTTTTGGTGGGGCAGCTACGACCTCCTGTCACGCTGGATGACGAGGAACACGCACTGGAGCGCGCCCGCGGTCAACTTCTGGGCCGGCGGGCTGAGCGCCCAGGTGTTCTGGCTCACGAGCTACCCGAGCGACGTCGTCAAACAGCGCATCATGACGGACCCGCTCGGCGGAGGGCTCAACGACGGCACGCCACGCTTCCGGAAATGGAGGGATGCCGCCCAGGCGGTGTACCGGGAACGTGGGCTTATGGGATATTGGAGAGGGTTCCTGCCGTGTTTCTTCCGCGCGTTCCCCGCCAACGCCATGGCTCTCGTGGCCTTTGAGGGAGTTATGAGAGCCTTGCCATAGTCACAGAATAGAGTTGACAACGCGTAAAGCCAACACATTGCCTTGAATACCTCGACAAACTTCCAAGGAGATGGCTTCTCCAAGTCCCAGGCACGTCGGCACCACGGCATCAAAAACGCGAAAATTGGGTAGGTATCATGGCATCCCCAGTCGCAGAGAAACAGTACTTGCGACCGCAAGCCAATGGCCCCCGTTTGTGGTATTTTGTTTTGGACGACAAAGGTCCCCTGCCGCTATCAACCTAGCAATCCATCCCTTGCCCGACCTTTCCCAAATCCCATAGAGAAACCCCAAGAACTCCGGTGATATGCGTAGAGAGATTTGTTTTACTCGTCATCGTCATCCTCGGCGTCGTTGACGACGTTGAAGAACTTGAGCTCGTAGACGCCCTTAGAGGTCGAGACAACACGAAGCCAGTCGCGGAGCTGCTGCTTCTTGAGGAACTTCTTGGTCCTGCGAGCCGGAGCGGCATGTTGTCAGCGTCTGCAGGTTTCCCCGGGGCCCTTCGTCAGTTTCGAGAGTCGTGCGGCTGCTTACAGGTACTTCAGGTAGCGGCCAGAGAGGTCGTTGTGGGCAACGATCTCGATCTTGCCCTCGGGGACTTGCGAGATGACAATGGTCTCGCCCAGCTGGCCGACGCGGCCCTCGACCTTGATCTTCTCGTTCAGGAATTTCTCAAAGGCCGAAATGTCGAAGATCTTGTCGTTGACGGGCTGCGAGGCGTTGATGACGAACTTCTTGGTCGTCTTGCCAGCCTTGCCGGACTTGCCGGCCTTCTTCTAGATTTGGAGGAACACAATCATCTTAGCCTACTGCTTCACGCCATCATCTCGGAGATTAGGGAGCGCACGAAGCGCCATCCCAACGAGACTAGGCCAACAGCAAAGCCATTGTAGATCATGAACGTACGGTCTGAGGGGGAGCCATTGCTTCTGATTTTTTTTTTTTTTTTGAGTAGGGAACGCAAAGAGGTAGAATCCTGCGTCTCTTTTTGATTTTCTGGTCGCGATGGAGGGCAAGGTAAAAAAAAAAAAAACCGAAAAACGTTCAGCTTTCCTGGTGGGGAATTTTACTGTGGGAGTGGATCAAGCGGCAGTACTGGTTTAGGGCACAGAAGTCAATTGTGGCGGTGTGCTCTGTGGCTGGTGAACGGAGATGAGCCGGTGTGGCTGGTTATCCGGCAGCCATCGGCCGATGCTCTTTCGGAGCCGCGATCTAGGAACCAATCGGGTTATGGCCGGTCGCGAGGGTCGCGAGCCCGTTTGCCTCCGAGATACATCCTCACCAACCGGGTAGCCATGTTCTCCATCGGTTCAACTTGTCACAGGCACTCGTAGAGGCTGTAGAGACGGTTCAGGGCGATGGGCACCAAGAGTTGAGAGGTGTGTGAGAGGGCGAGACTGCCCACGGAAATCGGGGTGGCAGGAGAGACAACCATCGCTACCATAGCCGCCGACTTGCTCATTCGCTGGAGCACAAAGAACGGATGCCTGCCATTCCTGCGCAGAAAACCACCTGCAGATACGATTTCCTGCTGTGTGACTGGCGCACCGGCTCAATTCCAAAGTTGCTTCGGGAACTCGGGGTTGCTCTTTCATCAAGGAATGCCTTGGGGCACCTGTGGGTGCAGGGGTTCCTTAAGCAGTGGACGCGCGTCCACCCGATAGGAAGGTCTTGGTATTCTCCATTATGAGCTCACGAGTCGTGCATGAGCGGGAGTGCGAAAAACCAGAAAACAAGGAGCTCCTAGCCTCGCAGTCCGCCACATGCTTCTCGATCTGGAGAGGATGAAATTGAGGCTTTCTCTCTTGCCACTCCCGTCATTATGGTCCGTCTTCCTGGGAGCTCAGGTTCTCTTTTCACCTGGTGACGACGGGACGGCCAAGACGGCTGTCGGTATATACATGCAGAAACCTCGGCAGTACCAATGGCACTGCATCATGGAACCGTGTCTGTCCACTGACCCGACTGGTACAACGTTGGCAGCAATAAAGTCACAATGTGTGAACGAATCGATGGCGCGAGCACGGAATGGACGATGACAGAACGCTTCGAGTGATGGTGGCAGACGGGATGCGCGGCCGCCCTGTAATTTGCGATAATCCATCCCAGCTACAACGGCAACGCCCATTCCAAATGTCACCCGCCAGATGAAAACCAAGTGTAGTCCCACAACACCGAGCCACAATTGTTACGTACTCGATCGCGTTACCACGGGTACGCCATATCTGCGCCACTCGGGTGCCCGCGGCGTCTTTGTCGTTGTCATCAGCCACGCCAACTAATGTCATGGCATTCGTCAAGGCCTGGAACGACCAAGGCGTGTGGGGCAAACAGGGAAAAAGCAAGCGGATGGGCGGTGACGTAGATGAGGCGCCACACTGCCAATCCATTTCCTCATGCCGAAATATCCACAAGGCGGATGCGAGTGCGGCCAGGCCAAGCCATCGCGCAGCTCAGAGATCATCAGAGGGTGGGACTTTCTGTGGTGTTTTGTCTGTGTGCGTGTGGGACGGGCACTCCGAAAAGATCACCCCTCAAGGGGGTGTATCAAGTGCTCTGCTAGGGGAAACTGGGTACTGACCAGCCATCCCATCTCTCTAAGAGAAGCGATGGCACAGGTAGGCGTTCTTGGGTTTCTCAGTGAACCGCAAGTATCCGCATACGCTAGATCAAAGCGACGGATAGTGAATGCGATGCTTTTCCGAGAGAACTTTTAGTTCACGGATATGATACAAGGCAGGAGGTCGCACCAGAAACTGGAGCTGTCGACCTTGTTTCACTTCTGATGCCGATGCGTAAGGCTATACTTAGACGGGTGTCAGGCGGGACCAGAGGCACAAAGGGAAACCCATCTAGGACAAGGAGTTTGGATGGTCGGGGCATTGGCGGGCCAGGGTCTCCTAGTGGACGGCCCATCGCGTGTCTGCCCAGCCAGATGTATGACGCATTTGCCGTTCTCCAATCGACCGTTCAATCTTGCTCGTCCGGTTGTCGAACGGGGCGGTACTTTCTCAGCATTCACAGCCAAGTCTTCCAGTGGCACACTTGGGGCCAAGCCAAGTTGCCGCGCGCTGCTGGGGAAGGCGAGAGTGTGCGTGTGCGCATGCGGTGGCACCCTCTTGAGGGGTCCTCCCCAGCAAGCAGCACCCATTCATTCCACAGACCAGAGGAGCAGGGGTAGGGCCAATCCCGGATACCGTGCGGTCAATCTGGGCTTCCAATTATTTAAAACCTCCACGCCCTCCGTTCCGTCACAGCAGAACCCAACCCGTCCCTCTCCATAACAAATCATATAACGTTTTGTTTTGCGACTCAGAATATTCGTCCACTCAAATAAACCAAAACAATCAATATCCGACTTCGACTACTGCCAAACACCCGCCAACATGCCTTTCACCGCCAGGTACGGTCTCTTTGACGCTTTCGCGATCGACCGAAAGCAATGCTAACACCAGCCGCCTACAGCGACATCTGCAAGATCATTCTTGCCGTCATCCTCCCTCCTCTGGGTGTCTTCCTGGAGCGTGGCTGCGGTGCCGACCTGCTCATCAACATCCTGCTGACCATTCTCGGTACGTTGCCCGCCTGTATCCACCAAGCGACAGCCCCCGGTGGTTTTGCGACTAACATGAACAATTCCAGGGTACCTGCCTGGTATCATCCACGCCCTGTACATCATCTTGAAGTACTAGAGGGCGCCGGCGATCGGTTCCATCCGTCGACGATACCTCCTCACCCCGACCCGACGCCGCAGTTCATGCCTCTGAAGCTCATGTCGGAATTCAACCAACCCCGATCCGAAAACCTTTCCGACAAGCCACCGACAAGAACACAATTGCGTACTTGACAGGGCCTCGTCATGCGCAGTTGGGGGCCCAACGAATTATCAGCCAATGATGCATCAGCAATGAGCGGCTATGGCGGCCTCGGTTGAGACACCCTGTTGGCCCCAAGCTCCTGGGCATGGGAGCGAGTGGGGTTGCTGCGGTCAGGGCTCATTCTGACGTGGCTAGGCCCATGCGGACAACACCAGCCTCCGACTTTTTCATTACCATGGGGTTCCTTCTTGGGTGAATTGAGGATTGGAGACGGATGGAACTCGTTAATCTGCGTGTTATTTCTTTTTGGGTTGTTTTTGTTGGTCTCGTCGTCTCTTCCATTCAGGCCTCTTTCTCATGCGAACGCGACTTGTTTTTTTTTTTTCTTTTTTTTCACCTTGTTCTGGGGACACTGGGGCACTCATGAGTCTGGGTCCGGCCGAGAGCAGAGGATGATACGCGCGACATAGCTTTTCTCGTTTACCTTAATTCTGATACCCTTCACCAACCTCAAACAGACACGCATTGATCAAGGGGGCGATATATGCGCAGTGATGTGTGTCGCTCGGGCCGTGGCCATGCGGGAACCTCGATGATATCGAAGGCACCTCGAGTCGACTGCTAGCGCTCTTCTATCGTCAAGATGACATCATTCCGTTAGCCGCCATGTTTTTTTTTCTCCCGACTGGATCAAATCCGCCCATTGGCTAGACTCTCTCAATCGAAGTGGGCTGAACAAAGAGCCAAGGCTTGTCGGTCCACTTGAGGGAACCAGAGATGACATTGAAAGAGTTGCTGGCTCACTTATCACTCGATGTATCTCTGTTATCCCTACGACGTGCGAGCCCATCTGTCAATGAGTTCTCCATTACCTTTATGTCTATGACATGCGACCTAGGCTACATTACATGGAATCCAGCGCGCTCATCCGCGCCCCATCTTGAAAGAAAGAATCTGTGCCATGTTAGTTGGCCAGATCAGCCCGGGCTTACAAGGCATCTCAAGGAGAGAAAAACTTACATCATTCTTACCAATGGCGACCAGGTCATCCTCAGACACCCTCATGCCACCAACGCCTTCAATGTAGGCCACGGGTGCATCGCCGACGCATTTCCTTGCGACCTCGCCAACCGTAGAGTTCTTCTTTACCAGAACGCAGTCCCGAAAGACAAACTTGGACTCGGACGCACCCGACCCGAATGTAGTCGTGTTCCGGACCGGATACACGGGCACAAGACCGAGCACCTCGGCGGCTTTGGACAGCACCTGCACAACACCTGTTGACCCGAACCGGTACAGGACCATGTCTCGGAGGTTTTCTATCCGGTTCCGGTTCTTGTCATCGAGCTCCTTGAGCCCGCCACCCTCGGGGTCACCGGCCTCAATCAAGTCCTCCCTTGTGTCGACGAATTCGCTGCCCTCGGTATAACGGATGTAGCCCTGCTTGGCCATCTTGCGCAGAAAGATCTCGGAAACGGCCGAGCATAGAACGATGCGGTTGGGATCCTGCATCTTTGCAATCTTGGCCACGTTCTTGTCCGAGTCCGGGTGGTCGATCTTGTTCAGTGCGATCACGGTTGGGAACTTCTCGTCGGTAAACGCGTTGACGACACGGTCGATCGTGGCCTCGTCCCAGCTTTCGAGCGGCTCCTTGAGCGCCAGGCGGTCTAGAGTACGCGCCACCACGCGCGATGTACTGCCGTAACCGCTGAACTGCGCCTGCAGCGTCTCGACGGCTGTGTGTTTAGCCGCGACGTGGCGGCGGCGGATGCTGCCCCATTTCTCCATCAGGTTTCCTCTGATCCAAGCAACCACCTCGGAGCGCAGCCAGGCAATGTCGACCGAAGGGTCATAGCCACGCGTGTTCTTCCCCTCGGCATCCGTTGTGCCTGAGGCGTCCACCACGTGTATCAGCGCGTCGGCGTGCCGCAGGTCGTCGAGGAACTTGTTGCCCAACCCTTTTCCTTGGTGAGCCCCAGGGACGAGCCCGGCGACGTCGAGGAGCTCGATAGGGACCGACCGCCGGCCGTCGACACACGAGCCATGATTAGGCTTGCACCGCTCCTGGACGCCATGCCTGGCGCAAGCGCAGTCGATCTGAAGGTAGCCAATTGCTCGTTGAGGGTCGATGGTTGTGAAGCTGCGTCAAACATCGACAAAAGAGAGTCGGGTCTTGTCAGTCAGGCCGAAAGCTATGCGCCAACTCATACGCTGAAAGCATATGGGCCCTAGGACAGCCGGAAAGTGGTAGGTATTCGTGGGGTTTCATACGGGAAGTTTCCTGTAAACGGCGATATCAGCTGCCTGTTCCGGAGGCGATGCGTGTTGGGGTGGCGCGTCGTATACATACGACGTAGGCGCAGTGGTGTGTATGGATAGATGAGGAGGGTATAGGCAGCGGACGGGTGTACAGTAGGGACATCCGGCCCGAAGGCAGGATCGCCGCTCGACATAGGGAGTAGATAAAGGTGCGATGTGGTTTTACCGACCGACTTTGGAGGTTGCGTCTGTGAGAGAGTTGAGTGTGCTCGACTTGCCCGCGCTGGGCTTGCCGACTAAGCCAATCAAGGGGTCGCGAGGCATTCTGGGCAATCGACCAAGTCTGATCTCCCATGCGCAAGCAGCAATTTCACGGGCAGATGCTGCGAACGCGTGTAATTCTCGTCCATGTCGGGTGAGGGTGCTCCGCTCTAGGTAGCCGAAGAGGTCCGCGATCGCAAAATCTCGAGCGCTGTGCCCCTCCAAGGATTCTTGGCGGGGCAGAAGCATCCGCAAAGATCGGGCTGATGAGATCCACTCTGACGTGGGGCCTTGCAGCGGCGCCCGCCGAGACCCCGTTGAGCTTTTGATGCCACGATAGGGCCCGTGAAATTACGAAAAGTTGGCGGGCACAACCTACCAACTGAAGTCCTTGGATCATCGCGCCAGGCATAAATACCTAGGTTCATACCTTCAGGTGGGTACCTACTAGGCTAGGTAGTCCTAGCGGTGCTTTCTCGACACAACATCCCGGTGACGCAACTTGTGGCGATCCCAGAGCGTCCTACCCAAACTCAAGAGCGCCATGTCACAAACCGAGTTGCCTATCGAATCCTTACCGATATGGTCTCGTTTTAATGGTGTCACCTTTGATGGTGTTCGGATATCTCGGATCGAGGGGAAGGGCTTTGGTCTCGTGTCCGAGAGAATCTTTCAGCCTCCACCTGATGAGAGGACGCCAAACCATCGCATCCTCTCGGTTCCGACGGAGCTGGTGTTGAACGCAGAAGCAGTGGAAGAGTATGCAAAGGAGGATCAGAGGTTCCGCGAGCTCCTGAATGCGGCAGGCGACCAGGTAATGCGCCCAAAGGGAGTTACCCGGCGAGAGACGATGTTCGCGGTATCCCGGTATTGAATGATACTGACTTGCGGCTACATCTCGGTACAGTCCTCGAGGGTAGACGTTCTTCTCTTCCTACTAGCACAACTTATTCTCGTATGGAAGAGTAAGAAGAACACCGGGCTGTCGAACCCATGGACACAATACATCAAGTATCTGCCTCGGGCCGTACCCCTACCTACCATGTGGACTGATGCTGAGCGTCTCCTCCTGAATGGCACATCGCTTGAGGTACCTCTTTCTTTGTGTACCTCCCCAAGTGACTCATCTCTGTCCACCTGATTCCGAATGTGGTACTTGCGCTGACCCGAGTTGTAGACGGCAGTCCAAGCGAAGCTTCTCGCGTTGGAGCGGGAGTTTGATGAGCTGAAGGAGAAGTCTTCGGCATTGGAAACATGGAACGAGGTCCTGTGGGAGGACGAGCCTATAAAGCTCCGGGACTGGATCGTTCTGGACGCCTGGTACCGTTCCAGATGCATGGAACTCCCCCGCGGAGGCTCGTCGATGGTACCATGCATCGACATGATCAACCATTCTCGGCAATGGACCGCGTTCTATACCCAAAACTCGGAAAACGGCGGCGTCGATCTGTGCCTGAACCGCGACGCCGAGATCGCGGTCGATGCCGAAATCACCATCTCGTACGGCAATGAGAAGGCACCAGCCGAGATGCTGTTCAGCTATGGGTTTGTGGATCCGGAAGGGGGCCCGGAGATTGTTGTTCTGCCGGTAGAGGTGCCGGAGGATGACCCGCTTGCTAGGGCAAAAGCCCATATCTTTGCCGAGTCTCCCACCATCAAAATCTCCCGGTCGGAGGACGGGGGCGTCCGCTGGAAGTGCCCGTTCGCCCACTTCCTTGCCCTCAACGAAGAAGACGGCCTTGGGATCCGTATTGTGCAACTCACCGACGGTGGCAGGCAGATGAGGTTGTTCTGGGAGGACGAGGACGTCACGGATTCGGCCGGGGATCTCGAGGCGGTCACGGCGTCGCACGCGCACCACGCGGTCTTCCGGCTTCGGGCGGTGGTGCTGGTCCAGCAGCAGCTGGAGGCCCAGGCGCAGCGGATGTCGGCGGCGGCGGCGGAGTCCGATGACCTTCCGAACACGCAGGATCCCTTTGCAGTTCGGCCGACCTGTCGGGAGGCTGCGTCTCGGCTAAGGGTTGTGGAGACAGGGGTGCTGCGAAGCGCTATAGGCAGCCTCGAGCTCGAGGTAACACATGCCCCGTTTTCTTGCCTGGACATCGAACCATTTTCCCCAACAAATCTTGCAACCCTATTGTCGACACGAGCCTAGACCCCACGTATAGTACATGTGCATTCGTCCATGCATCGCATCCTTCAAGCTAGGTCTTCCTGGGGATGGCGTCCTTTTTCAGCTGCCGTCTTTGTTGCTACTTCTTTTCCTTTCTTGTCCCCTTCTTGCGAGCTCTGCTGACTTGCACCTCCCCTTGCACAGAAGACACGGCTACTCGAGGACAGAAATGTGGTGGCCTACCTCGGTTCAACGGAAGTTTCCCAAAACGACGTAGCTCCAGGCTCGGCATCCAGCGACTTCAGTTGAGCCAAGACCGGGGTCGCACACTTGCAGAATTTCCACGTGGCCAGGAGCATTTTGCGGCGCGTCATGCGGTAGGGCGAGCGCTGACTGTGATTAATGAACCTGGCCGAGGGATATGATGGGGAAAAGAAAGCAATTTGAATTTAGCCGGGTTAGAATTCGGGCTCTCTGCGCCAATGTCTTCAATGTCCAGGCGAGCGGTCACACTAGCCACACCTCTGATATCAGAGGAAATATGAGCATTATTACTATCGCTCAGGGTATCCGTTATTAGGAGACTGCTACGCAATTTCTCAGGCCGTGTAGGCCAAAATTTTGGGCCAGCCCAACGGTCTCGGTGTCTGCCGCCGGGCCACTTTTACCAGGTCTGGGGCCCTGATGCGGGGAAGCTTACCCATCCATGAGCGAGGCTAATGATGCGGCCTGTTCCGGCCAGCAACGAAGCTTCTCTTTTTCTTCCCTGGCCGAATACGGCGCAAGACGGGTTCCAATCATTGTGGGTTTCCCGAGTGATAGCTCGGAGGACGATATTTCAAGTCTTTGGCGGTTGGCCGCCGTAATGGAGCCAAGGCAATATATACTGCCCGTATGGTTTTCGTCCAAGACGTGGGGATCAGGCTAGCGGTCTTATCCGAATTGGGCGGACGCGGAGGTGTTCGGCATTAAGCAGCACTTTTCGGACGAACTCGACGGCGGTCTGGACTAGGACGGGACGAGGGGCGCCATGCATATGTAAATGAAGGTAGGTAGGTCCGTTCATGGGTGAAGCTGTACCTTCCGTCGGGATGACGAAATACGGAATGGCGAGAGGACGGTGCCATTGCGAGGAAGAGCTGACCTTGGACCACGGAAAAGATCTGCGAAATCACTGGGCCTCCCGCCGCAGATAAGTCGAGACATGACGCCGACGAAACGATTTTCACTTGCCGCTCAGTACGGATTACTGGGCTGCCCAACGTCAGCGTACAGGTATTCTATGCGTTTCTGGTCTGAGGGTTGTGCAAGTTTGCGGGGGATCAATGCTTGGATGATCGACATTGACGGCCTCGAGGCTGGCGGTGATTCGAATGGTTGCGAGCCTGTCAAGTCTGCTCCCCACAACCGGGCACCTCCACACTCTATCTGCCGGGGTCGGCCGCCGTGGCAATGTGATTGGCGGTGACCGGCCTGGGCGCCACGGCTGCATGGGGGGGGGG
>PYSS01000053.1:29368-52724 GCA_003049465.1 Magnaporthiopsis rhizophila | reverse complement strand
TTTTTTTTTTTTTTTTTTTTTTTTTTTTTTTTTTTTTTTTTTTTTTTTCTTCTCTTGTTTGGCTGGGGAGAATGGGAAAGGAGGAAAAAACAAAGAGTAGCCGATGGAGTCTCACATCGCCCAAAAATTAGGGGACGCCAAAAGGCCAAAAGGTGGGGACGTCTCCGGGCAGCTCTCGTCAGGTATGTACGTCGCCAGTCACAAGGAACCATTCCAATTTTGCAAACTGGATAAGTGAAAGCGTAGGGAGACAGATGGTGCTCTACTCCTTGAAGTGTTGTTGGTTCGGATCTCGACAGGGGATGCGACAGCGGGCTTTAAACTTGATAGGCGAGGGGGATAAAAATAGGCACGGTATTTCGCAAAGCAAGGGAGGGAACGCAGGGGAAACAGCACTGGAATCGGAAAGGGAGTCGCAGTGCTCTGATTTCCACCTCGGCCAAGCGATCCGTTGGCAATGGGACTTCGCTGGGTTAGCCGCTGGTCTTTTTGGTGGGGCCTGTCCCTTTTTTTTCTCCTGCGTTTAAGCTCAGTGGAGACGGCATTAACTCGACTTGGTAAGGAAGATAGCTCTAACCTCTTTGGGAGTGTTGTGAGGGCTTTACCATTGGTTCAACGGACAACAAGCTCGTGGGTCAAATGTGGATTTCCCTCAGGTGTGGATTTTCAGTCGCTCTCAAAGCGGTTAGAGCATCTCTCCCCTTGCTTTCGGGTTATACTGTATTGCGGTAGCGCACGTGCTGGTGGCAGCTGCTGGCCCCCTCGTGATCGGTGTCGATCACGGCACCGGGACGGGAAGCCAGCACCATCGAAAGCCCACAGTGGAAGCTGTTTTGATCCTGGAGAGCAACAAAACCAGCCAGCTCCTTTTTTCCTTTTTTTTTTTTTTTTTTTTTTTTCCTCCCCTTAGGAGTAAAGCCCGAAGACTAGCTCGAGCGGAACGCTGTGATTGAGCGCCTGGCCTTCTTGGACAAGAAAACAAGGATCTGCAAGGAGCCGCAGCGGCTGAGAGCGAAAGCGCGGGTTCGCATCCGCTAGCGTGTCTCGCCCTGCATCTGTTCAGGGGTATTCGGTGGCCGGACCAGCGGCGCTTTCAGCGCCCACCGGATCCATCCCCTGTTATGTTATGTTTCGGGTCCTTCACCGGAGCTCCGCGCGCAAGAACGCGAAAAAAAAAAGAAAAAAAAAAGAAGAGATCAGGTGAATGAAAAGAAAACAAAGAACGACAGCCGGCCCGGTATATCACCGCCTCGACCGATCAACCCACCTTCCTTCCATCTGCCGCGCGGTCCCCAGGCGGGCTCCTGTCCACGGCCTTTTCCCAACCTGCCCCATCTCGACTCGACGTCGTTCCACACAGGGAACTTCCCTCTAACCAGCAGCCGCGGTGTTTCGTCGTTGTCAATAACAGTTGGCTGGGGGTTCGAAGGCGTCTGGCGCAGGCCATTTCTTTGTGCCAAAACAACCACTAAACCGGCTGGCAACCGAAATCGACCGACGCCTTTTTCTTCTTGTCCCAGACCTTGCATCGAGCAGGTAGCCAGCCAACCTACCGACCGTCCTCGCCACCGCAATAAAAGTGCGACTCGACGTCGTCCTGGACGCAAAGCCAGGTTTAAAATTTTCTTTCTTTCTTCTTTTGGCAGGCCCTGGAATCAAGTGAGTGGGAAATCCAAGCTATTGCCACTTCTCTCATGGGAATTTACTCGACCCCGCCTTGCCTCACGCCTCCCCAGCCCCAACCACTGGCGCGTCCAATCATCACCATCCACCAATGCATGCCAATCTCCAAGCCAAGCATCCGCCCCTGCTGTGCTCTCACCGAAGCGGGCCATGTGACCTGCATCTGGGCAATGGTTCGAGGCGCTGCTCGGCGCCAGATCGCTCCGGGCCTCTGGGTCCGGAGCTAAGCAGCTAGAGATAGTTCCGCTGCTGCTTGTTGACCTGCACCACGGACGGACTTAAAAAAAAAGGTCCCAATACGGATACGCTACTCTGCCAACAACACCCTAGGCGCGCTGCCGGGCTGTTGTTTGTCTGCGCTCCCGCATGCAGCAGCCCGCAGAATCTTCCAGCTTCTGCTGCTGGTGCTCCTGCCTGGCATTAGCTCTCACCGCCGACCACAGTTTTTTTTTTTTTTTTTTTTTTTTTTCTTTTCAGCCAACCATCCCTTGCTGACGGTGCTAATATTAGTATCCCCGAAGGTGTCGACGAGTATAAAATCGCCGGGACACGCCCGCTGATGGTAGCCTTGGAGGGAACATCCTTTTATCAGCGAACCAACTCTCCGCGAGACTGCCGCTGTTACCGTCTCCCTTGTACTTGAACGGCTGCGAAACAAGAGGCACGGCACGCCCACTTCAGGGCGGTGGTGCTCGAGGAATCTCGATCAAGTCGGCAAGCAGCGTCTTGCACAGCACATCGTCAACCCAGCCATCATGAGCATATTACCAAACCCGTCGGAGAAGGCTCCGCTCCTCGATGGTTATCCCAAGCGCATATTCCCCCCAGCCCCGTTCGCCGGCGCGATACAGGGTCCCTGGGGCGGACGCATGCCGCAGGCCATCGCCCACCGCGGCTACAAAGCCGAGTGGCCCGAGAACACCATGAACTCCTTTGTCAATGCCATTGCCGTCGGTGCCCATGCCATCGAGACGGACCTTCATCTAACGAAAGACAAGGTTGTCGTTTTGTCACATGTAAGTCTGGCAGCCCGCTTACCGCTGCTGACAAGCAAGTCAAAGCAAGTTCGTTCTGACATGGGTATCACACAGGATGGCACATTAAAGCGGTGTTTCGGTCAAGACATGAAGCTGGCGAACTGTGACTGGGACTACATCAGCACGTTGCGCACCGTCAGGAGTCCGCCGTCCCCGATGCCGCGCCTAGCAGAGCTGCTGGAGTACCTGACGCAGCCCGGCATGGAGCACGTGTGGCTGCTGCTGGACATCAAGAGGGATGACGATGCCGATGAGCTCATCAGGAGGACAGCAGAGACGTTTGCCTCGGTCCCGAGCGCAAGGCCATGGAAGGACCGGATAATAATGGGCTGTTGGGATGTAAGATGACCGGGCCGGGCCGCCCTCCCACTCGCTCAAGCCAAGCAGCTACCCATCTGCCGAGGCAACTAAAGCTGGATACTCGCGGATGGACTGACACTTCTACTACGACGTCTCGTCTCTAGGCGAACTACATGCGCCGCTGCAGCCTGCTGCTCCCAGGCTTTGGCGTGGCTTACATCGGCTGGTCCAAGGCGTACGCGTGGGAGCTGCTCAAGCACTCGAACGTGTCCTTCAACCTGCTGCAAAAGTCGCTGGTCGGCCCCGCCGGCACGCGCTTCATCCGCGCCGCCGAGGCCCGGGGCCGCGAGGTCTTCGTCTGGACCGTCAACAAGCCCGAGTGGATGGAGTGGAGCATCAAAAAGGGCGGCATCTCGGGCGTCATCACCGACGATCCCAAGCTGTACTTCGACGTCTGCCGGCGGCACGCCGACGAGATGAACGGGAACAGGGACCCCCGGTTGGATCCGGACGGCCGGCGCCATCGACCCGACTCAAAGTTCTGGCGGTGGGCGCGCCTGTACACCGAGGTGGTGCTGATACAGATGCTGATCGCCGCCTTTATACTGGTCACGCGCGTCAGGCTCGGGTCTGAAAGGAAACGGGTCAGGGACGGCATGAGGGGATGAAACAGGGACGCAAATCGGAGAAGGGGCAAGTAAACGATCGATACCCGTGAGGAGGATTAGAGTGGAGCGGTCGACCGAGTCGGCTAAAGGGATGCCAGGCGCATATTTTTTGTGATGCAATGTAACTTGCGGAGTGTGTTTTGACTAGTGTCCGTCCGGCCGCCCGGAATAACCCTCGTGCAGGCACTTTTGCTGTGATATCCTTGCTACAAACTTGATGACGGAATGTACGTGTTCTTGATATCAGAGCGGAAGATGTCAATATCTGTCGTTACCCGACAAACCGATAACCTGGCGTATTTCTCACCCAGTCCTTGCCTACGCTTCGGAATTATCACCAACTCACAGTCCAAAGTGAAATCGTCTTGATCATGTGGCCATCCAACTTGATATATTCGATTTATCTACAAAAAGTTGTATTTTGTGATAAGCGAGCAGCTGTTGGCTGGCCGTTTTGCTGCGAAAAAAGGCAGCCATGTCCTCGGCGCGAGCCAAAGGGTCCGCCGCCTTTTCTTCATCAACGCCCCTCCCTTCTTCTTTCTCGTGCGTGAAATACATACATTCTGAATCATCTGCTTGCAATGCTCCCCCAAAATATGGTTAAAAAACGAAAGTAAAGCGTATGTAGGTAGTGTGTGGCCTCATGCGTCATGCCATATTTCTATCGGCGATGCCCACCTTGCTCAGGGGACGCCATTCTAATGCAAGAAGAAAAAAAAAGGACGTAACCAACCATCGAAGTAGGAAAACTGTTCAGTTAAAATAGGAAACAAGAAACAAGAAACAAAATATTGAGATATAATGCTGTGTTGAATGAGGGTTGGTAGCATCATTGCAAGGCAACAACAGCGAGAAATTTCTGAAAATCAAAAGCCAGCACCAAGTTTCAGACGCCAGAATGCGCAGGGTCCATGGCTGGGAAAAAACGAGGTTGACGAGGGGAAAACTTAGTCAAGAAAGATGCAGCGATGCCAACAGTGCTGGCTCTGTTGGTAAACGACCGATGAATGAAAAAAGAATCACCCAGCTCCTCGATGAGTGTGGGCGGGCTTAGTGACGCTGACGACGAGCCTAGCGGCCAGGGCCGGATTTGTATTTCTGCGCATTCCAAGTCAGTTCACCGTAATGCCCCTATAATCGGGAGAACACAAGAGGATAAAATCACTTACATCTTCCACGCGGCGGAGGTTTTGCGGATCCAGACTGTTGGTGGCGCCCATGAGTGTTTGGCCAATGGCTTTGGTGGCTCCGATGGCCGGTCTGAAGATGATTGTCGGCGCCCTCATGATGACCGCCTTGGCCGCTCCCTTTGCGCTCGAGCTCTCCATCACCTCGGCGGGGACCGCGATTATGGCGTCGCGGGCCACGCTGAGGTCACGGCTCAGACTCGAGTAGGCATGCCGCAGGCCCTGGATCACCCCCGTCGGCTGGTCCGCGTACAGCGAGATCTGCTTCCGCTCGTCAGAGTCCGGCGGCTCGTCGGAGTCCCATCCCGACGACACGCCGGTCGAGGAGGACGCTCCAGCGCCGCCGCCCTGCTCGGGGTTGCTGACCAGCAAGCCCTCGGCGCCTTGCAGGACGTACTGGGTGCCAACGGCCACCTTGGCGCCCAGCTTGACCATCTCGGTGCCCGTCGTGCGTGCAAAAAGGGCAGCGCCCCTGCCGAGGGATCGCATGACGCGTCCGTCTTGCTGGTACTCGCGCACTGGGATCTCCACGAGGTGTCGGAACCCGCTGCCGACGTTGACGAGGGACCGCACGGGAGCAAGACCGGCCAGGACGCCCGGCAGCTGGTTGCGCTTGATGTCCGGCATCCAGATGTCGTTGAGCGTCTTGCCCAGCCTCTCGAACCCAGAGACGCCGTAGAGGATTGTGTGGCGCATCGTCATGCTCGCGCCGTCGAGTATCATAAAGTTCATAAACTCGGTCGTGTGTCCAGACCTGAGGCCGGCGTAATCGACGCGCTTCGGCTTGAAGTCGAGCCTGACGGGTATAGCACTGATTTCGGCCCGCTGTATGAAGGGCACGTCGCTCGGCGAGCCCGGCAGAGGGATCGAGTCGTCCTTGAACTCAAAGAAACGCGTGATGAAGTCGAGGGCGTCCTGGTCGACGTGGAGTCTGAGAGGGAGAAGATCGACCTTGAGCACGATTTCGGTGGCCGCGAGGTCTGGAACCGGCCTGACGTTGAGCAGCTCGAGTTGCAGCATGTCGCTCTTGATCTGACGCTCGCCCGCATCGCGATCATACGTGGCAAACTTCTTCCATGTCGACCCCGGTACATGGTCAAAAATATCGAGGTCCTTGACGCTCAAGTTCACAGAGCTTTCCGTTTCTCCAGACCCGCGCGGATGTGTGGCCAGGTCGACGTTGACGCCTCGCAGCTCGAACGTGATCTTGTGGTGTCTGCTCCGGTGGAGCTTCAGTCTCCTGGGCTTGGACCGCGAGGACGGGCCTCCAAGGCGGCTCGGCGTCGCCGTGACCTGGGTCGTCGCTACCGACTCGGTGTCGGTTTGTCGATCGCCGTAGAGGTCCTGGGCGATGCCGTTGGACAGCTCGCGCGGGTCCTGATGCGCCGGGATGCCGATGTAGATCGAGTTGAAGAGGAAGTCGCCGATGACGGTCTCTTCTTCCTCAAAATCCTGGTCGTACGCCGACCTCCTGTCAAGCCGCGCCCGCCGCTCATAAGCCTTTGCCTCGACCATTTGCACCGTCTTGCTGATGGCGTCCCGCGTGCGCTGCCAGTCGTAACCGTCAAAGAGGTTCCAGATGACGTGCACATCCCGCACCCTCACCTTCAGCAGGCTCTTGGCCGGCTTCTTGCTGTCCGAGGTGTGCTTCTTGTTTCTCGCCGAGTCCCACTGGCGCCCGGCGCTTTTGCCGGCAGAGGCCTTGCCGAAGAAGTTCTCCTCGATGCCAAGTGCTCCAGAATCTGGTTGCTCCAGGTCGAGCAGCACACCATCGGCGTGCCTCTCCTGCGTAGTCGTGCGATCTGATGTCACGGATGACGACGACGACGCGTCAAACAGTTTCTCGCCACGCTCTTCCTCGGGATGAGGATAGTATTGCGCTTCCATTGCGCCGATCATCTCGGAGCCACCGTCAGAGACGTCATCGTCGCCGTGTAAACCTCTCGCTTCGCCAAAATCGTCGTCGAAGTTGTAATCGCCCTCTGCTTTCCCGAATGCGTCTGGCGAGATGGAGGCCAGGAGATCCTGCACCGGGATGATCTGCGTCTTGAACTTGACCTCCTTGCTTGGTGGTGTTGGGGGCTTGAGCGCGTTGGCAAGCGCAATCAGCGTCTGTGTCGAGTCGGCGCAAGTCTCGAGCACAAGGAGGTTGTCCCTGACTTCGGCCTCAACGGCCTTGTCGCCGTCCTTGTCGTCCGCCACACGCACCGTCACAGACGCCGAGTGGATCTGGCAGACGCTGACGAAGCCCTTGGAGCAAAGGCTCGACTCCATCCCCCACAGCTTCTGCCTCGCTGCGGAAGCGTCCGATGGCCGGTGCGCATGTCTCGTGGGCGGCCTGTCCTCCTCCGCATCGAAGGTGGAGATGTCGTCGATCAGAACAATCGAGGCCTTCTTCAGGTTCCAGACCACTTCGACGTCTCCCTTGTCGCCCAGGCTGACCGCGAGGCGGCTGTCGGCAAGAACAACGCCCATCTTGGAGGCCAGCCCGAGAGGATTCAGGCCAACGATGCAGTCGATGAAGGCCAGGTCGACCTTGGGGGGCTTGTTCTTGATCTGCACGCTCCCGGGGGTGGATCTCGCTGTGGTGCTGGTTTGGCTGGCAATCGCCATCTGGGCTTGTTCGCCCAGCTGCGCGACCGAGGCTGCCAGGCCTGCCTCGAAGTCCTCTGGGGTGGCATCTTTGTCCAGCTCCAACAGGTCGATGATGGTCGGGACCCTGTACTCCAGGTTGATGCCGTGCAGCTTTACCGTGATGGTGGGTTCTATAACGTCACCGATCATGCGCATCATCAAGACGGGCGTCTTGGACAGGGTGGCTGACGGCAGCAGGGATGAGCCGACCAGCTCCTCGATGTGGTTCCGATTGATGGTCAGAGACCCTACGGCCGTGGCGACAAGTGCAGGAACCGTGATGTGTGCTATGTCAAAGTCCTTCATGGCGGCATTGACGACGCCGAACCGCCCGCCAACGTCGACTGACACGTTCAGGGATCTCACAAGGGTGAGCGACAGCAGTCCGGGACGATCGTCCTCCGGCAAGTACTTGGCGACAGTTCCCAGGCGCGCGAGGTCTTCGCTGAGCGACGGCAGGCAGCTCAGGTGCGGCAGATTCGAGGCATCCAAGCTGACTTTATCGAGCCAGATCCGGAGCACAGAGCCCTTCTTCCGTTGCCGGAGCAGGGTCTCGACCATGATCTCGTCCTGGTCCTCGTCATACTTCAGTTTCGAGGGCGATATCAGCTCGAGCAGGCGTTCGAGATCCACATCCTTCGGCGCCATAGAAAACTCAAGCCGGGTGCCGACCACAGTCACGCTGACTGGTGGGTGCGAGCCGCTGTGTTTCGAATAGGGGCCGTGGAGCTGGATCTTGGTCATAGCCATGCCGATGCCTTCGTCTCGGCTTACGAGCTTTAGAGCACTTGTTTCGAGCACAACGTTGCAGTCCTTTCCAATTAGATCCACCTGGATTGCATTGATGCGAATGTTCACCTTGTTGTCGGATAATGCAGAGTGATCGTCTGGATTTATAGGCGCTTCGAACCGCACACCCCGAGGAGCGTCTGTGGACCGGGCAGAGGGCTTGGCCGGCGGCGGAACGTTCTGGTTGGAAGTCATAGAGGACCCCATACTGAGGAAGCTGCTCAAGCCACCAAACCAGCTGAAAGTCTCGTCCAACCGTCGTAGATCCAGCCGGACGTGCAGCGGTAGAGTGTTGATGTCGACCTGTGTTGAGGATGTCGACTTCTTGATCTTGATGGAGACTTCCGACCCGGGCGTAGGCATCGCGTCCTTGACGGAAGCCATCATTTGCAAGGTTTGATCAAAGGATATGATACTGGAATCCTCACCAGCGTAGCCAAACGTAAAGCTCTCAACATCGATTCCAGTCTCGTTCGGGGTGATAGAGACCTGGACATTACGGAGCTGCGTCTGTAGCAGAATGTCGGCATCGAAGCCCGCCGGGCCAGCTCCGAATATCCTGTCCGGCGTCTCCGCGACGCCAGCCAGCCGCTCCAGAAAGAGCAGAGACACCTCGTCCAGCGTGACACGAACGTCTTGGGGAGCCGCTGGCGTCTGTGGTGGTTTTGGCGATGACCCCGCAGCCTCATTTGACCGTTCGGTTTCCTGGCTGCCGATGGCGGAAAGTAACCTGGACACTACCATGGCGAGGAGAAAGCCGATAGAGGCATCAAATTGGATATTTAACGGAGAGAGTATGACTTCCAGGGACGCGTCGGCGGCCTTCTCCGACTCGTCAGACTCGGGGTCAAGCTCCGAGGGGCTGGATGGAGGAGGGCTCGCCGGCGAGGTCGACACGACGGAGAATGCGCCCGGCAAGTGCGGAGACGTCGACTTTGAGAGCTCAGGGCTGGTACCATCGAGTGTTGGGATCATTGACCGTCCATCAGCCGTGACGACATGCACGTGGTTGTGCTTTGATGGAACGTAGACGGATATGTTGTCGAGAGCGAGGATCCTCTTTGCCAGACGAGCAGGACCACGCGGAGTGGCGCGCTCCTCTTGCGGAGCACTTGGGCCTTGCGCCGCCGGATCATCATGGCTGCCAACGTCAGGGGCGGCTTCCGACAAGAGGTCGCGCGGGGGATCATCGCTTTCAGCAGTGCCGCCCAAGCCATCCTCGCCAGACGCAGGCGCCGGTGCTGCTTCGGACAGGGTTGATCTAGTCATGTCTTCAGCCATCAAGGATGCCGGCATCTCCTCTTTCTCGGCTGGCGCCTCCGCTCGTTCTGGCTCTACAGCGCTTGGCGCTGTTAGTCGCTTTGCTTTCGGCGACGACTCGGGGCTTGCGTCGGCCGAGTCCCAGCCGCCCGGCATCCTGGACCGCAGTCTCACCGATTCTGTCGCGGAGAAAGCGCTCATGTACATGGATTCGGCCTCCTCGTGACTAAAGAGATGAGATGCGGTGAGGTCTTCTGCAGGTGCCGCCACTGCCGAATGCACACTACCCGCGGCGCTAGAGTAAATGGACTCGTCGCCCTGGAAATCGTGAAGCGAATCCTGCTGGAAATCCGGTGGGACGATTGGTGGCACCACGGAAAGCGCTGGCTCCGACTGCACACCCCTTTCCGGGGAGCCCCAATGGGGTGGCCTTCCCTCAAGGGCCGAATGAGAGATATTGGTCGAAGGTGTGCGCGGAGGCGGTCCAGATTCCAAGTACATAGACGCCCTCGGAGTTGACAGGGACGAGGCTGGGGGTTCGATCCCGTTTTCGATATCCTCGGTCGAGCTGTCCAGCTCATAGGGAATATTGAAAGCATCCTCGCTGTCGTCAAGCAAGTACTGGCTCTGGTCCAGGAGCATCGAATCCGCCATTGCATCATCACCCCTCCGATGTGACGACGCATAAGACCCCTCCGACGTGGGACTCCTCAAAGCGGATGCGGCGGAGGACTGGGTGCCGAGTGACGGTGGGATGGATACGGTCCTCTCGAAGGTCGAGAAGACATTGGCCTCGGATATCAGAAATGCCGTGATGTTCTCGAGGGATATATGTCTCTTGCCCTCCTTGTGGACGATCTTTGGGGATTCGTCCTCGTCCGCCTGGAAGGTGGTTGTTACGCCTTCAACATTTATACGGCCCATAGCAAGCTCAAAGGTCACGACGTCGGGAGCGACAGCGTTGGGCTCGACTGGGACACCAACGTCGAGCTGGAAGGTGACGCCACGGATCTGTATTTGGGTGCGGTCAACGATGCCCTGGAGGAAGTCGGCGAGGAAGGCGGGTAGCGAGAGAGCCTGGCCTGTGCCGAAGCTGCTCTCCTCGTCGCTCTCATCCTCACTAAGCGCCAGCGAAGCGCCCAGATCCTGCGTCTCGGCGGCCAGAGCGGCCTCCAGCCTCTTCTTCTCATCCGATGGCTGCTGCTCCAGGAATGACTGGGCGAGATCGACGGTATTGGGAACGATTTCGCTGGCCGAGAGGCTTTTCCTTCGCTTCTTGGCCTGTGCTTCTGTGGCTTCCTTGGAGTCGACCTTGAGGCTGACGTGGACGCCGTCAACTTCAACCAGTATAGGACTGGTATAAAAGTCCATGGGTATGGTGACGCGCAGGAGGATGACCTTGGCCTTTTGGAGCGTGAACGTTGGCGGGAGATTAAGGAGACGTTCTAGTTTCTATGGGCGTTTACTCCACCTGGGTCAGCCATTTGCCTACCCAGCAAGCGAGAGAGGGTGTCGCCAAAAAAAGGGGGATCAAACCTGGAGCTTGATGCCGACATCGCGGAACTCCAGCACCGTGTTTCTGCCCAGCGCCAAATCCAAATTGTCCATATCGAGCGCGTCCGAGTCGAGCAGCTCAAGGCGCGACAGGGCGTAGCGGAGCAGGCGCTTCGGCATGGCCGAGCCGCGGAAGGACTGGAAGAGGGACGCCATCTTGAACTAGGGCGGACAGCGTGCTGCCGCCGGGAGCTGCCGCAGCGCAGGGGCGAAGGAGGAGCGATTCCCAGATCGGGGCGGCGTGTCCGTTGGCGGGACGCAGTCGTCAGAGGGAACTTCAGGCGGAGCAGGGAGAAGAAGGTAGTGCTAGTTCGCCAGGCGGGCAGCGGGGCGCGGCGGCGAGCAGCAGAGACAAAAAACGGCGCCCAGATGTGGCTGCGGGGTCTCCAGTCATGTTCGAAGCATATGGGCATATGCGCGCGGGCGATGACGTTTGGAGCGCGCTCTGTTTCACACACTGTCGGTTTGGGTTCCGCCCGATGAGCTGCCCGCGCTCTTTGTGCGTGGGGCAGAGGGACGGAGAAGCACCGGGCACGGCCTGTGGGCGTCAGGATGCTTCGCGAGCAGGCGGATGGCAGAGAGATGGATGATACCTCGACTGGCTCTTATTCATCAGACACGAAAATAGGGCGGGTGGCCAGGCACGCTTTATTGCACGAGCCAGCCTAGTCGGAGCACACGGTGACACGGCTAGGGTCCTGGTACCCCTTCTGGCGAGCCAAAAAGGACCGTCCGCCAGGCTCCCCAGGCAAGTTGAACCACTGCCAGCACGCCGCGCAGCCCACCTTTGGCTGCACTCGTGACGCCCAACGTCAGTCCCTGACTCCACTGACTGCGTGCAACTGCTGGGGGTTCCTGCTGATGCTAAGCTATCAGTTGACCCCGGCCCCCGCCTACCAACCCCTGTCAGCGCCGGACCGCCGCTTTGCCCACCCGACCAGGCTTTATCAACTGGGGGTTCTGGCCGCTATCAAAATACTCGCGGCTGGGGACGAGGCGAAGGATCCACTGGGGCCGGCAGTGGCTAAGTTTGGTGCTATCAACAGTTAGCACTGAGCGTCAGTCACCCTTCCTACAGGCAGCCATGGTGCTTTGTCGGCTGCAAATTCCGGCGTAATACATGCATATCAAGTCACCTAGGGAACAGCACAAACGGGGCTCCCAGTGTCGTGCAGGCGCGATTGGACATCTTCAGTCGACTCAAAAAAGCCCGTTCACCTTGGCCTCCCACGCTTACACTTTTGCCGCTGCAGGAATAGCTTCAAGCAGTCACAATGAGTCAGCACAAGACCAGCGATGTGCGACTTCAAAGCACGGGCCACTGCAGCATTCCTCGTCACTCCGGAGGCTGGATCACGGAGAGGTTTCTCCCCGCCTCTTTTAGTCTTTCCTTGCAGATGATTGCGGGATGTGTGCCTAGGTGAGATGGGCGTGCCATCTTTCACAAAGCTTGATCCGTTGAACATGTGAAGGAAATGGTTGACATTGTGAAGGAACCATGGTACCATTTGTGTTTCAAAGCCAAGTCAGAGAACAGCACAACTCAATCCACGCAGTGCGTATCCTTACACCTAGCTACGGCTATTATTCTAACACCATCACCGCTTTCCAACCAGCCAAACAATCAGGGACAGGAAGGCTGTTTTGTTTTCGGTCTTTGCACGCCGTCGATTGAGCGGAACAGCCTAGGCGGGACCACTCACAGCGCCATTCTCAGTACGGCACACCGTACGGGCGTGGCGCCAAGTCGTGGGTGAGTGGGGCCAAACGGGCATTGGTCCAAAATTTCACCGAACAAAAAAAAAAAAAAAAGTCGACCGCCTTACGCTCAGCGATCACGACATTGTTGGAAGTGCCTCTTGGCGAAGGATACACACAAACTGTGCAAGATTCCGGGGCAGTAAAATCACGGCACGAAAGTAACAGCTCCAGGACACCGACTTCGGCTCACCCATCTCAGTCAATCGCTTTCTCGGGGCGCCAATTGCCTCCCCGACCGCCGAAAATGGGTTCCTCAGAGAAGCACAGCAAGAAGGATGCCGCCAGCGACGAGGCGGCGCGGCTGAAGAAGGAGAAGAAGGAGAAGAAGCGCAGCGAAAAGGATGGCGTGCACAAGAAGGACTCCAGCAAGAAGGACAAGAAGGAGAAGAAGAGCAAGCAGGACCGACTCGAGAAGGCGCTCGACGAGCACCTGCAGACCTCGGCCGCCGCACCACCGGCCAAAGAATCCAAGATAACCGTGCCCGTCGCCGACGCGGACGCTATGGTCTCCGACGACGAGAGGAACGAGAGGGAGGAGATCAAGGCCCTGATCGCAAAGGGCGAGGTCCCCAAGGGTGCCCTGGTCTCGTTTGCCCTCCCGCTGGCCGACGACAAGGTCCAGAAGAAGGTGCTGAAGACGGTCAAGAAGGGTACGTTTTTTGTCGTTTCTGCCGATAGCCAACCAGCCGAACTACTGACTAACATGTCGAGCTCCCTCGCTTGCACGCACAGCCACCAAGAAGTCCGCCCTCCTCCGGGGCGTCAAGGAGGTCAACAAGGCGCTGCGCAAGGCTCCCGGCAAGTCGGCAAATACGACCGAGATCCCCGGCGTCGTCGTCATCGCCGGCGACATCTCCCCCGCCGAGGTCATTATGCACCTGCCCATCTACTGCGAGGAGCGCAATGTCCCCTACATCTTTGTCCCCTCGCGCGCCGAGCTGGGCGCCGCCGCAAAGACCAAGAGGCCCACCTCGGTCGTCATGCTGCTCCCCAAGGGCAGGAAGCGGGACGCAGCCAAGGGAGGCAAGAAGCCCGAGGCCGTCGCCGAGGACGACGGAGGAGAGGACGACTACCCCAAGGCCTACCAGGACCTGGCCGCCACGGCCCAGAAGGAGTTTGCCAAGCAGCTCAGGGGCCTGCTATAAACCGTGCCTCGAGTCCGCGGATGGGGGTGATTATCTGGGACATATTCACTGTTTTGTAACATGTGTGCGGGAGGGGATACCAAAAATTTTCTCTTTTTTTTTTCGGGTACAGGCGATTTCGTGTATATTTTTCGGCGTTCCGGTGGGATCTTAACCTGGGCTATAGCCTGGTCCTTTTTTCTCTTGTTTGTTCCAACTTGATATCAACCCAGGCTCTTGTCAGTGACAAGTAGGTGTGCTCCAACAGGTACCCAGTATCAACTTTCGACAAGTTTGGATCGTCATGTGGTAGCGGTCGTCGTATGATTTTATCGAGCTCCAGTCAACTAATCTCCATGAGAGATATCGATAATCTACAAAAAGGAAAAGCAGAATGCTCCATTGATCGAACAATGGCCAGCTGTTGGGTCCATCCACCACCTGTCTCTTTTCATTCGGGTATAGGAGCCATGCTATCCTCCGTCAACACCAACTTGAACTAGTCCTCTCCCTTTTCTAGGGGCGTTTAGTCGAAGGGGTTGGTGCGAGTTCCCCACCAGGTGAGCGTCATGGCCAGGCCGACGGTCTCGAAAAGCTTGGCCAAGACGCTGACACCGACAGTCTCGAGAGGGCGCTTCTCTAGGAGGAGCTGAGTGATGTACTGCAAGAATCAACGTTAGTATTTCTTAGTCTGCCTTGAATAAAGCGGTGGGATCATCAGAGGGTCGGGAGAGCATGAATAAGGGAGTTACTTACGCCAGGGGCAGCAGTAGCAGTAAAGATCAGACCGCCCAGATAGGCAGCGCCTTTGTAGCTGAGAGTGCCGGTGGCGTTAATCAGAGCACCGACGCCGTAGCTCTGCAGAGCCGAGCCGACGAACGAAGTTCCCCAAGCCACGGCGACCGACGATGCCTCCTTGGAGCGCAGGAACTCCTCCTTGGTGTTGGCGGCCTTGGCGCGGTTGTAGGTCGCACCGAAAAGCGGGGTGAGGACTTGGATGAAAAAAATTTTAGCCACCGGGAACCTATGTGGGTGAGAGAGGATATTCGCGATGGCTTACCTGCAAGCTCAGCTGCCTGGTTGAAGACTGTGCCGAGGGCGATGGCCGAAGGCTTCACGGGGGGAAGGTCTGGTGATGGTGTCTCGCTGTCAGCTCTGCTCTTGTTAAATCCGGGCGTATTGCTTCCTCAAAGGTTCTGACCCCATGGCACAGGGCCCAAGACCGCTTCATCCCTGGGTCATTGCAAAGACGGTGCCAATATATGCTCGGTCGAGCAGTTTCCATCCATCGTAGGGGCGAGGCAACAAGCCAAAAGGAAAGCCGTCACAATCTACGGGTAGGAGAGGATACGTACAGTGCAGAGACATGGCGATTGTGGCTGTGATTGAGTTGAGGGTAGGTGTTTGTCGATGTACGTGAAGATTTCGTGGAACGGCGGGTTTTCGCGTGGATTTTTCGTGTGCGAAGAAAGTTGGTTCGGGTATAGAGAAGAGGTGGAAGAAGAACTTGGGCAAGGCGGGCAGTGTCCACGTCTTTTATGTGGAAGAAGCCCGAACTGGAAGGAACGCAGAGGTCTGCTCGGGACAGTGCATGAAGGAACACGAAACAGGACTGGCGTGCCTGGGTTTGGTCCAAGGATCGCTGGAAAGCCGAGAATTAGCGTCCAATGGCCGGCTTGTTCCTCTTGGTTCTGGAGCTCTTGCAGGTCGATGACGGCGGTAACACGATCAAAGGGCGTGGGAGGGAGGCCGGAGCTTTGCTCTTTCGTCACTTGCGCCGATGATGTCACCACTTACACGTCGGGACTGGCGACAGGATCCGCTTGCTGGGGAGGAGCATTAGCATGTGGGGCGGCACGTGGGAGGCCAAGTTACTTGCAGCCACATCAGCCCGCGCGCCTCAGCTTTGAAGCTTATGTCAAGGCAATTTGTAGCCCGATCTCCGGGGCGGGATCGTACCGGCCAGGCAGCACGCAGGTCCAAGTACCTATTACGTACATCCGAACGAGAGTAGCTTGGAAATGTGGCTTTAGGCGTTGCGGCTGTTTCCGTATTCTGTTCCGTCGGCGTTTAATGCTTCTATTTCGTGTCCTCGTCCCGGTTGCTTGTATATTTCTTTCTTCATTTTACATGTAAAGTACTGTACTCCAGCCCAAGCTCAAATTATGTCCAATGCCTCCATGTTGGAAGGTTGTTAACCATTTATCAAATGCCGTGCCTCGCCGACGTTCACCATCTGGGTCCGCCAGGAGCCTGAAAACCCATCGAGAAGTGTTCATTCTTGAGGCGGTGGTATGTGGGTGGAGCACTAGGTAGCCACCAAGGTGTGCCCCTGGAATTTCTCCTTTCCAGTACATGTCCAAATGGCTACCTAGGTATCTCAGTTGACCGACCGTTTCTTCGAACCATTCGCTCAGTGAGCCGGCGCCCTGTGCTCGAGGCGCCAGCACAGTGCGGACGCTTTGCGACCACCCAAACCCCCCAGTTATTCCCCACAACCGTTTCTCCGGCACTGTGATCCTAATCCGGTAACTGTCAGTTTAACACGCTGGCACGTAGTATTTTCCAGGGGTGGGCATTCTCAATCGGCGAGCGCCTGCAGCCATCAACACCAAACGCGACGCTCCGACAGGCCAGATAAGTCAAGATACGCAACAATTTCCACGCCCAAACCGAACGCTTGTTTGCTGGCTGGCGACCCTCGTATCCTTTCTCTGCAGCCGGGGTTTATTCTCGAGTCACAAATGGCCGGGTTGCCATAGAACAAGTCTTCTCTGTCCTCGCCACCCATCCCTCGCTCCCTCTCAGTCGCATCAGACACCGCGACTGAAGATGTTACTCTCAAGGGCAGCATGGCTGCTCTTCTCTATGGCGCAGCTGGCCTTCTGCGCCGAGGACTACTACAAGGTTAGACAACGGCGGTCTCCGGAAGCCAATGACTATTGTTCTGACCAAGTGCCCGTTTTCAGGTCCTCGGCATCAGCAGGAAAGCAAGCGACAAGGAGATCAAGTCTGCATACAGGCAGCTGAGTAAAAAATACCACCCCGACAAGAATCCGTAAGTGGCCTTCGATGTCACTCTCCTCCCGCTTCCGTACGAACGGCGTTCCACAGGGTGGCTTCGTGCTGGTGATTGTGGCAGCGGCAGCAGGGTGATGGCTAGGGTGGTGGCATAGGTTATGCGAGGTGCTGACTGAGATCAAGGGGCGATAACACGGCCAAGGACAAGTTCGTCGAGGTGTCGGAGGCGTACGATGCGCTCATCGACAAGGAGACGCGGCAGATCTACGACCGGCACGGCCACGAAGGGCTGAAGCAGCACAAGCAGCACGGCGGCGGCCACCACCACGACCCATTCGACCTCTTCTCGCGCTTCTTCGGCGGCGGCGGCCACTTCGAGCCCGGGCAGCGCCGGGGCCCCAACGTCGAGGTCAAGATCGGTATCGCGCTGCGCGATTTCTACAACGGCCGCACCACCGAGTTCCAGTGGGAGCGCCAGCACATTTGCGAGGAGTGCTCCGGGTCCGGGTCCGCCGACGGCGTGGTCGATACGTGCTCGACCTGCGGCGGCCACGGCGTCGTCATCAAGCGCCACCAGCTCGCGCCGGGCATGTTCCAGCAGGTCCAGATGCACTGCGATGCGTGCGGCGGGCGCGGCAAGACCATCAAGCACAAGTGCCCGGTCTGCGGCGGCAACCGCGTGCTGCGCAAGCCCACGACGGTCCAGCTCAACATCCAGCGCGGCGCCGCCAGGGATTCGCAGGTCGTGTTCGAGAACGAGGCGGACGCGAGCCCGGACTACGTCGCGGGCGACCTGGTCGTCACGCTGGTCGAGAAGGCGCCGGACCTAGAACAGGACAACCCGGACCATGTCGACGGCGTCTTCTTCCGGCGCAAAGGCGACGACCTGTTCTGGAAGGAGATCATCTCGCTGCGCGAGGCCTGGATGGGCGACTGGACGCGCAACATCACGCATCTGGACGGCCACGTGGTCAGGCTCGGCCGGAAGCGCGGTGAGGTCGTCCAACCCGGCCACGTGGAGAAGATCGCCAACGAGGGGATGCCCAAGTGGCACGAAGACATCGACAGCGTCTACCACGAGGTGGAGTTTGGGAACCTCTTTGTCGAGTACGTCGTCGTGCTGCCGGACCAGATGGAGAGCGGCATGGAGAAGGAGTTTTGGTCCGTGTGGGAGAAGTGGCGGGGCAAGAACGGTGTCGATCTGCACCGTGATAGCGGCAGGCCAGACCCGCCGCAGGCGTCAGGGGGTCCGGCGCATGAGGAACTATAGAAGAGATGGATGCTTTTTAGACGATTTAATAGACCTGATTTTCAGAACATGGCACTGGTACGCAACAAAATCGTAAAATCGTAGTCGGTCTTGTATGGAGTAATTATGTGGCCTCGCAGATGCCAACTTCCAAGCACAGCAAAACGAAAAGGAAACCAACGCTATCCTAACCCTATCAACAGAGACAACCCACGCAGCAGCTAACCGTCCATCCATCATACCTACAAGATTTTACATACGAAAAGAGAGTATCACAATGTCGAACAAGGAAAAAGTAGTCAAAAGGTCGAACGAAGACGGTGCAGCGGAGGACTAGCCAGCCCCCTATTAGTCCTTCTTCTCAGCCTCGTCGTCCTTCCCCTCATCCCCACCCTCGTCCTCATTCTTCTCCTTGGCCGCAGCCACAGCCACCTCAGCCGCGACCGCCTCCTCAGGCTTTTCGGCGTTAGCAGCAAGCTCGGCGACGAGCTTCTTGACGACGTCGACAGTGCCGGCGGGGCTGCCGGTCTGGGCGACCAGGACCTTGCCGGCCCTGTCGATGACGAAGACGCCGCGGGCGGCCTTGGCGGGGCTCTTCTTCAGCCCGATGGCGGCCAGCAGCGTGGCCTTGGGGTCGCAGAGGAGCGGGTAGGGCAGCTTCTGCTTGTCCCTGAACCGGGCGTTCTCCTTTGGCGTGTCGGCCGAGAGGCCGTAGATGGCCAGGCCGCCGGCTGTCAGGGGTTCGTGCGAGTCGCGGAAGAGGCAGGCTTGGTTTGTGCCTGGGCGGATGTTGGGTTGTCTTTGTCAGTAAAAAAAAAAAAAGAAGAAAAAGAAAAGAAAAACCGGGGCCAGGGCTCCAGGTAAGGTATCACTATCAACTCCATCTCGGGTGGGCGAGTTATCTCGCTCGCCACCCATGATGCCAAAGGCTTAAAAAACGCGGGCGTGGATAACTTCCCGACAGGGCGGCGTATTCCCCTTCGCGCGCGCGCAAGTTGCGTCTTGCACGGTCATGATGCAGAGTGAGATGGAAACGAGAAGAAAAGGAAAGTGAGCCATACATCCCGGAGTAGAGGCCTTCGGATACGTGAAGAGCACGACGCCCGCCTCGCTCTGGTCGACGAGCGCTTTCAGCGTCGTCTTCTCGCCATCGTGCGTCTCGACCTCGCCGCCAAAGCCCTCGAGCGCCACCGTGTCGCCCTTGACGGCGGCAGTCGCCGCAGGTGCAGCAGCAGCAGCAGCAGCAGCAGCAGCAGCAGGTTTGGCCGAGCCATTCACGGCCGCCTTTGCCGGCTTCACCACCGTGTCCTTAACGGTCTCCTTGACTTTTGCGGCGGCGGCCTTTGCGACCTTTGCCGTCTTTGGCGCCGCGGCAGCCGCTTTCTTTTTGGCCGGCGGCGGAGGCGCCGCGGCCGGGGCAGCAGGAGGCTCGGGGGCCTTGCGCTTGCGCAGCGTCGGGGGCATTGTCGATGATGATGGTGGCGATGATGCTTTTTGTATTTGGCCGCCGCTGCTTAGACGAGACAAAACGAAGAAAATTGGACGAGGCGCGGCCTTGGCGGCTGCGAAAATGGGGCAATATGCGCTACTACTACTACCGCTACTACTACCGAGGTTCGCGCAGAAGGAGAAGGAGGATGAGATGATGCACTTTGAGGGCAAGGTTATGGGGGGAAACAACATGGGAGAGTGAGTGAGTGTGTGGCGCGCGGCGCGAGGCGAGGAAAGCGGAAAGGAAGAGAAAAAAAAAAAAAAAAGGAGAGAGGGAGGGCCCTGGCCTGGCCCTAGAGGGAGGGAGGGTAGGAGTGGGAGATCGAGAGATGGGGAGGTTCCGAAGGGGAATTGATTGATTGATTGAGGCATGCACGAGAGAGGAAAGGGGAGCTCGGACCAATCACGAACTGGGGTAAGCTCTAAGCTCGCGCAATAACACAACATTGCAAAGCAAACACGTACGGAGGAAGCATGGTCAGGGGCTCGCTCGCGGTGGGCACGATTTGGCGGGCGGCATCCCATCCATGGCTTGCCTCGCTAGTTTCTGGGGGCGTTACAGTTGAACGGAGGCAGCCAGCCTGACCACTAAACCCGCCCATTCAGGACCGCCAGACGGGTTTTGGTGGTAGGTGGCTTGCAAGAATGCGCGTGGGAGGCGAAGGCGGCTATCCCGTTCGAGTCGCGGTTCAGGCGGCAATGTGGATGGCTGAGCCAGCCTGCCACGCCTGCTAATCCCGTGTTCGTACCTGGCTCTCGACAATAAAAGACACAATTTCTCTTTTGGACTGGGCCGTTGCGGTGGACAATGTACAATGTTCAAAGCAGAACGAACGGCGGGACTGACGGCCAGTCGAGATAACACAGGGCTCCCCAACTGCCCTGCCTTTTGAATTACTTGCATTTAAAAATGCGAAAATGACAATGGAAGTGATTAGATCGCAAACGACCTAGGTACATAGGTGGTGAGATCGCAGGGGAGGCGATTAGATCGCAAGCGAGATGGTTTCCGTGCTGGGCGTGGGCGAATTTTATGGTGGAGGCAGGGTGAGCTCGTCAATTACGGTGACCGTATAGACCTCCGTAATCGATGCGTCCCCGCCAAAGCTCGTCGGCGGGGTTCTTGGACCGCAGGCAAGGCGCCGATATCGCAGGCGAGGCCGGCGGCTTGGTTCGGTTTAGGTTCTCGTCCAGCGCAAAATCACGACAAGTGTTCGAGACTTGAAAAGTTCTCACACTTTACTTTGATTTCGGATTGCTCGTTCTTTTCTGATCAAGAAGAAATTCCGAATACATCCCGGATCATGTCGTCCTTCAACATCGTCGTGTTTGCTGGCGACCATGCTGGTCCTGAGGTACGGAATACATGTGCTCCAATCAGCAAATTGCTCTTTCTGTCCGCAACTGACGAGTGGTTCGCCGCTGTTTTTTTTTTTTTTTTTTGTTTTGTGGTTTAGGTCGTCGCAGAGGCAATCAAGGTATGAAGTGTCGGAGAGAACGGCACATGTCCCATGCGCTTGGGCAATCCAGGAGGCGCTGGGGACCGCGATCCGCCTATAGGCTTTCTCTTTCTCTTGGGAATACCTTCCCCCACGCGTATTCACGCGTGGCAGCGTGGGTGGATTGCCTATGGCAGCAGCTTGTCAAGCAAAGCGTTCCAGTGTCGGGTGCATGGCTTACACATTGGAGTCCAGGTCCTAAGAGCCGTTGAGGCCCAGAGCAAGTCTGGTATCAAGTTTAACCTGCAGGATCACCTGCTCGGCGGTGTAAGTCCCTCCAGCGCCGCCACTCACAGCACGAACATGTCTATTCCCTCATTACATATCCGTGTACCTCGTGGGAACCCCAAATGACACACCCGGCTGACCTGGCGCAACACGGGGACCGCGGCGCACCGGCTGCGTTCCGGACGTTCATATTCCTCTTTTGCTCTGACAATAGGCCTCTATCAACGCACACGGCAATCCTCTAACAGACGAGGCTCTGTCCGCGGCCAAGGCTGCCGATGCGATCCTGCTCGGCGCCATTGGAGGACCCGAATGGGGTCCTTCGTCTCCCGTTCGGCCCGAGCAAGGCCTGTTGAAGCTCCGCAAGGAGCTGGGCACCTTTGGCAACCTCCGCCCTTGCTCCTTCGCCTCGGACAGCCTGGTCGACTTCTCGCCCCTCAAGGCCGACGTGTGCCGGGGGACCGACTTTGTCGTGGTGCGCGAGCTCACGGGTGGCATCTACTTTGGCGACCGCACCGAGGACGACGGCAGTGGCTACGCCCTCGACACGGAGCCCTACTCACGCCACGAGATTGAGCGGATTGCCCGTCTAGGCGCCCGGCTCGCCCTCGCCCGCAGCCCGCCCGCCAAGGTCTGGAGCTTGGACAAGGCCAACGTGCTGGCCACTAGCCGCCTCTGGCGCAAGGTCGTCGACGAGGTCTTCGCCAACGAGTTCCCGCAGCTCGAGCTCGGCCACCACCTCATCGACTCGGCGGCGATGCTCATGGTCAAGAACCCACGGGCGCTCAACGGCATCGTCATCACCAGCAACCTGTTTGGCGACATCATCAGCGACGAGGCCAGCGTCATCCCCGGCAGCCTGGGCCTGCTTCCCAGCGCGAGCCTGGGCACCATCCCGGACGGCGAGAGCAGATGCAATGGCATTTACGAGCCCATCCACGGCTCGGCCCCGGACATCTCGGGCAAGGGCATCGTCAATCCTGTCGGAACGATCCTGTCGGTTGCCATGATGCTACGCTACTCGCTGCGCATGCCTGCCGAGGCCGACGCTGTCGAGGCCGCCGTCAAGAAGGCCATCGACTCGGGCGTCCGCACCAAGGATCTTGGTGGCGAGGCCGGGACGAAGGATATGGGCGACGCGATTGTTGCCGAGCTGAAGAAGCTGCTGTAAGGCGGAATCCCGCTCCAAAATAAAATCATTCAGACTAGTTGGTAGGAGTCCGTACTCCTGTTACGGCACGGAGAGCCCCAAAAGTGATGAGCAACGATCTCCGTGATCTGGGGAAGGGTCCTATTATTATGCATGAAGCGAAAGGATCTGCCCAAGGTAGAGCCTAGGACTAGTAGGCTTTTCTATGCGCGGACGCGGTCGTCCAAAGGACTTTCTTCCGCTGTAGCTTCTGGGGGCCTTCCGCGAGGGGACCCCTTTTCCTGAGCGCACGCGCACACAAATGCTATTGTATTCCAACCAAACGCTTTAATTGTTCGCCCCAATGGAGTTACGGCCGATGCTAGGAAAGCCGCAATCGGGGATTCATAAAATGTTTTTTTTTTCCGTAAAACAAAACTGCTTTGCTTGAGGTAGGGTTTGATTAACAACGGACTTTTTAATAGGAATGAAGGGGCGGCGTGCTGTTAAGCGTTTCGACGATTTTTTTTTTTTTTTTTTTTAGGCAGGGTGGGCGGGTGTCCTCCGTCTGGTAAGGCAGGCCGGCATGCAGACCGGAAAAAAGGCGATACACCAAAGGTCATTCATTAGCTACATGCGCAGCAACAAACAACCTCACTTAAAGAAAACAAAAAGCATTTTCCTTCATTATTTCCTTTTCCTCTGTCTTTTTTTTTTTTTTTTTTTTTTTTTTTTTTTTTTT
>PYSS01000053.1:0-29353 GCA_003049465.1 Magnaporthiopsis rhizophila | reverse complement strand
ATCATTTTTTTTTTTTTTTTTTTTTTCCTCTTTTTTTTTTTTTTTTTTTTTTTTTTTTTTTTTAGTTTATACGTTGGGCGTATTTTTCGAAATGGAGGCGGGGTAAGCCTATCAGGTTTTAGCATCCATAATCAATGGATCTCAATTGCATTTCGTCGCCGAGTTCTGTGTGTGGCTGGTGCAACAACGGAAGTGGGGCGTGATAATCGTCAGTGCCAATGGAACTCGCCTCCAGTGGCCGGTCGAAGCCTCGCCCAGCAGCGACCCCCAGACGGCGATTACCAGCCAGACTGTGTCAACACACACACACACTCCCCAGCCCGCGATAGCTACACCACAATGGCGTCCAAGGCGGCAGCGGCCGCCGCCGGCGGCGTCATGAGCATCACCACGGTTCGTGTGCCGCACCAAACATCCTCCCCTCACTCATGATGGTTGGGCTGACCAGTGGAAACGCTGGCTGGGTGTTCTAGAAACAAACGCTCCAGTCGACAGGCATGTGGGAGCGCCTCCGCCGGGCCCTCGCCATCGACCCAAACCGATCCAATGGCGTGCCGCTCAACCCGCACTACCGCAACCCGGCGCCCGGCGACCTCGATCCGACAAAGTACGACGACCCCGTGACGGTCCCCGCGGGCGACATCGCCGACAACCCTTACTGGAAGCGCGACGCGCGGCGCAACTACGCCGCCCTCTCGGTCGTGCGCCAGGCCGACGCCGTCGCCCTGCTGAGCGTGGGCAGCGCCGCGGCGCCAAAGACCGAGCTGGTCGGCGCGGCCGGCGAGAAGGCCCTGGTGGCCGCCCAGGACGCCGGCGCCGCGGGCCTGGCCGCCTTCATCGAGAAGAACGGCAAGGCCGCCGCGCTCGACGTGCTGGTCAACGGCCTGCCGCCCACCCCGGCCGGCGAGAACGCCGTGTCGGGCAAGTGGGACGTGCACAAGTACGGGTTGGCGGAGCAGTCATACACGGCAGAGTAAGTTTTTGATGCCCTCTCTCGCTCCGACTCCCCTGGGAAACATGTGTTGCTGTTTCCAAGGCTGCTCCTTCTTTTATGCCCTTATACTAACGGACAAACTCTACCTTGCCTACGTCTACAGCTACCCATGCAGGTCATTCAAGTGAGCTGCGGAAGTGTCTTGGGGGAACGCGGGACTGTGTACATATCATATCATATCGGATCCAAGATCATTATAGACTTGATTTGCGAATGGTTAATCCCCCAAGTCTCCGCGTGAAATAGTTTTCGTGGTGTGCTAATGCCGGCCAGGCCTTCCCGTCTCCGAGTGGTGGTCTCGCCCTCGGAATCTGCATGGAGCTGCTGATATTCTTCAAAGAGTCGGAGAAGAGACTTCGCCTACGGGCCCCTGGCCAGCCGGTGTTGCGCGCCTGGGGGCTTGTTCACCCGTAGTCTTCTCGATGATCCTGGCTTTCCCTTGTGCCCGTTTCAGCCTGTCGTCGAAGTCGTTGACTGCCTCGTCGGTATTCTCTGTCGACAACGTCTCAGGCTCGACCAGGGCGTGGAGAGTCACGATGTTTTTTCTCAGCCTGGGGTTTGCCGGGAGCGGCGGGAGCTCCTGTCGCTCTATTGATGCCGAATCTCCACCACCAGACAGGACGTGATCTTGCTGCTGCGGCGCCTGTCGCGAAAGACGGGTGCCCCAGACCAGAGACCTGCCGTATAACCTCCCACCCTCGAAGAACTTCTCATAACCCTTCTCCAGCCCGAGTCCCCTGCCCTCGACCTTGCCGGCCTGGGCGCCGTCCGCGGTTCCCTGTCGGTAGCCTTCCTGGTAGAACTGATCCTCCAAGTTCAGGACGTCATCGAACGGGTCCAACGCCATGCTGACAAAGCCGAAGCGGACCTCCCACGAGAAGGCCTGGGAGGGAAAAAATGGTTCCTTTTGCTGTTAGCTTCGTCCGTCGAGAATAGGGGAGGTTTTTACTTGGCGGTGTTGCTGCTACATGCCTGGGTTTTTTTTTTTTTTTTTTTTTTTTCCAGAAAGAGGTGTTTTGTTTGTTAGAGAAATGGTGAGAGGGGCAGGATTTGGCCTGCACAAGACGACATTTCTACGGATTGCCACCGAGTCACCTGATCTGGCCTTGATATTCCAGTCATACATTTACTAGGTATAGCTAGGTTGCTTTGAATTGCCTTTGAAGCTTTTTACATATTAATTGCAGGTATATCTTGAAGGACACAACGGCTCAAGCGGCATTCATCGCTCATGCAAGCAAGACGGCTGCACCAGAACCTCCTCCGAAGTCGGCATCCTCAGTGGAGCATCAGCATGCCTCCGTTGGCACACACGACCTGCCCCGTGCACCAGGCGGCGTCCTCGGTGCACAGCATGCCGACGATGCCGGCCACTTCGGCGGTGTAGGCGGGCCTGCCGCCGCTGCTGGGCGCGTCTTCGACCAGCTCCTGGCTGTCGATGCCCGGGCGCGGCCTGGCCAGGGGCGTGTGCTCGATCCAGCCCTTGATGCCGGCCTTGAACTCGGCCGTGTTGGAGGCGTACATGGGCCCCATGACGGGCCCCGGGTTGATGGCGTTGACGGTGCAGCGCTCCGACAGCTCGCGCGCCCAGGTGCGCGTCATGGCCTCGAGCGCCGCCTTGGTGCCGCCGTAGACGCTCTGGCCGACGAAGCCGCAGGTGCTCGAGACGGACGACAGGTTGACCACGCGGCCGGACCGGTCGCGCGGCAGGTGCGGCTCCACGGCCTGCATCAGCAGCAGCGGGCCCAGCACGTTGACGCGGTACGTCTTGTCGAACTGCTCGACCGTCAGATCCGTGAGCTTGTCGTTGAGCGCTATGCCCGCGTTGTTGACCAGGATGTCGATCTGGAGCGGCTTGCCGCCGCCGACCTGGTCCTTTATGCGCTGCACGAACTCGGCCGGCCCCGTCGGCGTGCCCAGGTCGGCCTGCACGACGTACGTCTTGACACCATGCTTGCTGGCGAGAGAGTTGGCGAGCTCCTTGGCCGGGGTCTCGGACGAGGGGGATGTGTAGTTTAGCACCACGTCGCTGCCCTTGGCCGCCAGGTTCTCTGCAATGGCGGCTCCGATACCTGTTTGCGTTTTACGGGCTGGTATCAGCAAGTGCTTGCTTGGGATCTTTTTGTTGGCGAGGCATGCCCCTTCTACGAGGCTGTCTCCGTACCGCGCGAGGACCCCGTCACCACCGCAAGCTTTCCTGCCAAAAGACCCGTCATGATTGTTATGTTAATTCCGCTGTATTTGGGCGACTGAGATACAACCGTGGCTGGTACCAAGTGGGTAGGTAGGTAGTGATGCGCAGACTGTGTCGTGATGATGTGTCTTTGGGCGGAAATAGATCAGAAGATAGTATACAAAGAAATGGATACAGTATTTATACAAGACGAGACAGGGAAACACACTTATTTTATATCCCAGTCTCTCACACCCAAACTCAAGATTCCCGCTCGGTACCTGAGACAGGGCGGCTGTTGTGTCGAGTGATAGGAAGCGCATCCAAAGCGGAAAATCACATTCAGACAGGGCTGCCCCGCCGCTGGTCCCGAGCGAGAGCTTAGCTGCCCCGCGGCGTTGGCCACAGGGGACCGACCCCACTAAGCTCTCGGCAGAAAGCAGCCCGATATCCGCCCACAACTGCCCGTGCAACTGACCCCTGCAGAAGGTAGTGGGGGGTGTGATGAATTGTCTCGACCGGAAGCAGCTGCGGCAAAAGCCCGATCTTCAGCCTTGTGCGACTCTGAGACCCAATGGATCGATAAACGCGACCCCGACCTCAGCCTACCTATCGATAGAACACTCGAAATTTCCGAAGCAATATTAGAACACGACCTGGCGACCACGCCTCACGCCTTGCAGCACCAACGCTCCATCAGCCGAGACAGAGACGGAGGATAGTTCGATCCAGCACCTACCCCTAGGAACCCGCCTAGATACTATAGCAGCATAAAGCAGAGGAGCACGAGAGAGCAACAGCCTCGACGCGCAACAGACAAAGACAAGAAAAAAAAATGGACATCCGCGTGCTCCAGCCGTCAGACATCCCGCTGATACAGCACGCCAACCTCGAGAACCTGCCCGAGAACTACTTCCTCAAGTACTACCTGTACCATGCCCTCTCGTGGCCGCAGCTCTCGTACGTGGCCGTGGACGTGTCGCGGCCCAAGAAGACTCCCTACGACTACCCCAAGATCGTCGGCTATGTGCTCGCCAAGATGGAGGAGGACCCGGCCGACGGCATCCAGCACGGCCACATCACCAGCTTGAGCGTCATGCGCACCCACCGGAGGCTGGGCATTGCCGAGAAGCTGATGAGGCAGAGCCGTGAGTTGTGGCCCCGTTTTCTTTCCCATGTCACAATGACACCACACTCCTTGTTACCTACCTAGGTACTAACACACGCACAAAAAAAAAACAGAACTCGCAATGGTAGAGACCTTCGGCGCCCACTACGTCTCCCTCCACGTCCGCGTCTCCAACCAGGCCGCCATCCACCTGTACCAGACCACGCTCGGGTTCCAGAACGAGAAGACGGAGGCCAAGTACTACGCCGACGGCGAGGACGCCTTCTGCATGAAGCTCGACCTCGGCCCCATCCGCGACCAGCTGCGCGAGGAGGCCCGGCTGGAGAAGGAGGCCGCCGCTGCCGCTACCGGCGATGGCGAGGCCGCTGCTGCCGCCGACGAGGGCGAGCCCGTCGGCGATGTCGGCAAGGCAGGCGGCGGCGGCGGCGACGGCGCGCAGATGAGGAAGGTCAAGGTTGGCAGGGCGCTAGGGGTTGGGGAGTTGGTGGAGAGGGTCGAAAGCAAATAGAGCAAAAAAGAAAATGGGATATAGATTATTATGACTTCTTTTTTTCCCTTCTCATGTATGTCTGGGAATCCGAAGGAGGACAGTCACAGTTGGCACGAAAACACGTGCCACAAAGGGAATCATATTTGCGTAGACAAAAATGCCGATCCGTTGTTAAAAAATCATGCCTGACATTGTCCAAACTGGGGATGAGTGCTGGGGCTGTCTATCCCAAAGGTATCTAACTATAGCTAACCAAGATCCAACCACACTCCTAGCTGATAACCAACCTCAGAAAGCAAGAAGGAAAGAAAAAACCCTTAAGCGTTGTTGAAATTCCTCTGCTCCTCCTGAGCGAGCTCCTTGGCAAAATCGCCATCCGCCTCGAGCCTGATCTGGGCCACCAGGTCCTCCAGCATCGCCACCTCCTGCTGGAGCGTCATGGCGTCCTCGAGTTGCTTTTTCGTCTGTTCATCCTTCTCCTTCTCCTTCTTCTTCTCTCCCGAGCCCCCAGAGTCCTTGTCCTCGGTCCCGAGCTCGCTTATCCTAGCCGCGAGCTGGGCGATCTGCACCTCGAGCTGGTCCGCCTCGCGGTGCTTGGCGCGTGAGACGGCATGGGGGTCGTGCGGGGCTGCATCGGCCTCGGCCGGCCAGGAGCCGGGGGTTCGCTGGTCCCCCTCGGAGCCGCCGCCACAGTGACCTCCTCCTCCTCCTCCCCAACCGCCGAAGCCGAAGCCCCTACCGAAGCCTCGTCCGCCGCCGCGGCCGCCGAACCCGTGATGTTCCGGGTGGTGACCAAAGCCCCCGAGACCGGGATGGTGGTGCGGCCCAGGACGGCCGAGGCCTCGGAAGCCTCCAAAACCACCCCATCTGCCCGGTCCGCCGCCGGCGCATCTGCCCGGTCCTCCTGCCCAGCCACCATCATCGCCGGCTCCTCCCCAACCGCCGCCGCCGCCGCCGCCCCAACCACCACCACCTCCCCAGCCGCCAAACACGGCCCCACCCCGCTGGCCAGGCCCGCAGCCATGCCTTCTAGGCGATGGATCGAACGGGAAGGATCCCGGGACATGTGGCAGATCACCTTGCTGTTGCTGCTGTTGTTGTTGCTGCTGATGCTGCTGCTGCTGCAGCTGCAGCTGCTGCTGTTGTTGTTGATGCGACTGTTGCGGTCCAGAAAAGAAAGGGAACCCCGACCCGGGAAAAGGCCCGGCCGAAGCGGGCCCCTCACCAGTGCGGTCGCGGCCCGCCCTTTTCATCTCCTTGGCGGCCTGGCGCTCCTCCTTCCGGACCTTGCGCTTGGACTTGCGCAGCTCGTGCTTGAGGTGCTTCCGCTCGCGCTTCTCGGCCCGCCGCTGCTGCTTGCGCTCGCGGCGCACCTGGCGCGCCTGCTGGCGCTGCTCCTTCTTGATCATCTTGAACTGCTTGGTCAAGTCCTTGACCTCGCGCTGGAGGGCGACACGTTCCGCCTTGGTCATGGTCTGCTGCTGCTGTTTCTGATCCCTGCCGGCCGCCTTGATCTGCTGCTTGAGCGCCCGCGCGCTCTCCTTGGTGATTGGCGTCTCCGCGTGCGTCAGCCACCGCCGTAGTAAGTCCCGGGTGGCGGGCAGCTGCGCGTCGCTGAGCTCGTCGTAGGCCGGGAGGGACTCGACCGAGGATACAGTCGACCCGGACGACGCGCTGGAGACGCTGCTCTCGCTCGAGGCCGACGAGCTGCGCGAGTGCGACCCGCGCCCCTTGGCGGCCTCGCGTCCGCGGCCGCGGGTCCCGTCTGCCGCCGCATCCGGTGGTGGTGGTTGCGGAGGAAACGGGCCCGGATCGTGGAACGCGCCGGGGATATGGGGCATGCTGCGGCTGAACGGGCCCATAACCAGGCCCGGCGGAGGTGCCGGCGGCCCGTGGTACATCATGGGCGGGTGGAAATAGGGGTGGCCTGGAATAGGGGGCATGGCTGCGGCGGGGTGGGGAGGCGGAGAAGGTTTGTCCATCCCCGGAACGCCCGGGAATATCGTCCGCCCGTTGAGTCTGATCCCGCTGGTGTCGGCCGTGAAGCCGCCGATGCGTACCTGGTTGGAATCTATGACCACATTATCCCCGTACGAGATGCCGTTTTGGCCCACGTGGAGGCTGCCGAGCCGAAAACCGCCGCGCTGTTGGGCCTCGGCGGCGGCGGCAGCGGCGGCGACTTGATCGTCAAACTGGTACGGTGGGTGCTGAGGAGGATAGCCGGGATAGTTCTGCCATCCGCCCGCCGGACGGTCGCCTTGCCCAGGAGTGCCGGCGGCGCCGTCGACAGTCTGGTCGAAGGCACGATCCCAGGCCCCGGGCACCCTGCAGTCTTCGGGGCCAACCTGCACAAAGATGGTGACGTTTCGAGGGCCGAAGAAGCCCCCGTTCCACTCGCCCACCGTCCGTTCGACCTGCTCCCTGAGCGCTGCCGTGTCTGGGGTTTCGACCGGCACCGACGTCCGGATTGTGTCGAGCTGGGCCTCTACGTGGACCCTGCCGCTTGGTGTCGAGCGGGTTTCGTCGTTATTGTTGCTGTTATTATTGTTGTTGGTATTGGTGCCGCCGTCGTCGTCGCTCTTGAGCCCCTCGGCCCGAAGCTTCCGGTCTATGATGGTCGAGTTCGACTGCACCGAATAGTTGGGCAAAAGGTAGTTGATGAATGTGTGCCAGTCATCCACAGTCACGTCGCGAGGGGCGAGTGCCTCTGGGTACGGAAAGTCGTCCGGGGAGCTGTCGGCTTTGACACGGATCGTGTGATGAGTATGGGTGCCGGTGCCCATGATGACCCCCTCGGTCCGCCGCGGCCTCGAGTCGAAGTAGGCCGCCGCGGCAGGGGAGACGGGTATATGACTGGGGTTGGGGATGCTGCTGCCGAAGTTCTGCTGGTAGGAGCTCTGAGGGGTCAGCGGCGGGGTGTAGATGGGCTCGCCCGAGGACGAGGCGGAGCGGCCGGCGGACGAGACGTTGTCGCCAAGGGAGTTCTGCCTGGCGTTTGCCGACTGGGGTGACATGGTAGTGGGCGCGCCGGCGCTGGAGAACACGTCGGTCTCGCTGTACGGCGGCGGGGGCGCGTCATCCTGGGAGCGTGCCGTCCCACGGCCGGAGCGGTCGGGCTCGGGCGTCATGCTTTGTTGTTGGCTTGTTCCGTTCTACGGGGGCTGTTGTTCCCTCTCCAGATTCGTATGCTGTCTCACTCGGGCCGGCAGCTTTACAGCACCACTGTGAGATTCCAGGAAGCCAGCCGGGAAATAATGGCTGACGGTCTGTAAGGCAGGAAGCGCGGCAGCGTTGCTCAGATGGAGAAGCACGCACGACTCGAAGGTGCGAGAATGCCTCGAGAAATATCGAGCGGTGGCATCCCAATACGTATGCGCCAACAAAAAGGTGGAACGGGCAACTGGTAGAATGCAATAGATGCGTGAGACGTGCCATTTACGTGAGCCACGGCCTATCACCCACGTTCTTTTCCCACCCTCTTCCTCTCTGCGCCCCATCTGTCCCCAACAATGGACGCTAAGCCTTCTCGTGAGGGGTCATCTTGGAGCTTGCTGAGCTTCTCGTCCAGAAACCCCTGTCTGGCCAGGCATGAATGGAGCCATGGTGGGGGGGGTGGGGGCGGTGCTTCCTCCGCTGTAGGCGGGTGGGGCAACAGCAGAGCATTCGCTTTCGCGTACCGGCACGAGATGGGGCCTCAAGAGAGAAGATGATGACGCATGGGTGGTGCAGCTTTGGGGACAAATGGAACGGACTGGCGGAGTGACCCGAGCTCCAGCCCAATCAGTCCGCTGTGCTGGCGACGTCCATGTCGTCCAGGGTTGCGTCGTGGCTGTGTGACTCAAAAAGAGGGCCAATCTCCAGCCTGCAGGCCAACGATTCCGCTGACGCGGCCACCAGAAACGGGCGTACTGGTCCCACATAGCCTGGGCTCCCGTTAGACTCGAGCGACTGGGCTGGGGCTGGGAGCCTGAGCCTCGGCACTCCCGGCCGCCGGGAACGAGAGCACTCGGCAGCCTGGAGCACGGCTGTACTCGAACGTGGATCGGGGTAACCTGTTGTCAGACCCGGACGGATTTCACACCGATCAAACCGTGTCCTCTGCAGTTACACTAAAGTTCCATATACATGCGACTCTTATCCGGGGCCAAAACGAACCAACCATATGCACGCTCATCGACGGATCGACGGTCAGAGTCTCTTTGTTTATGCATCGGGAGGCCCGCCCAAAGGTCCCTTTTCGTTCGGCACAAGAAGCCATAGAGATCATAGCAACACTCGAGACAACACAACCAGAATATGATGGTACTTTTTTTTTTTTCGCTTTCCATTTTTTTTTTTTACTGGATAAATACGTCAATGTCATTCTGTTTGTAATGGTCCCTGATCACACTCTGGAGGTAATGGCGTGAATGCGCTCCCCTAAAATAGGAAGGAAAGTAAGTTGGAGATTAGCTTTATGCATGGGGGGGAGCTGGCCATGACATGACTGTGACGCAAACTTACAGGTTTGTGATATAGATGTCGACCATTTCTGGCCCAATGTACTCAACCGCGGGAGTCCTGATATCAATGCCGTCAAGCAGGTCCCCGTCGGCGAAGTCGGCATGCGGGGATGGGTCACCCCACTCCAGCACCGGCTCCGGCTCGTCCAGGTCTGCCGGCGACAACCTGTATACACCCGCGAGTGCTACGACTGGGCGGTTGAACTCCTTGGCTGCACGCGCCAGCAGGCCCGCACCAGCATCAGCCACCAGACCTCCGCTTGCCGTGATGGCCCTCGCATCGAGCACGACCTTGGTCGCCAGCGGGAAGTATGACATGACCCCCATCCCAGCCAGGTTGACGACGGGGACGCCATGCGCCGCTAGTTTCTTCCGGAGTGCAGCGTACGGCACCGCGGCTGCTGCATCGGCTGCGGGGTCTGAAGGCGGGGCTGCTGTTGCGGCAAGGCCGGCGGCGGCAGCGGCAGTATCCTCGTCATTCTCATCAACGCGAGCAATGAGCACGGTGAATTTGCGCTTACTCGCCGCTCTCGCTAGAAACCTCTCCACCGTCGCCGTCGGTCTGTGCACCATAACGTAGTCGCCCGGGTTGATGTAGACGTCGCCGAACGCGGCCATCTGCTCGTCCGCCTGTGAGATCTCATCCATGATCTCGTCGATCCCGTCCAGGACCTCGGTGCGCAGCGACGCGATGTTAGCCGTGCTGTTCGCCGTCGGGGTGCCTGAGCCGTGGGGGCCCATGGGAGTCGAGGCCCCCGACATTTTGAGGAACGGCGACCCGCCCGCGCTGGAGAGTGCTCCAGGCGGGTTCGAGAGGAGGCTGAATATGGACTGAGCCGTAATGTGCGACGGCAATGAGGTCAGGGTGGCCACACGCGGCAGGCGCGGCGGGGCCTCAGGCTCTTGGGTCGCGGCCGGGGCCGGAGCCGGAGGTTTCGCATCGCTCTGGGCGTCGTCGGCGTTGCGGTCCTCCATGGCCTCGTCGCGGATCAGACCCAGCACTCGCTTCGTGATGTTGCCAATGACGAGCTCCTTGGGCCGCGCGCTCCCAACCCTGCGGCCGACCTGCTGGACCCTGTCGAGGAGCTGGTCCACATCCTTCCAGTCGCCCCTAGCGACTACCTGGAGGAGGATGTGAGCAGTCGCGACGGCGCATTGCTGCGGGGTCTTGATCTGACGGCGCTTGAGCAGCCTGGTCCCGAGCGCAAGCCTGTTAGCTCTGGAACACAATGACCAGCCAGACAAGCCTGCCTTATCCAGAGGGAGGGGCCGCATACGAGATCAGGCTCTCAATGGAGGCTTCGAGCGGCTGCGACTTGAGCGACTTGCGGAACTTGTCCAAGTTCGGCGCAAAGTTCGCTTGCGCAGGCGCCATTATGACGGCGCAATGATCGGGAACGATTCTCAAGTAGCAGTCCGTCTGTAGCAGATCCAATTGGACAGGGAATCGGTCTCTGTCAAGTCGTATCTGGATTTTGCGACAGAAATTATGGTGGCTGTCCACCAGTTGGCTTGGTATGGACTGGCTTTGGCAGGTGAGTCAACATCAATGGAAGCTTTGGACTGTCTCCGTCATCCCGTCTCACTGTCGCACTAAATTTCGGAGGGGTACGGAGCTTGAATTGGAAACCCTAACCCCCATGGTGGCGTCACAGAGCAGACGCCATCATTCTCGTTCGGCAAGGGTTTTAAGCTGCCAAATACCAGGTCCTTGCGAATGGGGATAAACGAAAGCTTGCGGCAGTGTTCTTTTCCTTTATAGACACATCTTACCCTCCATCTCTTGTTGCGCAGAACACGAGGCCCAAAAACCAAGATGACAGCGGATTGGCGCGCAAGTGGACTCAATCCGGCGGAACCGGAGCCACTGGGAATGACTTACTTCCTGTTGAGAGAAGCTGATGCAGAACAATGAACCCCACGAAAATGGCAGTTGCAAACTCAGACCGGGGTGGATCTCACGATCCGAGTACAGTCGTCTATCGTGCAGCGCAGCGCCACTGCGCTATCGCCTCAACTTATCAGACGGCACACTCTTTCAGCCTTTCAGCGCCCGTATGCCTCGGCAATCCTCTGCGCCACGTTCTCGCCGCTCCAGTAGGCGCCCGTCGCGGTGCCAAGCGCAACAAAGGGCGCCGTGTGCTCGCCAGCCAGCCAGAGACCCCGCTGCGGCAGGCCCTCGCGCATAACGCGTATGTCCTCGTCGCCATTCTCGAGCCCGACCTGGAAGTTGGCGTAGCTGCCATTGCCTGCGAGATCGTCCCGAAGCCACGAGCTGGCCAGGAAGGACGTGGGTCGGCAGTCATTGGAGCTAGCGTCGTAGTGAGGCAGCCGAGAGAAGTAAGGTGTGAAGAACTTGAAGATAAAGTCCTCTTGCTTCTTCTTTGATCCCGACAGCGAGTCGAGGGTGCTGGTGATGTACTCGGACTCCTCGCCGTACGTGTAGAAGAGCAGCGTAGGGTGAGCGGTATCCCCCGGGAGTGACGCCAGCTCGACCACCTCCTGGGTCCACCGGGCGGCATTGGTCTCCTTGGCATAAGTCGGGGAAAGCCATTGGCAAAAGCCATGCACAGACCGCGCCTTTGCATCGGTGGGAAGCCAAAATGCTCTCGGGAAACTGATGTAGACCTATTTTTTAGGCCGCGTTAGGGTTTGCCGCCTCTGCGTGGTGGCATATACATAAACTCACCTTCTCAAGACATCCATAGCTGATGTTTGCAACCGCGCTGCAGAGGCGTGTGGGCAGTGGCGGCTCGAATGCGTCTAGGTTTTTCTTCAGCCACCCCAAGGGCGCTGTGAATACCACCTCATCGAACTCAAGAACTGCGCCTCCGGATGTCGAGAGTTTGACAGTCCCGCCAATCTCGTTCTTGGTGGTGACGCGCGAAACAATCATCTCGTACTTGATGGTCGCCTCGGCTAAGGCAGGCTTCGCAACCAGCTCCAGAATCTTTTGATATGTGCCAGCACAAAAGAGGTTCTCTGAAATTGAGCAATATTAGCACCGACGCGCCTTTCTTCTCGGGGGATAATAGACATCGCACTAACCTCCTTCTATGCACTCTTCCAGCCAAAAGAACTTCAGACTTTGTCTTGAGATGGGACTCCCAATGAAAGCGCCCCAGAGCTCGGCCATTTGCAGCAAGATATACCGCTGCCTTTCAAAATCCGCGGTCGAATCTGGGATCCTCTTCTTGACTTCTGTTTTGAAGAAGTCGAGTAGGCTCTCAGATGCGTCGATCTCGGCAGAATGTGAATTGGAAGATTTGAAGGCGTCTCCGATGATTTCCCACATTAGGGTCGAGTACCTTTCGCCCTCATCGGGGGGCAAGAGCTGACCGCCCTCGTCGAATGCGTAGGACGCCGTGTCCCAGGCGCCGGTCACAGTGTTCGTTTCCCTGGCCAGGTCCATTATAGGATTGTTCTCGGTCCCGTGGATCCAATTAGGACCACCATCGACCAGATGGCCATTGGGCAGCTTCTTTTGGAAGACTCGCCCTCCCAAGCGATTCCTGCCCTCGATTACGGTGACGCGGAACCCGTTCTTCAGCAACACATCGGCGCATCGGAGGCCAGCGAGGCCCGCCCCAACGATCCCAATATGGGGTGCGCTGACTGGATTCGGCGCAGCATACTGTGGAGATGGACTGTGTTAGCAGGTGCACCACCACCCGAACCACGGAGAGGCGCAGCCTTTCCCCACGTGGGTGCATGATAGCTCTTGGTGCCACGCGGGATATCATGTCAGGGGTACCCATGCCTGCAGCAGCCACCACCGCAAATCAACGCGACGAGATCCGGTCATCGGTGAAGATTTTCTGCGTCGTACCTTGCCTGAAATATCCGGCATCTTGTTGCCTATGGATAGATGGTTTTTTGCTGTCGCGAACATGTCTTGTGAGCGTACGCTCTTCAGATCCTGGTATATCCGGGAGAGGTCCCTATGCGAAGCGCTCGTATATGACATAGAGAAGGCGTCCATGTTGGCTGAGTCGGCACCCTGAGGCACTGGCAACGAGTATGGAAAGATGAAAGAGGATAGTATGTTGGGTTGTGTAGCACAAAGGTTGGATACTAGGTAAGCACCGCAGCGTTGTCTTGCCCGTAGGCCGCTTGGGGGACGGAGGTGGGAGGGATCTCTCGCAGGCTGTACGTGGCAGGCCAAGGTTATGTAGGTGGCTTATGTAGTGGAAATGATGGGGTGAATAGAGCTCAGGGCGGTGTAGTCACGGGAGGCAAGCCTGATACTGATATCAAGATAAAAGCTTCCTTAAGGCTAAATAGATAACAAATGTGCACCTTGTAACGGCCGAAGTGGTGAAAACATGAGGAAGGGGGAGCTGGTTCACCGGCAATAAACACTCCAGATACGTTCCCTGGTTGGTGGAGACAGAGCTGAGGGTGTCTGACTTTGGTGATCTTCATTCACACGCGGCTGGTCCGGAGGACCTTCAAAGGCGCGATCACAGTTCCACCGCCACTCCAGCGGGGACGCCTCCATTCTGAGCCCCATCGCAACGAATGTAGCCCCTTATTGACTAGGAAAAAAGCCAACGAAAAAAAAGCCGCTCGGGAAGACCGGCGCTTGCTTCCTGAACCTGCCCTGGAAGGTCAAAGGACCATAGACGAGGGAGGATGGATGACGGATCTAGCTGAGAGGGAGGGGTGTGGAGGGGCACAACAACAACCAACAACGCCAGCTAACAGGCACCCACTGGGGCAACACGGTCCTGGACACATTGGGTCAACTTGGCGCCGGTTGCGGCGAGCCAAGAACGGCAAACCGAGCTTGCATGCCAAAAAAAAAAAAAAAAAAAAAAAAAGAAAGCGACAGCGTAGGCCCGTCTGTGGAGCACAGAGTACCCAGCAGATGAGAGTAAAGAGGAGGGGGGTGTGAGACAGGGGAGACGAAGGGAGTGGAGGATGACAGCTGACATACTGAATGTGATCCGAAAGCAATACCGTGCTACGGGAAGAAGAGCAAGGACAACCAATCGACTGCATCCAAAAGGCATGAACGGTCGTGGATGCGCCGGGGCTGGCTGTCTTTCTTTTCGATCGTCGTCGGCCGGAGGCGGGGCCAAAACTTGGCATCAGGTTTGGTTTGACAGTCGAGATGCGCTGAACCGCACGGGAAGAGCCTGATTGAGAAACGGCCACCCACACCGCAATCGTCTGCCACATCACCTCGTGCCAGGGGAGCCATGGGTGGGGAGCCGCATTTTTTTCCGCCGAAATTCCAGCGAATTGTGCCTGGAGGTTGTCGGTCCTGACCAGCAGTTCCCTGCAGCACTCAGCAGGTTTTAATCAGACGGCGCCACGAAAATTTGCATGTTGAAGGGACGTGACTGTTATCCACATGGGAGGGCAAGGTTTGAGAACAAAAAGAAAACCCAATGGAGGTGTCAGCAGATTAAAGGTCGCCCGAATAAGGACGTTCGTTGCTTGGCGTCTCCGATTCTCTTGCATTGCCATACACGCCGCAGGCATATGCAATCTCAACAACAACCCGACAAATGAAAAACATGGCAGCCCGGGGCAGCCCGGCGACACGCTGTTGGTGAAGTGAGGGTTGAATTGAGCCCACTCAGTTCGTTCGACAAGATATCGACAGGAAGACCTTTTTGGGTCAGGGACTGCTAGCATGGCGAGAATGAGCCTTCAGCAGCCGGCTCCTAGCGCGGAAGCCACCCAAGAATAAAGAAATACCGTCACTCACTGCTGCCCAGCCATGATTATCAATGAAAGAATCGACGGGCACCTTGTTGGCTAACTCTATGCGGCATTGCCACCAAAAAAAAAAAAAAAAAAAAAAAAACAAAAAAAAAAGCGAAACCTTGCTGGCCAGCAAACACCCTGATGACTGGCAACCTCCAGCGCAGACTTACCAGCAAGGTGCACGCCCACTCTTCGCAGGTATAAAGCGGACGCATCGTCGACAGAGTGAGGCGGCTTGAACCGCGAGCTCTCTGGTCGACGGGACGATAGTCGGTGCCATCTTGTCACATGCCGACAGCACCGGTTTGGGGTTGACTCGACCCCGAACGCCTGGACGGACAAAGACCTGCCTTTTCCCAGCCGCATCAGCTAGGATCCGTCTGGCCAATGAGAACCTCAGCAATTACCCAAGCGCGGCGCGAAACCCCCTGCTACACTCCCCGCCAAACCCCAGGTCCCAGGCCATAGCGAGCCGACGGAGGCCGAGGTAATCGGGCTGACATCATGGGGCGCCTGGGGTCCAGCCCCTGTCTCTCCCCGCTGCGACCGCGACGGCCTCGGGTCAGGTGCAACGCTGGGGCTCGTAAACGTGCCCCCAATGGACAAAAGACCGAGAGTCGCGCCTCGATTCCACGCTGACCTTGACCTCGTCGACCTGAGATTTCCTTCCTAGAGTTCTGATCCCATTCTTCTTGCTCCCTAAATCGTCCCCGACGGACACCCGGCCCATCCATCCCTTGAGACAGACGCATGTGTTGCTTTCGAGCCTCGCTGTGATACTCGGCCGGAGCTCAGAAAAAATAAAACACCTAGAGCTTCCCAGCAAGCGCGTCCCCTCTGAACACGCAGCCCACAATGGCGGTCGGAGTCCCCGAAAAGACCTTCTCCCGCGAGGAGGTCAAGAAGCACAACACCGAGGATAGCGTTTGGTTTGTCATCGACGCGGTCGTTTACGATGCCTCCGAGTTCCTGGACGCCCACCCTGGCGGTGAGGCAGTCCTCCGACAGGTCGCCGGTACCGATGCTACAACCGCTTTCTACAACCTCCACAGGCATGAGGTGTAAGTTTTGCGCCAATGGCACCCAGCAGCGCCCAAAAAGGGGAAAATACAGTGCACGGTACGGGTGGCTGACTCCCCGTTCGTCCCGACTTTTTAGCCTCACAAAGTACGCCGACCTCGCCATCGGCACCATCGCGGGTGAGAAGCCGTCCGTCATAACGCCCAAGCCCGGCGACCTGTCTCTGGTTCCCTACGCCGAGCCGCTCTGGCTCACCCCGACCTTCAAGTCCCCCTACTACAAGGAGAGCCACCACCGCCTGCGCAGGGCGCTGCGCGAGTTCGTCGACACGCACATCACGCCCGAGGCCCAGCAGAAGGAGCGCGACGGCACCCGCATCTCGCAGGAGCTGATCGAGAAGATGTCCAAGGCGGGCGTACTGCACATGCGCATGGGCCCCGGCCGCCACCTTCACGGCGTCAACCTTCTGAACGGCGCCGTCGACGGCAAGGAGTTCGACTACTTCCACGACCTCATCATGGCCCAGGAGCTCTCCCGGTCCAACGCGCGCGGCTTCCAGGACGGCAACATGGCGGGCATGGTGATCGGGCTCACGGCCGTGCTCAACTACGCCAGCAACCCACTCCGCGACCGCATCGCGGCCGAGGTCTTCACCGGCAAGAAGATGATCTGCCTCGCCATCACCGAGGCCTTTGCCGGCAGCGACGTCGCCGGCCTGCGCACCACGGCCGTCAAGACGCCCGACGGCAAGCACTACGTCGTCAACGGCACCAAGAAGTGGATCACCAACGGCGTCTACAGCGACTATTTCGTGACGGGCGTCCAGACCGACAAGGGCCTCAGCGTCCTGCTGATCGAGCGCGGCGAGGGCGTCGAGACCAAGCCCATCAAGACCAGCTACTCGCCCACCGCCGGCACCACCTACATCACCTTCGACAACGTCAAGGTCCCCGTCGAGCACCTCCTGGGCCAGGAGAACAAGGGCATCTACGTCATCCTCAGCAACTTCAACCACGAGCGCTGGACAATGGCCTGCGGCACCATCCGGAACTGCCGCACCATCGTCGAGGAGTCCCTCAAGTGGGCCCACCAGCGGTTGGTGTTTGGAAAGAGGCTCATTGACCAGCCCGTCATCCGACAAAAGTGAGTTCCATCTCATCGCATCTACACATACCTACCTAGGTACCTACCTAGGTAGCGACGAACTCCCCCGACAGGGACAGACCCGGAAGGAGGCGTATGTATGCTGACAAATCCCTACCTGCTTGCTCTACTACAACGTTAGACTCGCCAAGATGATTGCTCTCGTCGAGGCCCACCAGGCGTGGCTCGAGACCATCACCTACCAGATGTGCCACATGCCATACTCGGAGCAGGCCAAGCACCTGGGCGGGCCCATCGGCCTGCTGAAGATGAGCGCGACGCGCATGGCTCACGAGATCGCCGACGAGTCCGTCCAGATCTGGGGAGGCCGAGGCCTGACCCAGACTGGCATGGGCTACGTCATCGAGAACTTCAACCGGACGTACAAGTTCGATGCCATTTTGGTAAGCACTTAAACCTAAACCCTTGAAGAAAAATCAGGTGGTCGTACCCGTAAACCACATGTGTCGTGCTGTGCTAACACGATGACACAGGGTGGCGCGGAGGAGGTGTTGGGCGATCTTGGTGTGAGGCAGGCGATGAAGAACATGCCCAAGGCAATGCTGTAAAACGCTTTCGGCGTTTTAGTGGGAGAAAACCGCGAGACTGCCCCGTGCAAAAAAAGAAGAAATACCACTTTTCAATACCCGTCATCATTCGAATTCATGTCCGCTCATAGTACCCCTTACGAACCAGGTGACGTCCAGCAGAACGCAGATACTAAACTCGCAGGCAGCAGGCTGGGACGGCACGAGAAGAAGATGCAGTGAGCAACGCCAATATTCGTCGGCAAACCAGTGGCTGGTCACGCCCAGGCCATGACTTTTCTCTATGAGAGTCTTAAGTCTAGTAACTGGCGAAAACCGACCGCGACGCGAAGCCAACAGAGGACGAGGGCATCAAGCCACGACTCCGTTGTGTCAAAACGACGCAAGACAAACTTTTCCGAGGTAAAACCAGTCGACAAGAAAATCCCCCTGATGCCCCTGCCGGACACGCACATCGTTCCTGTAGAGCATAATCGTTTGCTGTCATGCTGACCATGGTCCCTTAGACTGCATGCGAAAATAAAAGCACCGTACACGTCCGGAAAAAAAGAAAAGAAATAATCCCCGCAAGGTCTGATCGAGGATATCCTAGATGGTGCATTTCGCAACCGATGCGACCCACGTGGTGCCAGCCGCTTGCGCGCATGGCCGTCCACAAGAAAGGGAGTATATGGCATCTCACCCTCTCCTCCGCACTCAACAAGCAGGCCGCCGGATCGTACAAGACTCGACGACAAGCCCTCTTCTTCGCTCGCAATGAGAAGACGGGGCCGCACTGGCGTGCGTTACACCATCGAAGTCGCCTTTTAGTTGCTGGGGCATTCGGCCTGGACGTGGCCGGGCTGCTGGCACTTGTAGCAGATCTTCTCGCCGGTGGACGAGCCCTTGGGGCAGTCCCTAGAGAAGTGACCCGTCTCGCCACAGTTGTAGCACTTGCTTCCGTTCACGCAGTCGCCTGTGTCAGGGAGAGAAAAGTTAGTATCATTCATCGATGCTGAGAATCCAAGAGGCTTGACTTACGCGACATGTGGCCGATACCGCCGCAGGAGTAGCAGGTCTTACCACCACCGCCGCCGCCGCCGTACGAGCCACCGCCGCCGCCACCATAACCGCCACCGTAGCTGCCACCGCCGCCGCCGTAGCCGCCCTTGCTGCAGTTGCGGGCAATGTGGCCGACCTCGCCGCACTAGGACCGAGTGTTAGCCAAGAGACACGATCGCAAACACGCCGGCGTGGTGGGCCATACCTTGTAGCACTCAGCGCCAGACTGGCCGCCGCCTCCGCCGCCACCGCCAGACTGGGGGCAGTCGCGGGAAATGTGGCCCGGCTGGCTGCACCTGTAGCAGATCTTCTGCTCTTTCTGACCCTCGGGACAGTCACGGCTGATGTGACCCTCGCCACCGCAGTTGTAGCTATACCACAAAGTTCCCTTTTCAGCACTGTGCGCCGCCCGTCTAACAAATCGGGGTCCGGAGTCAACTCACCACTTGGCCGCGCCACGGTTAGGGCAGTCGCGGGCCTAGAATCTGTGTGTCAGCATGATCCAAAGCAGCAGCAGGGATACTCTCCTAGAATCCGAACACCGGCCGCCGCATCGTTTCTCATACCTGGTGGTTAAGTTGCCCGCCTAAAACATTTCTCGTGGTCAGACTTCTCCCCTCTCAACAACAACGACTCAGGAGAAACGGTGATAAGAGTTCGAGGCGGAAATGCCTAGAGTACAGCTCTTAGAACTAGGCTCGAATGTAATATGACGAAGTGTGCTGATCGGAAAAAAAGGTATTCGGTCCATTGGTGCATGTGAGACCGTGGTGCTTCCTTTTGTTGATGGCTACAATGGTGATGGGTTGAGGAACGGAGGAGGATGGTGGAAGACAAAATCGCGACGAAAGAAGCTTCCGTCCAAGGACCCCACCATCCATGGCACGCAGAGGCAGCCATTCCTCGGGAGCGAGGGTAGGACCTCAATTGAGCGCTGGAGATGGCGGGGGCCAAGACGGGCAAGGAGGAAGCTTCAAGACAGACTGTAGCCGAGGACCTCGCGAGGTACAACACGCGCATACAAGAAACGAAGGAGGGGAAGCGACGCAATGGAACGCCATGCGCGCGGGAAATGATTTTTTTCTCCAGTCGCCCGAAAGGCAGCGAGGGTCGGAGGGAGGTACTTACAGGTGTAGCAAGCGCGGCCACCGCCGCCAGACTGGCCGCCTCCGAAATCCATGTCGTTGGAGAGGTAGGTTGTTTGGTCTGTCCTAAGAGGCGACAATAATAAGTCAATGGGCGAGTCCTCGAAAGGTCCACACGAGTTTGCGCGCGCGCGCGAGGGAGGACGGTTGAGACGAACGAGAGTGCGCTGTAGGCTGTGGAGGGCTGGTGGTGTATTGACGAGAGATTGGTCCAGGCGCCAGAAGGAACAAAGAAAAAATTGCTTTTTTCTCTGCTTTTCCAGAGGCGAAGTTTGGTCCGGAGGGTGGTGTGGAAAATGTGCGCGCGCGAAAAAAAACGGCAATTGCAATTCGGGGTGGGGGGCAAAAGACGTTGATGTGGGGTCGGGTAGGAGGAGGACGAATCGAGGAAGGAGCACTGGGTGTCAGGGTAGGTACCTCCTTCCTGGGCAGAAGAAATGGTTCTTAAACCCAGCTGCTCCGCGGCCGCACGTATGGGATAATGCTGGACTGGAAGTAGGTGTTTGCTGACTCGGTTCCGTCGAGGCAGGAAGGCTGACGCGAAGGCCGGCGTTTAGGTTTGGTTTGGATGGAATCGATCGCAATGTTCACGATGGACGATGAGAAGAAAGAGAGTGTCCGTGGAAGCGGTGAAGGAAAGGCCGGGAGGCGAGAGGCTTTTGTGGTAGTTTACCCAGCAGGGCTGTTTGGGTTGTCGGATGGGAAGGAGTGAGGGAGCTCTGCCTGCCGCACTGGGACCCGAGCGAGGGGTGATTGGATGGGGCACCCAATTTTTTTTTTCTCCCCCTCACTTAAAATACCCTGCGTTTCCGCGAGGAGACGGCCTAACATGGCAGGTACCTGGCGGCAGAGGCGAAGTCGCTCCTATCAAGCGGGTACTTGTAGAGCATGGGAGTGTGCTTTGGAGGTAGCCGGGCGGATGTGGTTGGTTCAAGCCGCCTGCCAGTCGGTGGGTTCCATCCTCTCTAATGCGGACAAGAGGCATGCGATAGCTCCGAGGATTCTCAGGATACAGATCCGGATTGGGGAAGAGAGCCTGGAGGCAGGCCAACACTAGCACGATGCATGCAGGCTCCCCATCCCACCGTAACAGCCAGTCCCAGGGAAGCGCCGTGGATCAGAACGGGGCGCTCGACTGCGGGCTCTTAAGGGCCGGCGAGACATGGCCATGGCCCATTTTGAAGCCGGGCACAAGGGCTGATCTACAACTCTGGGATTCTAGCCAGACGGAAAAAACAAAAAAAGGTATCTTTGACGAGAGTGACAGCTATCATTGATGTGGTTGAATCACGCTCGGGTTTGGATGCCACGGCGGGGATGCAAGACCGTTGTTGAGCAAGAGAGAGGGAAAAAAAAAGAAAGGGTCGAGGGTTGTCTGCAAGGCGGGGGCTTATTGTCTTCCCGCATCTCCGCAGCTGGTTGGTTCCTCGTGCCATTGTTCAATCGGATCAGGTTCACCGAGGTGGGGAAGAGGAGCACAAGGTCGAGGGCAGATGCACACAATCAAATTATGTCGTGACTCCGGCTCGGGGTCGCATCTCTTCTTGCTTCTTATGGTGGGGCCGCAGCTTTGCGACCCGTGGGTGTGCTTCGCTTGCTCGTCCTCGACGGTCGAGTCTCGGCCTTTGCTTGCAGGCGGACGGCGTCTTGCCGTGATTACTCAACGCGTCAAAAGGACTTCGCTGTGGCACAGCACTCTACCTGCCACTCCTCGGCAAGTCTGGCCGAATGCAGGGTATGATCGGGGAGCTTTGTATGCTCGTCATGGGAAGCAACCGGCTCATCACGCAATCATCAGTGGCTCGGTTGAACGATTGAAAGAGGAGAAAGCATGCTACGCTTCCGCTCTGTCCTCCGTGCCCCGGAGCACGGCCAATGTTAGCAGAAAGACACCAGCTAGATACCTAGGTATCAGCCATCCACCCCTAAACCCTCCCGTCCGGAAGAGAGCGGGTGGTTCGCTGCTTGATCCGCGAGGGTGATGCACGTGACCACAATGCCACAATGGATTCAGCCACATATAAGTCATGTGATCTGGCGGGTACCCCACCGTACCACTCAGCATGCGCGGTCAAGAAGGTAATGACGCGTTGAAATGGTCAGGAGTTGCCAAGTGTGACGCTGCTGGGTGCATCTGTGATCCTGACGCCTCCCGGCCCATTCCCTTCTGGCCGAGGCGAGACGGCCTCATTGAGCCATGACTTCTGCCCAACAGTTAGACAATATTTTCGATCGGGCGGCCATCTTGGATGTTGTGGCGGCCGCTCTCGACCAGATCGATCGCGATGTTACCACTGGTAAGGCCCCTCTTCAGACCCCTTCCCAAGACCCCTTTGCTCAAAGCCGACGCTAACGCGCCATACAGACAGGCAGAACAGAGACAAGCAGCGGGATGCACTGCAACGTGAGGTTGAGAGGCTCACAGCTCAAGTGGAGAGCCTGCAGCGCGAGCAGGCCCAGTTGAAGGAACAACTTGCCTCTGCCCAAGCAAGCCGACAAACCGAAGACTCGGCTGATGCCGCAACCAAAAGAGGCCGACCAGATGGCCGTAGCCATGGCCGCCAGCCGCTTGGGGAGCTGTCCTCGAACGCGACGACTCCGCACCGGCAGGTACTGGAGAAATCAAAGCCGCGCCACAGGCCGAGATCAGAGAGGTCGACCACGCCCAGCCGCACAAAGCATCAAATCGTTGAAATGTTGGGGGAGGCGAAGAAGAGGGAGAGGGGCTGGATGGAATACGCAGTGTACCTCGAGGAACAGATGGGCTCCAAGGCTGGGAGCGGCGCCATAATACGCCGAGGCCGACCGAACTTTGACGCTCTCTCCGGCGCGGGTAGAACATCGCCCGAGCCAAGATCACCTGCGCCTGGTTTGCAGACGGGCGCCCCCCTGCCCGCGCCCGCTCCAGGCCCCAAACGAGAAGATGTCGTTCCAGAGCAAAATACCGCAGAGTATGAAACAGATGATGCTAAGACCGTCGAGCTGCCGCCCCACCACCCCAAGTGTGATGCGCCTGCAGAATCCTGGAAAGGCCCTGTGATCAAACAAGAACCATCGTCAGACGGCCCCGTGTTCGTCTCGGAGCGATCTGTCAAGAAGCGGAGGCTACCAGACGAAGGCGTGGTTAGCTCGACCCCTGCCCGCAGGCTGAAGACTGAGGACACCGGCTCCGACCCTGTGATGGGCGACGCTGCCCACCACTCTCCTCAAGAGAGCGTAGACCTTGACGAGAGCGGCAGGCTAGAGATGCCTACACCCAAGAAGCTGAGGTCACTGCCGCCTGCCGAGGACGACGCCGCGGCAGAAGACGCAGACGAGATCCACAGTGACGACTTTGCTCCCTCGCAAGGCGTTCCCTTTGGGTTCAGGCCTCTTGAAAACCTCCTCGATGCTCCGACATCCGCCAGGAAAAGACCAAAGCCTCTCATACCCCCGCCACTAGCACGCCAGGGAGACAAGGGAGCAGACAGACGTGGCGGCAAAGAGTATGGCAATAGCATCAGCCATCACCAGCCTTCCCTCACATCGCCAAAGCCCAACACGGCGGATTTCCCCACCCCCAAAGCATCTCGTCCGCAACAATCCCACACGCCAACCGGAGTGCGCATGGGCGAAACATCCGCAACAAGGCCGGCTCTGGGGACGCGGTGGCCTAATAAGCCTAATCAGGGACGGGGTCCTATTCGCAATCTCGCCCTGCACGACTTGAGGCTAGATGACTTCAAGCCGAATCCCAAGACGACCGACGGCGTCTTCCACGCCTACAACGATGTCGTGCGGGGAAAAGCCGAAAGGGCAAGCCTGGCCGGCTGCACCGACCGGAACTGCCCTGGGGGCAAGGACTGGAGGGGCATGGCGGTGGCGGAGCTCAAGCTCGCGGGGCCGTCGCTGATCGGCAAGGCCGACAGCGCGAGGCTGATGGAGCAGTTCCTGGGCGACGACTGCTACAAACTCGGCCTGATGACCCGCTCCGAGAAGGAGGCGGTCTGGGTCGACGCCAGGACGTGGGAGACGGCCAACAAGTACGGCCGGTGTCGACACCGGTTCCCACGGCCCCCGACTCCGGAGCAGTACTGGCGCACCGACTTCCCCGACACCCAGGACCGAGCGAGGGACAAGGCCGAGGGCGAGAGGACTGAGCGTCTCATGATCGAACAGAGGTATCGGGAAGCCATGCGGGATGGCGGCAGATGGCTGTTTAGAGATGAATAGAGTGTACAAATCCATGTTGTGTCTTGTCTCCCGGTACCCTCAACAGAGAATAACATCCAGTGTAGAAATAGAGTACCATACCAGATTATATTCATGGCTGTCAGCAGCTGACATTGGTTGGGCTTCTCCTGTGTTTTTCATAGAGTCACAATCCCTCCTAAAGCTGCTGGCCGACAAGATCCCCCGGTGCACGCGGGCCTGACTTCACCCAAGACGAGCCCGACTGCCGTCCGTTGGCACGAAACCCCCAGCTCCCCTCCCCTCCTCGCCCATTTTTTTTTCTTTCCTCGCCTCGAAGAGAACCCCCTAGTTCGTTCCTGGAAACGGCAGTGTATGCAGTTCACCATCCTCCGAATCTCCGACCAGGCCATCTCTTGCGCTCCAGCTCCAGCCCAGTGCCCTCGTTCGTTCCTCCCAGTAAGGTCAGTATTACGTTAATAGGTAGTGGGTAGGTCAGTAGGTAGGTAGGTAGGGAGGTCGATGTGTGAGCGGTATAAAAAAAAAAAAAAAGGAAGGAGAAAAACAAAAAAATACAAGGAATATTTTTTCGAGGCTTTTTCCCACCCCCACCGCCCGAGAACCGTTTCCCGTGTCCCAAGTCCGCCCACGCTGAGACGACGAACAAAAAGAAAACGTGAGAAACACGTGAGTTCGAGCCCGGGGACTGTAGGCACTCAAGCCTCCCCCAAAATTCGATCAAAATCTTCTGTAGCCAAGTATGGCCCTCGTAAATGCCGGCCCGAGGCATACCACCCGCTCTTCATCCACAGCCCACCTTCCACCCTCCACCGAGACGCCCAACCTCTAAATCGCAGCACATGAGAGCTACAAGCTAGCCTCCCTTGCGCTCTCCCATACTAGGGATCGGGCTGATCCTCCGCCCGTTCCTGTTGGGCACGTCTGTCGTAGCCCCAATGTGCATATCGGCGGCATCGTCCTACACGCGCTGGTAAAACAATAGGTACGCGACCTTGTTGTCCTTCACGTTGTCCTTGGCTTGCCTTCCTTTGGCCGTAGCCGCGGGCGCCGAGTTGCCGTTGACGACGCTGCTCCACTTCTTGCTACCGCTGGACGGCGTGCTGACTTGGTTCCAGCCGTCATCGTCCGCCGTCTCCTCGTCGCCCATGCCGGCGAACCGGTTGGCGGCCGTCGCCGTAGCAAAACCACCATCCTTGCGGCCCGAAGACTCGGAAGACTTGGATGGCTCCTCCTCAGCACCAGCCTCCGCGACATCCTCTGCCCGGATGCGGCGGATGACGGTGTCGTCGAGCCGGACCCACTCACTGCCGTCCTGACGTCGGACATCCACAGTGTAATGACCACCGCTGGCGTTCTTGCCGTGGTGGTAAACGGCAGCAATCAGCCTGTACTTGGGCATGCCAGACGGGCTGTTGCGCTTGGCGCGAGACAAAACCTCGCGAGGAATCTCAAGGTCCAGCGGGTAGCCGACCTTCTTCCAGATCTTGACCGTGCCATTGCCCTCGGCGTCAAACTGGAAGCGCTTCAGGTGCAGAATCAGGACAGGGGGCAACGATTCGATGAAAACCTGCTTAGTGGCCGTAACATCCTTGCCCCGGGGCGAGTTGAAGTCTCCGCGGAGGCTCTCTGGGTTGGTCAGGTGGCGCAGAGCGTCCACAATGTTGCGGACCTGGGGAGCGCCGATGTCAAGCTGCAAGGGTTGGTAGGGTTCGAGAGTGACCGAATCCTTCAGGCCTGGGACGCGGAGCTCAGAACGGAGCTGCCCACCAAAAATCTTGGTGATGGGTGACGACGTGTCGGAGTGGCCGCTCGAGCGAGTGATGGCCGACCGTTGTTTTGGGCCAACCTCGAGCCAAACATTCGAGGCATCTGCGCTATCCAAATTCGCAGAAGAAACGGACGCCGTCGGGGTCGGCAGTGAAGAGTTCGGCGCTGTAGACACGTTCGATGAGGGAGGCACTGCGCGAAGGATATGGGCGCACTCGTCGTGCAGAGACTCGAGAAGGAATCCGAGGAACTCCTCAGCATCTTGTTGGTGGCCACGCTGTTTCACGCCGTGTCAGTGCCTGTGCATCAGAATGGTTCAGCTGTGAGGGGAAGCTTACTCTCATGCTGGAGAAGCGTGGTAGTTTCTTGATGGCTTCATAGACGAACTCGGGGATAAAAGGTTCGCCGTACTGCTCAAGCTCCTCGTTCTTCAGTCTGCGACGCAACTGATCGACCGAGACGGCCGAATCAATGATCTTAAAGTCACGCAAAAATTCGATCCTGATTCTAATGTCAGCGAGCACGAGTCTAGAGCGTGAACTTTGAGACTGGCCCGACTTACATAGCGTCAATAAGAGGTGTATCGCTGTTGAAGCTATGGGCGACCTTTTTCCCAGCCTGCTCAAGGAAATCATAGAATGGAATGCAAAAAATAAGAACTTGAAGAACCTGTTGGGCCGTTAGAAAAAAATAACAGTATCTGGGCCCCAGGCGGACGTAGTAGATCGACTCACCGAATTCATATAGCACATGTTCCCTGTGTTGATGAGCCCCCTTGGCTCGAGGAACGCAACCTTCTCTCCATTACCGACCCGGTAGGCCCGCAAGGCCTCAGCCAGCGAGCTATGATTGGCCTGAGCAAAACCAGAGGCACCTGTACCGCGAGCGCCAGCAGCCGACTCACTGCCGGCGGTTCCGTTGGTTCCAGCCTGGCCAGAAGCCGAGGCGCCAGCAGCGGCCGTAGCCGACGAGGCAGTCTTCGAGAAAAGACCAGTCCAGAGAAGTGGGGCGGAGGGAGCCGCCACAGGAGCGGGGGCCGACTCGACCTTTGGTTCCTCAGCGGCTTCGGCCTTGGCCGCTGCAGAATCGGCAGGAGCGGCCACTTTGGGCTCAGCCTGGGACTTGGGTGCAGACTGCTTGATGTCCTTTGGCGATGCCTTGGGGAGGGCAGGAATGATCGGGATGGCCGGGACGGCAGCACGGACCGGGACCTTCGTTGACTTGGTCACCGTAGGAGTGCTGGCAGATGCGGTAGATGGAGCGGCCTTGACGGACGTCGGAGTGGTTGGTGACGTCGACGTGGTAGAAGGCTGGTCTTGAGTCGAGGGGGTAGCAGAGCGAGCCGGAGGCTGCGTTGCCGTGCTCGCAGGCGACACCTTTGTCTGAGGCTCCTCCGCCGTCTCGCTTGCAGACTCTTCCGGGGTGTCCGATAGAGGGGTGTCATCCTTGGAGGGCAGGCTAAGGGTCTGCTCCTCGTCTGCGAATGCTCTCCGCCGCCTCTTGGTCCTGGTGGAGCGGGAGGGGAACGGATCACAAGGGTGGGTGAACCATGGGAGCTTGAGTTTGTGAATGTCAGTACTTGGCTGGGCTTGTGCTACTATTCATTGCGGTTACAATACTCACCGGAGGGCGGAACGGTGTCTTGGGCAGTGACAGTTTTACTTGTGGCTGCGGCTTCGGGCTCGGAGAGCGCTCAGCGGGAGCCTCGATGGTCTGAGGGGTCGGGGGTGTGGGAGGCGCGGGAGCCTGCGCCTGGGTAGACTCCGTCGAGGAGGGGGTGTTCGGCGTCTCGACGACCGGGGTAGCAGAGCCGACCACGAGGGGCTTCAGCGGCGGGACAACTTGCGGATGCGGCGGCGGTTGCGGCTGCGAAGAAGCCTGGGAGAGACCCTGCGGGGCATGGGACTGAGCAGAAGTCTGGTGAGGGGCCCGGGGCGTGGGCTGTGGCGGCACGACAGGGGCGTGATTGTGCGACGCAGCACGGGTGCTGGGTGGAGGCGTCTGGTAAGGGCTGGAGACAACGATGGGAGACTGCTGCTGATTCCGGGCGTAGGCCTGCGGCTGGGACTGAGGTTGGGGCTGCAGGATCCCAGCGCCCATCATGTGGGTGTACTGATGCATGGTGGGCGGAGACCTGGCGTGGTAGTGCGGGTAGGGCATGTAGGCCTGGGCGGGCATGTTGGCGGCCGGGTACTGGGCGCCATTCTGATAGGGAGGCGGGATCGGGGCGGCATGGGGGTAGACGTAGCCCGAATAGTATCCCATGTGGTTGGCGTAGACTTGATGGCCGAGCTGCTGCTGTTGTGGGTGCTGCTGCTGGGGATGCTGGTGGTGATGGCCGCCATAGTGCGACTGGTAAGACGGCGGGCGGCCGCCCCGGCGCGGCCCAGGCCCGCCGCCGCCGTGGCCAGGGCTCATGCCGACGCCAGCACCTCCTCCGCCATCCATGGCCTGCCCAGCCGGCAGATGACGGTTGCTCATCCTGCCGGCCTGGGGTCCGTCGGGACGCAGTGGTGGCTCGCCGATGCGAAGCGACCACTGCAATTCGTCACGGGCCGACTATCGGCGCGCAGGGCCGTGGTTGAGAGCGCGTCGGAGAGGCGTGGGCCGGACTGCGCCGTGCTGGGGCGCCTCGATGGGTGGTCTGGGATGAGCGTTCGCGGCAGGAGTCCAGCGCGTGGGCGTAGCGCAACCCGTCGGGCGCCTTAGTGTGCTGGGGAAATCACCTAGGGCAGACAGCGAATGCTCTCGAATCAACGGAGAAGGAAGGGACAGGATCGCTCTGCATCAAACAAAAGTGCTGGAAGGAGCGGCGGGAAGGGGTGTGGGGGATAGCAGCGTCGACGCTTGCCCGTGCGAACGAAGACCATACCAGACCTGAAGGCTGACTGTCATGCAAGGTAGGTCGAGGTTGGGTCAGGTCGCCGAATTTCCTGCGCTGGCGAAATTTGGCTTGGGGTTTTCCTGGGCAAACGAGGGAGCCCTTTGACTGGTTGCGGCCTAGTCGCAATTGGCGTGTGTGGCGCTTGGACCAGCTTGTGGCTTGTGTATTCTTTCGTGCGGGTTGACGGCAAGGCTCTCCCAACGTCCACTTGTTCTTGACCCACTGAACTAAACCCGACGGATGGCGCACAATTCGGAGGGAGACCGCAAACGTGTTGGGCGAGGGAGTTGGGTAGATAGATTAGGTAGCTTTGGGTTGTGCTATCTCCTGCAGCTATGCCATACCGGCTCTGGCTGCATGTGGTGGTAGGTATAAATTTGGCACCTTCTTTGACGCAAGCTTCACCACCATTCCCGGCCCCGCGCCTGGTATGATGACATGCATTCAGGATCCGGGCATCACCTAGTGTGTGACAACACCCCGCCCTTGCGGAGATAATATATCGCGGCGCGCTACAGCACCTGCAATCACTGATGTCTCGCTTTACCATCTCGATGTTAGGTTGAGCGATGGCGTGGAAGGCTAGGTACACGGGCATCTATCTATTC